>CAUYUJ010018026.1:487500-560000 GCA_963575745.1 Prorocentrum cordatum
CGTCCCGTCCCGGCCGCAGGGGATTTTCAAAGTTGTAACATCAAACCTTCAAACACACAGTGGGTTTCAATGGTGTTGCGCATGACTGTTAGAAAGCCGCTGCTCCAACGCCTCACATATGTGTTCTCCATGACTGTAGGCAAGACCTTGAAAACGCATGGCAGAAGTCAGTGATATCGCACATACATTCATCGATGTTTCGTTGGCTGCTCATGTGGCTCTCTTCAACTTTGCTCCAACCTCTGTTGCCTCATGGCCACACAGGTGCTTTTGACCAGTTCGTCTAGATCGTGAGCTCTGGCAGCCCCGTCGACGGCCCCTCACTGCTTCTGCTGGATGCTCCCGGGCACGCGCCTGCCACCTGTCTCACACACCGCCACCACGGTGCCCACCCGCCCAGGCCTGGGGCCCAGACCTGGACGCTGTAATGGGCCACGGCTCAGGGCGGCGGCGAGCGAAGGGGGGGGGGGGAAGTGAGAGGGAGGAGGCCTCCTCGGAAGGCGGCGGGACTTCTCAGAAGCCCTCGCGCCTTCCGAGAAGTTCTTGTGCGTCTTCGGGGAAGGCTTCGAAACCCTCTCAGAAGGCCGGGGGGCGTCGGAGCCTTCTGAGAAGGCCTCCTCCTTCTCACTTCCCCCCCCTCGCCCGCCGCCGATGGGCGTTGCGAAGAGCCACGGCTCAAGGGGGAGAGGGGCTGGCTCAGGGGGGGAAACATCGACCTGGAATCGGCGATGCATCGCCGATACATGGGAGGCGTGCCCCCCTGGCGAGACCGTAAGTTCCTGGGTCGGGTGGGCTGCCAGGCCCCGATCGGCGATGGGTGGGCGGTTGGGAGCAGGGCTCGAACGAAGCAGTGTTGTTCGTCTTCGTGCCGTTGTTGTGTTCCTCCGTTCTGTCGGTATGCTCTTGACTCTTGACTCTTGCTGCCAAGCGGAATCAGAACGAAAACGGTCCACGCAATCGCCAAAACACCGTTTAGTCCGAGCCCTGGTGGAGAGTCGATGCGTCCCCCCCTCCGAGCCTACCCCCCCAACGTTGCTTTTACTCCGCGGGCCCCAACTCGGGCCTCCGACGGCCGTTCGGGGCGACCTGGGCACGCCCGGGAAACGCTCGGCGAGACGCAACCGCCGAAAGGCGTCCCGCGGCTGGAAGACGACGAGAGCCCACGCAAAAAACTCGAAAACTTTGAGCCGCGAACCTCGCCCCCCCCCAGTTGCAGCAATCTGCACCCCAATTGGATGGGCTAGACCCTGGTTGGACGGGCTGTTCCCCGGTTGACCGGGAGAGACACCTCTGGAATGCAAGCTTCGGACGACATCCGCAACTGATTTCGAATGTATGCCATCTATCATATTCAGAAAGTCTGGAGTGCAAGCGGTGTGCCCCACAGGAGCCCGCGTGGTTCTCTTGGAAAACATCCGGGGAATATCCCACCCGCAGCAATCATATCATGAGTGGGTGTAGGCTTGCTCTGCTGACTATCTGTGCAGGGTGGCAGTCGTGGTAGCGTTTGAGACACGTACGGTTCTCGTATGAGGCACATGCGTTTCCCATCTGAAGACCATACGTTGCGCATACAAACTTCTCAAGTGTCTCGCATGCACACCTGGCACGTCTCTTATGGTACGCTTCAGTGCTGCAAACTATGCACTTGTCATGGAACAATCAGACGCTTCTCAACACACCAACGCAACTACAGCCAGGACGCGCCAGGACGGCCAAGTGCACGACCAGCAACACGAACCACAGACGCGACCGCCCGCAAATGCACTCGCACGATCATCGACACAAGCCAGGTCGAGCGTAGTCGAACGTCCACAATAGCATGGGGGGGCTGCCAGGAGTCGCGGTCGCCATCGCAAACCACCAGCACGACCACGAACGCGACCAGGAAAACGACCACAACCACGATCGCAAGAACGATCATTACCACGACGGCCACCAACGCGACCGCCAACACGATCGCCATGAAACTGCCATTAAACATCCACCCGCCCACGCCTGGTATTTGGTGTTTGGCGTCTGGTGCTGGGTGTTAAGGGTTTGGTGTTTGGTGTTTGGCGTTTGGGATTTGAGGTTTGGGTTTTGGTCTTTGAGGTTTGGGGTTTGGTGCTTGGGGTTTGGTGCTTGGGGTTTGGTGTTTGCAGGGGGTTGGTCTTTTTGGTTTCGGGTTTGGGGTTTGGTGTTTGCTGCTTGGGGTTTGGTGTGTGGGGATTGGTGTTTTGGGTTTGGTGTGTGGTGTTTGGGGTTTGGTGTTTGGCGTCTGGTGTTTGGTGTTGTTGTTTGGTGTGTGGGGGGTTTGGTGCTTCGTGTTTGGTGTTTGGGGTTTGGTCCTTGGTGTTTGGGAATTGGTGTTTGGGGTTTGGGGTTTGGTGTATGGGGTTTGGGTTTGGTGTTTAGCGATTGGTGTTTGTGGTGTGGAGTTGCGTGTTTGGTGGTGGTTTGTAATTGGAGAGTGGGGCTTGGGGGTTGGTGTTTTGTGTTGGGGTTTGGTGTTTTGGGTTTGGTGCTTGGTGTTTGGTGTTTGGGGTTTGAGGGTTGGTGTTTGATGTTTGGTGTTGGGTGATGATTGGTGTTTGGTGTTTGGGGTTTGGGATTCGATGTGGTGTTTGGGATTTGGTGTTTGGTGTTTGGTGGTGTTTGGTGTTTCGGATTGCGAAGGCCTTACGGCCGGTGCCGCCGACCCTGTTCGCAATGCGCAGCAAGAGGCACGGGCTGTGGGATGGTTTTGGGGAACGGGGAGAAGGACGAGAAGGTGGGGGAGGGAGGTGTCGTATCTGACCCGGGACTTCCCCGGGACTCCCCTGGGACCCCCCCCGGAACCCCCCTCCCCCCCTCGTCGGGGAAGGGAAAGGGAAGGGGCTTCCCTTCGACTGAATTACGACGTTGCTCAAGGTCGGTACGGGGGGGGGGCGTCGTATCTGACCCGGGGGGGGAGGGGGGCGCTACCCCCCCCCGCTACCCCCCCACCCCCCCTCTCCGCGCGGGAGGGTCAAGTGAAAGGGGCTTCCCTTCGACGTTAGGGGGAGGTTGCTCAGGTCGGCTTTCTCTTGTTCCCTGGAGCCCAGGGGCGCTACCCCCCCTCCCCCCCCCGTCGGGGAAGGGAAAGGGAAGGGGCTTCCCTTCGACTCAATTACGACGTTGCTCAAGGTCGGTACGGGGGGGGGGCGTCGTATCTGACCCGGGGGAAGGGTCGCTACCTCCCCCCGCTACCCCCCCCCCCCCTCCCGGCGGGGGAGGGATCAAAGGGAAGGGGCTTCCGTTCGATTCAATTACGACGTTGCTCAAGGTCGGTACGGGGGGGGGGGCGTCGTATCTGACCCGGGGGGGGGTCGATACCCCCCCCCCCCTCCCGGCGGGGAAGGGAAAGGGAAGGGGCTTCCCTTCGACTGAATTACGACGTTGCTCAAGGTCGGTACGGGGGGAGGGCGTCGTATCTGACCCGGGGGGGGAGGGAAAGGGAAGGGGCTTCCCTTCGACTGAATTACGACGTTGCTCAAGGTCGGTACGGGGGGGGGGCGTCGTATCTGACCCGGGGGGGGGGTCGCTACCCCCCTCCCCTCCCGGCGGGGAAGGGATCAAAGGGAAGGGGCTTCCCTTCGACTGGTTTACGACGTTGCTCAAGGTCGGTACGGGAGGGGGGCGTCGTATCTGACCCGGGGGGGGGGTCGCTACCCCCCCCCCCCCCTCCCGGCGGGGGAGGGAAAGGGAAGGGGCTTCCCTTCGACTGATTTGGTGTTTGGTGGTGTTTGGTGTTTCGGATTTGGTGTTTGGTGTTGGGGGAGGGGGCTCCAGCCGTGGAATAACCCAACTTTGCCGGGGTATAGCATGTCCAACCGGGATGTAGCCCTTCCAACCCCGGTATAGAATTCCCCCCCCAACCTAGCCCCCACCTGATGGGAGGGGGGGGCAACAGGGGATATGTTGACCCCGATCTCAGGCTTCGTGTGCTTTTCGAATGGACAGAAGATGGGGGCCCAAGGGGTCCAAAGGGGGGCGTCGTATCTGACCCGGGGGGGGGGTCGCTACCCCCCCCCCCCCCTCCCGGGGGGGGAGGGAAAGGGACGGGGCTTCCCTTCGACTGATTTGGTGTTTGGTGGTGTTTGGTGTTTCGGATTTGGTGTTTGGTGTTGGGGGAGGGGGCTCCAGCCGTGGAATAACCCAACTTTGCCGGGGTATAGCATGTCCAACCGGGATGTAGCCCTTCCAACCCCGGTATAGAATTCCCCCCCCAACCTAGCCCCCACCTGATGGGAGGGGGGGGCAACAGGGGATATGTTGACCCCGATCTCAGGCTTCGTGTGCTTTTCGAATGGACAGAAGATGGGGGCCCAACCCGGGGATCTGCAAAGGGGGGCGTGCATCCTCGATGGGGGTGCGTCCGACCAGCCTCCTGGGGGTGCATCCCGCGTGTCCCGCCTTTTCTGAGCGGCTTCATCTATGGTCGGAAACACGGGGGCAGGGGGCGCACAATCGCCTGCGGGTTCTGTCGTCGTGCGAGGGACCGAGGCGAAGCTGCGCTGGGGCAGGGAGATCCCGCGATGCAACGAGGAGGAGAAGGAGGAGGAGGAGGAGGAGCAGGAGGAGGAGCAGGAGGAGGAAGAGGAGCCACGCGGTTCCCAGCGGCGACCGGGCAGACCTTCGGGAAACCCAGCAGGCACATGGCGCGTTCAGGAGGAGCCCACGGGCGGCGACCGGGCGAAGACCCTGGGGAGCCCAGCGAGCGGACGAGGCGCCCACGGGCAGCGACGCTGCGAAGGCCCTGGGACCCAAGCCAACTGCGCAGAAGCTCGGCGAGGTGCCCTCAGTGCAAGCGCTGTGTGCGGAACGTCCCGACGTGAAATGTAAGCACACGTGCAGTGAGGGCAGGCAGACAGACAGACAGGCGGATAGGCAGACGGACAGAAAGCAGACAGATAGACAGACAGACAGACAGACAGACAGACAGACGGACGGACGGACGGACGGACGGACAGACAGACAGACAGACATATATACACATATAGGCGTGTACACAAGACTGCATTGGCGCTTCGCGCCATGCACTGTGGTCCTTGAGGCTTGGCTTGCAGACAGGAGGCAATCAGGTAAAACGGAACATTTAGCGTCAACTCGTTATTGCCTTCTCTGGCATCGTCGTTGTAAGCGTGTTATGTGTTATCATGTGTTTCCTCTTCCTCTTCCTCATTCTCGTCCTACCCTGCGAATTCTTCCCCATCATCAGCTCTTTTTGCGGGGGCTCATCCTAGGAGAGCCTCTTGTAAGCCTCACGATAAGGGCTTGTTGGGGCCTCCTGGAAGCCTCCTGGATCCCTTCTGGGGGTCTCTGAGGGCTTCCCTGGGCCACCCTGCTTCCAACCGCGATCCCTCTGGACGACCGGGTCACGATTCGGAATGACTCGGGAGGCGTCTCGGGGCCATCTTGGGCCGTCATGGGGCTCTCTTCGGGCCATCTTGGGGCCCTGTTGGGCCGTGTTGGGGCTTCTCTTGGACTGCCTGGACGCCCTCTTGGTCAAATTTGGGGCGATTCTCTGGCCTCCTGGACGGTCTCGGACGCCGGGAAGACCGAAGAACAGGGGGTCTTCTTTCGGTCGTCTTGGGGCGTCTGGTGGGTGTCTGGGGCCTCTGTGGGCTCTCGTGGGGCCGTCCGGCCGCCCTCCTGGCCGATTGGGGCCCGTTGCCTAGGCCCAGCAGGGGCTTCAGGAGCTCCAGGAAGTACAGGGGACCGTCTGCAAGGGCGCCCAGGGTGCCCCTGGGGCCAAAGGTCCGGAGGGGTTCCGTTTAGGGGGGGTGCAGGAACGCAGACTGTATAACTATAGAAAATGGAGTGTGTGTGTATACACACACACACACGCACACACACACATATATATAGGCGTCTCTCCACGGTGAGGAACTGTGGCGTAGCGTGTCGCGGCGGCGGCCCCGGCGACACGCTGTGCCCTGATAGCGGATAGCGTGTCGCTCCGCTCCGTGGGGCGGGAGGCTGGGGAGAGCTCGGGACGTTGACGCTTTGGGACTGGGCTGTGGTAAGCATGTCGCGCCGAAGCGTGGTGCGCCAGAACCGGCGGCGCGGCACGCTAAGCTAAAGTTCCGACCGTACCTCTCCCTATCTCTCTATCGAGGAGGGGCAACCGCTGAAATTATGTAGCCAGCCCAGACTGCCACTGTGAACGCCAGGCGGGTCCTTAGGACACGCAATGCGGTGAGCAAGGGTGGCCGACAAGCTCAGCAGATGCACGCTGATCGTCACAAAACAGCGCCCCAAAAGCTGGGAAGGAGCTAAATACTGCACACTGCGCGCAAACAAAAATCTCCTACTGCGGATGACCAGTCACCGTCTGGGACTGACCAGTGCGCGGCAGGTGAAGCAAGCTGGCCTACCTCCATCACTGCCGCTTCGCGTTGCCAGCGGGAAAACAAATTCCATGAGGTCGTTCCAGGCCCAAGTCTAATGCTACGCTGTCCTTCTGGCGCAAGCTCTCCTCTGGGAGAGGCCCAGACCGGGTCCACATGTGTCCCTGGGTAAGCCGAGGAAAAAACTGGAGGAGCAGAAAAGGAAGAAGGAAGGGGGATGATGAGGATGATGGGGATGCCCATGAATAACCCAACGCTGTTGCCAGACCAAGCACACGCGATATAAGAGAGAGAGAGAGAGAGAGAGCGTGATCCACCGCCGCTTTACTGTGGAAAATTGCCAGCCTTTTCCTCCGGAGCCCGGGGGTCGCCCCCCCCCCCCTCTCCGAAAATCCCCCCCCCCCCCCCCCCCTGCAGGAACCCCTCCCCCACCCCCACCCCCCTCCTCCGGCAAACCCCCCCCCTCCCTAACCCTCCCCCACCCCCCCTCCCCCTCGAAAACCGGGGGGGGTCACTACCGGTTGAACCCCCCCCCCCCGGGGGGGCCCCCTCGAAAACGGGGCGGGGGTCACTACCGGTTCGGCCCCCCCCCCCCTCGAAAACCGGAGGGAGGGTCACTACAGGTTCGAATCCCTCCCCACCCCCCCACTTACCGCCAGCAAACGACTCCCGGTCCCTACCACCGTCCGCATCACATCCCCCACTGTTGTTCCCAGCACCACTGTCCTCGCCACCACTGTCCCCACTGGTTCCACCACCGTCCCTACTGTCTCCACCAATGCCCCCACCACTGTCGCATTGTCCGCACTGTCCCCACCACTGTTCCCACCACGGTTCCACTCTCCCCACTGTCTCCACGACCCCAACCATTGCCCGACTATCCCCACTGTCCCCACTGTCCCACTGACTCCTCCGCTGTCCCACTGAGCTGTCCCACTCTTCCCACCACTGTCACCACTGTCCCCACCACTGTCCCCACTGTACCTCTGTCCCATTGTCCCACCGCCGTCCTCGCCACCGCCTTCACCACTGTCCCCTCCACTGTCCCACTGTTTCCACCTCATTCCCACTGTCCCCACACCACTGTCCCCACCACCACCGTCCCCACCACTGTCCACTGTCCCCACTGTTCCCACCATTGTCCCCACCACTGTCCCCACCACTACCGTCCCCACCACTGTCCCCTGTCCCACTGTCCCCACCACTGTCCCGCTGTCCCCTCACCACTGTCCCCACCACCACCGTCCCAACCACTGTCCGCACCCCACTCGGTTTTCGATGGGGGGGGGGGGGGGGAACCGGTAGTGGGGGGAGGGGGGGGGGGTTCGAACCGGTAGTGACCCCCCCCCTTTTCATGATGAACTGGGGGGGGGGGGGGGTTCGAACCGGTAGTGACCCCCCCCGGTTTTCCGCCAGCAGCGGTAAAACACGCTCTTTCCGATATAACCATAGACTATGTTCGGATTCACACTTCGAACACGGAGCAGTAGCAGTTGGACGACATTAGGTGTATTGAATAGGTATGGGAGGGGCAATGGGCAGGTGCTATATCTGCACTCACAAACACGGCCCTGGGCGCAACGGCGACGGTCGCCAGCTCAACTGGCAGAATGGGAGGCCGACCAGTTCGTGCAATGTGTCGGTGATTCAGGCGTGACCTCGTCTAAAGGACCTCTGAGCGTGCCATGATCAGGAGGAGGAGGAGGAGGAGGAGGGGGAGGAGGAGGAGGAGGAGGGGGAGGAGGAGGAGGGGGAGGAGGAGGAGGAGGAGGAGGAGGAGGAGGAGGAGGAGGAGGAGGAGGAGGAGGAAGAGGGGGGAGGGGAGGAGGAGGAAGAGGAGGAGGAGGAGGAGGAGGAGGAGGAGGAGGAGGAAGGAGCTCCTCGTTCCTCCCGGGCCGTGCAAGAACAAGGCAGGTCCGTCACAGGTCGGGCGTGGAGCGTGCGCGCGCGGTGGGCATCGGAGTCGGTGTCCATCCGTCGATCGGCCCGTATCATCCTTCTCTTCTTCCTCCTGCCTCCTCCTCCCCCTCCTCCTCCTCCTACCCTTTTATCCCTCCTCCCCATTGTCCCCATTCTCCCCCTTTCTTCCTCCTCCTCCTCCTCCTCCTCAGCCCTCCTCCGTTCAGGGAGGCAGGAGCTCGCGAAGGCCGCCCGAGAACAACGACTGTGACGACACCATGCTCGGTCGCCAGGGAAGTGGTGTGGCCGTGTCGGGCGCGGCCTGCCTCGCCAGAGGAGGTGGAGGTGGTGGAGGAGGAGGAGGAGGAGAACGAGGAGGAGGAGGAGGGAGAAGAGGAGGAGGAGGAGGAGGAGGGGGAGGAGGATGAGGATGAGGAGGAATATGAGGAGGAGGAGCCAAGACGGTCAAGGCAAGGCAAGGCAAGTACGGTCGGGAACTTCTGCTTGGCGTGTCGCCGCAGCGGCCCCGGCGACACGCTATGCATTGCGAACGGATTGCGTGTCGCTCCGCTCCGCGGTGCGGGAGGCCGGGAATGCTCGGGACGCTGACGCTAAGGGACGGGAAGTGAACAGCGTGTCGCGCCGAAGCGTGGTGGGCCAGAACCGGCAGAGCGACATGCTTAGCGGCTTAGCCCAAACTCCTGACCGTAGTTTGGCGCCGCCTTTCAGGGCAGCTACGGCCGGACCTGGGGCATAATAACATGCTTCAAAAGCATGAGACCCTCCGCCGGCCAAACTGAAGAACATCCAAGGGTACCCCCCCCAAAGGATATACGAGAACATCCAACAAACACGACGAGGAGCATGGGGGTGCCCTCCCCGAACCGACCTCGATCTTACAATGCCTCGGTCCGAAACGTAGGTGCCACCCAGAATGCTGCGCTGGCGCTGCGGTGGAGCTGCCGGAGGCCGCTGGCTCTGCAGGTGCACGGCTGTGCCGCCTGCGGGTCTCCTCGCTCGGGCGGACCCTGCGCTCCGCCCCGCGAAGGGACCGCGGCATCGCCGCGACGAGCCTTCGGGTAGGAGATCGACTACAAAATCGCTTTACCCCCAAAACTGACATGCTCGTCCAATCCACGAACAAATACGTAGGGCACCCTCCCCGAACCGACCTCGATCGTATACATCGGTCCGACCGTATGTCCGCGTAGGGATTGCAGGCTGGCCGGTCCTGGCCCGCGAGGGGCCCGACTTATGCCACCGAGGGCAGGGGTGACGTGCGCCGTCTCGTCGGGGCTGTCGGTGTCGCCGCTGGGTGTCAGCCGGCGTGGAAGTGGTCAACCAGCGGCGAGGCCCCGGGGGGAAGTGAGAAGGGGCGGGCCTTCTCAGAAGGCTCGAGAGCTCCCGAGCCTTCCAAGAAGTGTTCTAAGCCTCCCCCGAAGACACAAGGAAGTTCTCGGAAGGCGCGAGGGTTTCCGAAAAGCCCCGCCGCCTTCTGAGAGGGCCTTCTCCTTCTCACTTCACTCCCTCACTCGCCGCCGAGTCAAGGATGAGGGGAGGATGAAGAGAATTGCAAAGATGACGATGATGGCGACGACTAGGAGAAAGTCCAGGATGAGGAGTGGCAGGAGGAGTAGCCAAGAGGGAGGAAGAAGTGGAGGAGGAGGAGGAGGAGGAGGAGGAGGAGGGTGGGAAGGATGTGGAGGTGGAGGAACGCACAGCCGAGCATGCCATCTTACAAGCTTAGATGATTAGTTACACATTCTCTCCTTCTTTTTTGACGGCAGCTTTACAGCTCAGGGCCAGCATCGCCTGAGCCAGCCACTACCAGCAAATCGAGTGCCTCACCTTGCCATGCGAGGCCATCAAAATTAACTTTCTACTTTGAGCCACATGGCCAGCCACTACCCTCCGTGCCAACCATTTTTCCCTACCTACTTGGATCTTCTGCTAGCCTCAACTCTCAGCTGTTTATCCTAACGGATGCTGTCAGTTGCCATGTTGACACCTCGGTAGGGGAAGCGCCCTCCTGGCCATTCCCTCTGGACTACCGACCGCAGCACACTTCAATAGTATGCAGCCGCCCTGGACAACGACTCCCAACCGATCACCATTGCACTAGCCGTCGCCTGCTTCCTTTTTCTTTTCCTTACTCTGCTACGGAGGGGATGTGAGAATAATGGGATTTGATACGGGGATGGGTGGGGGCAAGATAATTTGCAGCCAAGCCCTTTTACTGCGTTACCTTTCCATCCTTCCATGCGTATTTCGTCCACTCTAGGGAGTGTCTCCCTTCTACAATTTTCAGCTTAAGGCAACATTGTTCTCCTCTCTCCCCCGCGGCTGACGGCAGCGTTACTCAGTGCCCACCAAGGCTTCCCTGCTTTACTTTAACTTCATGCTCGTCCAGCTTCGCACGTGCCTCCAACTTGCTTAGTGTTGCTCGTCGCTAAGCTGGAAGTGACTATGTCTGCTCTATCACCAGGGTAGAATGCTACAGCTTCGCTGCTCAAGTTCGCCCAGCGCCAAGTCAGGACTGGGGGGAAAGGAGAAGGTGAGAGATATCGAGAGCGACAAAAAGGCCGAGCGTCAAAACACGTGAGCACGAACGCCGTGGCCTCACACGGCGCCGCAGCGCCGCTTCACGGCTGCACGCCGGGCCGCAGCAGACACTGCGCTATCCTGCCAGGGCTGCGCTTGGACTGGCGGGTCCAGGAAGTGGATGAGGAGGGTGGGGCGGGTCGGGGGCGGCCAAGAGGGGTGCGTCCAAAGGGGGGGTGCAAATCACGGCGGCATGTGCGCGGCCCAGGGGGGGGGGGGGGCAGGGACGTAATGGAGTAAGGAGAGGCGCCACGAGATCCGGGGAAACATCATGGCCCACGCCATGATATCCAACCCCCCCTAGCCATCACCCCCCTCTCTGCCGCCCCCGAGCGGGATCGGGATGAGGAGGAGGAGGAGGCGGAGGAGGAGGAGGAGAAGAAGGAGAAGGAAGAGGAGGAGGAGGGGGGGAGGAGGAGGAGGAGGAGGAGGAGGAGGAGGAGGAGGAGGAGGAGGAGGAGGAGGAGGAGGAGGAGGAGGAGGGGAGGAGGAGGCTGGGATCGGGAGTCGGGAGGCCGGCGAGTCGGGAGCCTGAGCCTGCCGAGCACCTGCCGGGCAGCCTCGGGGCCTCAGCTCGGCGGTGCTGGCAGACCGGGCCGCGCCGGGGCCGCCCAGGCGGGGCAAGCAGGCACGCCTCGGGGGCCCACTCGTGCGACGCACTGCCTCTCTCTCTCTCTCTCTCTCTCTCTCTCTCCTGTCATCGCCCTCCGACCTATTCTCTCGTCATCGTCACCATCACCACCAACACCACCACCACCACCACCACCACCACCACCACCACCATCACCACCATCACGACCATCATCATCGCGAAGGCACCCCGAAGATCAGCCCCAAAAAGGCTCGAAGAGGGCCGCAATAGCAATTGCCGAACTTCCCAATCGCCCTCATCCTCCCTCTCTCATCCCTCATCCTCCCTCTCTCATCCGTCTGCTCCTTCCTCCTTACCCTCATCCTCCTTACCCTCTCCTATACACCTCATCTCGTCGCCCTGCTCCTTATCATTATCCTAGTCCTCTTCCTCCTCATCCTACGTTCCTCCTCATCCGCCTCCTCCTTTTCCTCCTCCTCCTCCTCCAACGGCATCTCCTTCAGCTCCCATGCCCCTGAAATTGTCCATGTTCTGGATCAGGGCCAGCTAGGGCCAGCAGCAGCAACCTCCAACATGTCGAGGGGCTGGAGGCGGCGTCAGCCTTGTGAAGCAACCACGGCCATTTTGGCTCAAGCCAACTCGCTTTGCCAATTTGAATGACTGCGCACCCTCATTCAAATAGTGGGCTCCGGGAACCCTGAACACAAAAGCATTATCATATCTTGGGTAGCCATCTTTTGCGTCCGCCGCCTTCCGCCAGCCTTCCGCAAGCGGTAGCTTCGTTTCACTTCCGCCGCATTCCGCCGACCTTCCGCCGAGAAAGAGATGTCAACTTCTTGGACCCTCGAAGGCGAGGCCCTTTCTGAAACGCCTCAAATGGACTGCTCCGCAAATCCTGGGCACCCCGAGGTTGACCCTCTCTCGGCGGGGTCAAACTTTACGTCCGCTGAGCTTTTGTCGGTTTTCCACCAGCAAAGGTGCCCTCGTTCTACTTCCGCAGGCTTCCGAAGGGCACTGTATTCTGACGGCTTACGCCAAGGGCGAGATACCATCCCTTCAACTCCTAGAACACAGTTCCTAAAAGAGAATGACGATTCCCAGAATACAGTTCCTTTCCTGAAAAAAAGTACCGTCCCTTAGATTCCTAAAAGGCAATTCCTAAAGACAGTTCCATCCCTTCGATGCCCCAAACAACTGAGCGATAATAGCGATGCCGAAACCTGCCCCCAATCCTACGTTGCTCGCAAGCCGACTCTGCGACTGGGCCACCCTCGTGCGACAGTTGAACACGCTCCCTGTCTAACCACATATCAACGTTGAGCTCAGCCTCACTGGCCCGCGAGTAACTCTGCTGGATGTGAAGGGGAAAGAGCTGATTTTGGTTTCGCATAAGGGATCGATGTTCCCTCTCTGGACGACGCCCTTCCGCAGGATCACCGAGGGAGCGCTCGCCAAGTAGGTGGCGGACGACCTCCCCGACGCGATGGTGCGGGGCGGCGCTTCCAGGCAGCGGAGGCTCAAGCGGGGTCCGCATCAGCGGGACGGGAGCCCCACGGAGGCAAGGTGGGGGGGGCGTCGCGTCACTGTGGGTTAGCCACTCGGCTCCTCCCTCAGACGGCGGGTCGACCAGGATCGAGCTCGTCACGCAGGCGCACCACCACGGCCGCCGTGGCGTGCGGGTTTCGTAAAAGGTCGGCGGGAGAGCTGTCCACTTGCGCCTGGGCGGCGTGCCGGGGTCGAGCTAAACGGGTGTTTTGGCGACTTCGTGGGCCTTCTTCGTTTCGATGACCTTTTTGCAGCAAAAGCAGAACGAGGACAGACCGAGGGAGAGCGAGCACAAATCGAAAACGGAAAACACTGCTTGGACCGAGCCCTGCAGTGCGGTGCTGGGCCAGGGCCTGCGGCCTCGCAGGCCGGGAGGGCTGCCTGGTCAGGAGTCGACAACCCTTCGGCCCGGTGCGCGACGCGGACGTCAGGGTCCGGTTGCGGGCTGGCTCGAAGAGCGCAGGGTGTGCTCTAGCAGGCCTTGCAGTTGGCCACACAGGCGCGCACAATAAGTACTATTTCTTGCGATGATAAATCTACGGGCGCGTCCTTCGTCGACTCTGAGCTTCGCAAAGTGCCCCAGGGGTCTGCGGGCCCATCGGGAGGTCTCAGGAAGTATCGTGGGGCATCCTTTGGCAGGCCAGTCTCACATCTGGCATGCCCACCGCGACAACACGGCGCGCGGTGGCGGCGCCAGCCGTGGTTGCGGAGCGCGACGGTCTGGAATTCCGCAGAGCCGCTCGCCGAGTGCTTTCTCAAGGTGAAGGCTCCAGAGCCGCGGCTCGGGCTGCAGAGAAACCAGCCAGGGCGTCGGCTTCTGCCGCTGGGAGGCTACCCCGCCCAATTGCGCGGCCGCTGCGGAACGGGGGGCCCGGCCCCCCCTCCGGCGCCAACGGCAACGAAGCAAGGCAGGAGTGGCCCTGGACCTCTGACATCTGGAATCCCCGATCAAACTCGGTGGGCGATTTTACATGATCCAGGGCGACGTGACGGCCCGCTGACGCCGAACAATGCAGGACCTTCGCCAAGAAACTGGAAGCCTGGGATCTTCGCTCTCAAAATCGACTCTCGGCCCATGGAGGCCTGCAGACAGCCAAAGCATGAGCATCACAACCGCATGTCACTCGCGCCCCAAGCGCATCTAGTGAAAGTTCTGCGAATCAAGGAAGCTGGCCTGCTTTGAATCGTCTGAGGCCGCCACAGTCGGCCGTGCGCGCAGGCCAATCCGACTGGCCAGACTGCCAGGGCTGCTTTCAACAGCTCCAACCCCCACGGCCCGCCAGTCTGCACTGCGAGTAAAATAAAACACACGAGCGCCAGCAGCGGCGGGCACGGACAGCACACTTTGGCGCGGGCGCAGTGCATGTTGTTCACTGACTGAGACTGCGCCAACGCTCCGCCGAACGCTGGCGGCTCGACCGCTCGGGGCGACGATGAGGAGAAGGAGGGGGAGCTACCGAGCCGGACTTGTCTTCGCGCCCATAAGCCAACACGCTCAATATTACTGACTCGCCGGGCGCGGCGAGGTCGCGGCAGCGGGCGCGCAGCGCGGCCCCGAAGCGCCGCTGCCAGATTGACGGCCCACGCGCCGGCCGCGCGGCCGACGCGGGCGCGACGCGGGGCGCGGAAACGAGCGCGGCCACGAGGCCGTGAGCTGGGGCGCGCCGGGGCACACCAAGCCGCGGCGCCAGCGGGGCATGCGAGGTACCGGCGGCGCCGACGAGGGATCACCCACGAAGGCGCAACGACCGCCTTCGCGAGACACCTTGGCAGAGGAAGGGCGCAGGAATGCCTGCCAGGGCCGAGCGCAGCCACCAGGAGACGAAAGAGCGACGATCGCTTCGACGCCGCCAACCCAAGAGCTTTGCCCCAGATGCGGCAACAACCCGCAATGCGTCAGCGGGATGCTAGACGCGATCTGCGGTGGAAAGTCCCCCCTCGAAGTGAATCTGGGGCGGGCCGCCAGCTCGCGCGGGTAAATGTCGGGCACGAGGGCGGCCAGGTACAAATGCTTCTGTGATCTGTGCGCCGTGCAAGCTCGAAATCTGTTCAAGGGGCGCGCGCAGCCTCGGAGTCGCGCCATAGGCGCGCGCAACCGGGGACACATGTGAATCGCGCGCGGCTGGCCAACGGCGCCAAAAAGGAAGCGCGCGCGGGCAGAGACCCGCGCGCGCGGTGGCACGAGAGGCCTCGCTCATGAGTTTGCCGCGTCCGTCTGCCTCCCCCAGTAGGCCAGCGCAGCTCGTGGGGTAGAGCCCGCCACCCACCTCCAATGGGATAGTGCGGCTCTTGGGCACGAAGCCCTAACCCCGCCCCCAGTGCGCGTGCGCGGCCCCTGCAAGTCACCGATGCACGCATCGCGCATCGAGCGGGCCAATCCGAATCGGCAAGCTCGTTACGCCGCACTCGCGAACGCAATTCGCCGCGCTCGAGCGCCCCAGTGGCCCAATCCGAAAAGGCATGCCACTACGCATTCGCGAACGCAGCCGCCGATGCACGCATCCCACCTCCAGTGGGCCAGTGCGGATCGGCAAGCTCACTTCACCGCATTTGTGGGCGCAGTTCGCCAGATGCGAGCACCCACAAGGCCCGATGCGAAACGACATGTCACGACGTCGCACTCGCGAACGCAATTCGCTGGCCGCGCGCGTAGGACTCGTCCGTCATGGTGGTCTGCCAGAAAGGAGTCGGCGGTCTGCCAGAGCGGAGCCGACTCTTCGACCAGTCGGAGCAACGGCATGACCCTGTGGACGCCCGTCATGAGGAAGCGGGTGGAGAGGCTCACGAACTCCGCCTCCCTGGGGCCGTAGAGCGCGTAGATGGCGTCTGCGTTGCTGGCTCGAAGAAGCCGCCGCCCTCCAGCTTCGCCCGGATCACGAGGGCCAGCGCGCCGCCGACCGTGATGTAGCGCAGCTCGCCCTCAACGACGCGAGGGCAGATGCGCTGGTCCACTAGCGCGCCCATGGTCTCGTTGCCGCCCTCCAGGTACTTGGCCACGCCCTTAGAAGTCCAGGTGTCGGACCTGCCCGCGCGGCCCCCGGCGCCAGCTTCGAGGAACTCGGCCGCGGCGCGGCGCTCCGCCCTGCGCGCCAGTTGCACGACCCAAGCGTTGTCCACCACAGACGAGTTGGCGCTGAGCACGGCGCTCAGCTGCACCGCGTGCCCCCCCCCCCGGGTAGGAGGTGGCGCGGTGGTCGCAGAGCTCCATGCTCGACGCCTTCCGCATGGCAGCTGGGAGCGCGCCGCGGATGTAGGCCGAGGCCCCGTGGGCCATCAAGGCGCTCGGCGCCTGGTCGCACTCGTCGCAGTCCGAGTAGAGGAACGCGGCCGCCCCCCGCAGCCGGCGCCGTTCACGCGCGGCCGTGGGCTTCGGAATGTTTCGCTCCGCCGCGCCCGTCCTGGCAAAATTACTTAGCTTATGCCTGGCGCGCAGTGCTCCGAGCTCCGCGCGCATCCCCATGCGCGCGAGCTCGTGGCTTGGGCCTGCGGCCAATGGCGAGATGAGCTGCTCGGATGACCCTGGTCTCTCGAGGTGGTTCGCGAGCTTCTCCAGACAGTCGGGGAGGGTGGGGGCGATGATGTGGGTCGCAAAGATCGCCGCGCACCGGAACTGGCCCGCAGAGCCTGAGGCAATGCTCGCCTCCCCCCAGATCTCCGGGTCATTGGCCTTCCGCGCGGCCACCGCGGCCTGCGTGCCCGCTCCGAGCTTTGTCATGCCACCGGCGAGCTTGGCGTTGTTGGGATGGACTGGCGGGGGACCATGGCTGCCTTGATGGCCCGCTCCTCGCGCGGCCTGCCCCCGATGTGGAGCGACTCGGCTGCGTTGGTGCCCCTGGTGACCTGCTCCACGTCGGCGAGTCCATCGGTTTGGCGTAGGAGCAGACCAGCTCAATGTCGTTGAGCACGTACTTGTGCATGGTGCGGGCGATGGCTGGGCAGCGCGCGACCTTCTCAAAACTTTCCACCCGCGCGGCGACCTGGGCGCACTCCGCGTAGTCGGCGGCATCCACGGCCATCAGACAAGACTCGATCGCCTCTGGCACCTGGCTGCTGTCTCGCTGCCCCCTGCCGAGCTCGTCCAACGCGGCGCCCTCGTTGCAGCGGGTGGCAAAATCCACGGCGCGCTGGATGTCCTCGACGTTCGTCGTTGGCCTCTCCATGGGCTCGAAGTCCACGCTGCCCTTCTTGTGGATGACCATCGCGTCGTCGCAGCTGCCCAGGCGGCCGACGTAGTCCACGGCGAGTGTCCTGTCGGCCCTGCTCGACGCAACGACCAGGAGATTCTGCAAATTCCTGTTCTTGCTGACATAGGAGATGAGCAATGCCATTCTCTCCAGCAGCTCGATCAAATCGGCGGGGGGCTGCTGGGCTTCGATGAAAGCCGCTGCGGTGGCGGAGACCTCGTCCGCGCTGGTCGACCCTGGCTGCGCAATGCCCACGATCTGGTCGATGACTTGACGCCGCTTCTCGCCGGCCTCGTTGAGCGCCATCGCCATCGCCCAGCCAGCGGGGCTCTGGCGCTCAGCGGGTTCGCGCGCCCGCGGCCCGAAGAGTACGTTCACGTTGGTCACGTTCACAAGTCGCTAGTCACAGGAGCCCCTGGCGCGGGCGTGGTCCACGCGCGCGAGGAGGGGGTCGCGGCCCTCGAAGCACCCGCTGGCCATCGCCGAGTGGTGTAACGCGTTCTTCTCGCGGAAGGCCTCCAGGCCCTGGCTGGCGTCGCCGTCGACCATCGCGACGCCGCGGTCGAGGCCGCCCCCCGCGACCTGCGCCTCGAGCCAGTCAGCAGCATACGGGGGCGGCCAAACTCTGCCACGAGCGGCTCGGAAGGACATGCGTTCAAGACGTCCTGCAGCAAGTTCTTGATGATATCTGCGGAGCCGCCCATGTCAACCAGCACCCCGACCCCAAAGGGGCAGTTCGCCGGGTTGACCTCGACGACACGACGCGGAACTCGATGTGCTTCGCGAGGGAGTTCTCGCGCAAACACTCCGTCAGCGGGCGGGGTTGAGCAGTTTGAAATTCCAGAGGAACTCGTCCACCACCAAACGGTCGTAGGAGGTGTTCTCGCGGCAAGCGAGTTCGATCTCTTGCGCGTTGCTGCGCCCGCTGGCTGCCTGGGCGCAGTTGAAGTCGAACTCCGGTTCGGTGCTCGGGCTCAAGATGGCTCCGAAGAAATAAATGGCGCCTTCGCTGGAGCCGAAACCTCCGCCCCGGACCATCTGATCGCTGTACTTGATGCTCCCGGGGGTGACCAGTCTGCAAGTTCTGCAGTTTCGGTGGGGGCCAGCACCCGGCCGAGTGCTGATCCCCTAACAAAGCGCCGCGGATCCGCCTGAGAGGCGCGATCAGGACAAGCGCCAGCAGCCGCGGGAGGCGCTTGGCGACGCAGAGGTTCCTGGCCGCCTTGCACGCCTGTTTCTCGTATACCCTGTCGCCAAATTGAAGGAAGTTGGCTGCGTTGGCGCCGCTGATGACCTCCTCCACGTCGGCGACGCGGTCGGTCTTTGCGTGAGAGTGGCCCAGCTCAGCATCGATGGGCACGTCCTCGAGCTTGGCGCGGGCGATGACCAAGCAGCGCGCCAGCTCCTCAATATTCTACTCTCGCGCGGCGGCCTGGATGACATCCGCGCAGTCGGCGGCGTCCTCGGCCCTCGGGTGAGACTTGATCGCCTCTGGCACCTGGCTGCTGTCCGGCTGCGCCCTGCCGAGCTCGTGCCCCGCGGCGCTATCGTTGCAGCAGGCGGCAATCTCTATGGCGCGATGGGTGTCCTCGACGTTGGTCGGGAGCGTCTCCATGGGCTCGGAGCACATGTTGCAGTTCCTGCGCATGACGACCGAACCCTCGGAGAGGTTGAACTGCTCCAGTGCGATCGCGGCGCTGTCTGGGCAATCGGGCGGTTGGTGCAGCCCGTGACGCGCGACTTGCCGGCCTCGACAGCAAGACCAGGAGGCTCTGCCAGCTCCTGTTTTCGCTGAAACCGGAGATGTGCAGGATACTTTCCTCCAGCAGCTCGATTAACTCGGCGGGACGCTGGGCCTCCATGAAGGCCTCCACGGTGACGGAGACCTCGTCCACATTCGTCGGCTCTGACAGCGCCATGCCCAAAATGGTCGGTGACGTGATGACGCTACTCGCTGGTCTCGTTGCGCAACATCGCCCAGGAGGTTGGGGCGCCGGCGCTCCATGGGGCAACGCGCCTGCAGCCTGACGAGACTGCTTTTGTTGGCCACGCTCACGAACTGCTCGTCGCAGGAGGCCCAAGCGCGCTTGTAGTCCGCGTGCGGTAGGCGGGGGTCGCGGAACCCGCCGCACTAGCCGACGCTCGCCGAGTCCTAGAACGCGCTCGTCTTCAGCAAGGTCTCCAAGCCCCGGTTGGCGTCGCTGTGAGCCATCGCGACGCCGTTGTGGATGTACGGGTCCTGGTTGCCGTTTGCGACCTGCGCCTCGAGCACGGGCTGCAGCATGCGGAGGCAGTTGCCGTTCTCCACCTCTGTCACCAGCGGCTCGATGGGGCAGGCGTCCTGGACGCCCTGCAGCAGGTTCTCCATGGAATCCGCGGAGCAGTCCATGTTCATCAGCGTCCCGACCACGAGGGGGCAGTGCGTCGAGTCAACCCTGACGCCGTCGACCCCGATGCACTTCATGAAGGAGTTCCTCTACAGATGCTCCGTCGGCTCGGTCACGCAGCCGTGAGGGTCGCAGACGTGGGTCATCGGGCGGGGGTCACGCAGCTTGATCTCCCGCATGTCGGCAAACGCTTCATGTTGGCGCACTTGCTGGCTGCCTGGATGTACTTGACGTGGTTCTCTGACTCGGTGGCCGAGCTCAGACAGGCCCCCCGGAATTAGAGGACGTCATCGCCGGAGTCGACCCCCCCTCCGAACATATCCACGATCATGACCGCGACCATTAGAGGCCTGGTAGATGGGGTCCGAGTAGATGGGGTCGAAAGATCACGCCGTATCGCCAATGCATCGCCGATGTGTCGGCGATGCATCGGCGATGCATCGGCGACGTCGGCGATGCATCGGCGACGTCGGCATGGGGAAACACGGTCTCCACGTCGTGCCGCATCGTCGATGCATCGGCGATGCGGCACGATCATCCGACCCCACCTGCTCCGACCCCATCAGGAAGGCCCAGAGACCATCTGGTCGTGGCACTCGACAGCCACTGGGACGATGGTCGCGCGAGCTCGCCCAGGCGTGGTGTCGCCAGAGGGCCTCAAGAGGCGGTGTGCCTCCTCCTCCTCCTTCTCCTCCTCGTCGTCGTCCTCCGCCTCCTCCTCCTCCTCCTCCTCCTCCTCCTCCTCCTCCTCCTCCTCCTCCTCCTCCTCCCCTCGCCCCCCCACGGCGCTTTTGGGGTGCGCTTGCACGCTCCTGGCCAAGCTCTGCCAGTGGTGTCGCGCGAGCTCGCCCAGGCGTTCCGGGCACGCCCCCGGCGGCAGGCGGGCGAAAAGCCGAGCCCCATGCGGTGATCCGGTGCGCGTGCGCCCGGAGCCGCTCGAGGCCCGCAGGGCCCCGAGGGTGCTCCACAGGGCGTGCAGCGGAGGAGGGAGGAGGAGGAGGAGGAGGAGGAGGAGGAGGAGGAGGAGGAGGAGGAGGAGGAGGAGGGCCAGTCCACGAGAAGCCGCCCACGAGAAGCCCAACCCTGAAATCCCAGGACGTCCCTCGATTTTTGGCGCGGGGGCGTCGCGCTCTCCGCGGCAGAAAACCGTCGAAGCCCAAGGAGAGCCCCGGGCACCCTGGGGGCCAGCAGGGTGCTTTTCTCGGCAGGGGTCTCCCAGTGTGCTGCAGCATGGCCTCGGCGACCTTCGGCGCTTGCTGCAGGTTCATCTTTTTTTTAATGCTTGAGGCGATCCACAAGGGTTACAACTACATTGCCGACAGCTGCTGGCCCAGCTCCGGGCGGACAAATCCTGCCCCCCCCAGCGGACAACAAAAGCACAAAGCACAACAAAAGCACAAGCGCTTGCTGCAGGTTCATGGTCAGAAGCTGCGCCTGCAGCTGGGCCTGCTCTGGCCTGTTAGCCTTCAGCGCCTCGAGGAGGAAGGAGGCGGTCTGCTGGAGCTTGCCTTGGTCCGTGGAGATCTTCACCACCTGGTTGATGTCGATGACAGGCTGCCCGTCGATCACTGGTGCCAGGGTGCCCAGCATGTCCGCCATCACAGCTGCGCCAGAGGGGGCACGAGGCGCGACGGGAGGGTGGCCCAGACACAGGGGGGCCCGGGGCGCGGGGGAGCCGCGGCGCGGCCAACTGCGCCTGGGCGCCCCTCTTGAAAACATATCCGCTGTGCTCTCCTCCTCCTCTCTCCTCCTTCCTTCCTGGACGGAGGCACCTACAGTTGGGTCTGATTGAAGAGGACACCCGAGAGGGCACAAGACTCTTCCGAGGGCAATCCTCAATATGGGCATGAAGAGGACGTGAGACGCGATAGGCAGAACACAAAGGTGCCCTCGGTGTTGCAGGTTCGACCTGCCGACTGTAACGAAAGCCTTGTGAGACGCCGACGGGCTCGCTGCCACATTCATTCCCTCCCCCCGGTCGTCATCATGGGTTGACCCTGGGCGACCGGAGAGCGTGAGCGCGGAGAGCGTGAGCGCCTTCGAAAACGGAGGTCCCCGAGCTGTGCGCGTGGGTTGCGCGCCAGACTGATCTTCCTCCGTCCTCCTCCCCCTCCACCCAGATACCCGACATCGTGCTGCTTCACAACCGTGGACCCCTGGAGGTATCAACCCCTACCCCGGGACATGCTCTTCAGCCCGAGCCTTCTTTCGACGGTCCACGGGCCAGCAACAAGAATGGTGAACACAATCCCCAAACATCCGACGACGAGACTGTTTCAGCGCGCGGCCCCAGAGATCCCGACCAGTGACCTTGGGGTAGCTTCCGCCCAAGATCCGTTTCTGATGGTCCCAGGGCCCGATGACGGGCCCCGTAAAACGAAATCGAGATTCGTCCTGTCGGGGATATCCGACATCTCCGACGATCTCTGCCAGTGTACGATGTCTCCGACGAGCTCTCTCGATCTCTGATGTATGATCCCAGCCTCTGTCGGAGACCTCGGCGATCTCTCCCGAGTAGTCCCAGCCCCGCAGGCGGGGATTCCAAGACAGAGATCGTCGAAGCTCTGGGCTCCGAAGCCGTGCCATCCCCGGGACTTCGCCCTCCTCGCCTCGCGGTGCCCCGAGCACCGGGGGCGTCCAAGAGGGGGGGGCGTTCCGGGAGAGGGGCTCGCAGATCACAGCCCGAGGAATGTGCGCGGACCAGGAGAGGGGAACAATTATACCATTACAATTAGCAGCACTGCTCATCTCTCAGGCACCGTTGGGAGCAGCGCGCATGAAACTGTCTCACGCAGGCTGGCGACGTTGCATCAATCTGCTAGGCCATGCATGCTCGACACGCCGGACGGGCCTCCCTCTCACCCGTCTGGTGCCAAGGTGCCCTGTCTCTCCGTCCCTGGACCAGGAATCGCATTGAAGAGAAAAGTGGGGCCGTGAATTCTGGGCAGATGTCATAGCCCTGGCCATGATACTAGGAGAGCTCCAAACGATACACCACCTGGCTCTCCTGGCCCAGACCTGGAGGTCTCACCAGTCCAGGGCCCAGGATGGACATGGCCGGGGCTGGTGGTGGTGTCTTGTTGGCGCCCCTCCGAGATACCCCCGAAGGCAGCGACTGCCCCCCCCCCACCCACCCGGCCCGGCGACTGCGCGGCCTGCGCCACCCCGCTCAGGCCCTCTTGGCCGCGGCGTGGCCGTGCCACAGCGGTCCGCGCGCCTGGCCGCCGCACCCCCCTCCCCAGGAAGAGGATGATGATGAGGAGGAGGAAGAGGAGGAGGAGGAGGAGGAGGAGGAGGAGGAGGCAGTCGCCCACCCTCTGCGCGGTCCTGCAGCAAGGCGCCTTTTTGATCTGCGGCGAGCTTGGTCCAGCAGGCGGTCGGCTTACGGCGTCACGCACTCAGGGAGCCGGAAGGCAGGAGCGAAGGGGGGGGGGCAAAACGGCCCGAGCTCCTTCAGGGCGTGAAGCTCCTCCGGGTGTGCTGGAGCCAGACTCAAGTATTACAGCAGGCATGTTCGGTGACAACTCTGTCTAGAAGCGAAAAAGTCGACGGGCACATTCAGGTGAGTCATTGTGGAAGCTCCTTCCCACATATACCGCCTCGGTTTAGTAGCCTTTCGTGGCCTTTAGCGGCCTTTAATATGTTACCGGCTGTCTGAATGGCTTTTAACCGTCTTTTCTCAGCCGCCAGTGAGCTTTAGCGGTATCTAGCCGCCTTCCGTGGCCTTCTGCGGTCTTTAGAACCTCCGCAATAATGCAAAGGAGTGTAGCATGTATATACCTATTTCTATGTGTGGTTTTATGAACTTTCAAAACAGACCCACTTAAGTACAGTCAACCCGTATACCAAGGATGCGCGATAATGATGCAATGGCCTTGGAAGGCCATGTCGACACTTTGCGGGCGGGGCGCGGCCAACCAAAGCGACCAAGGATTGGCCGACAGGGATGGAATCGAGGGTAGACTTGGAAAGTGGCTCCTCTTTCCTATGCGTCGCTCAGCAACTCCGGGCGTTGTACGGGGTGCCTCAGGAAGCCCCCTTTTGGCGGCGGTGTGGCCGTGCAACGGCGGGCCGCGCGCCTGGTCGCCGCCGAACCCCGGGTGCAGTCGCACACCCTCTGCGCTTCACCGTAAAGCGCCTTTCTACTCGCCGCGATACAGTCAACCTGTATAATAAGGACGCGCGCTGAGGATGCAAGGGCCCTGGAGGGCCATGTCGACCACACAACGACAACCACGATGAAGATCACGACGACTATGACGACGATCACGATGATGACGAATAATACGACGACTACGACAGTCACGACGACGATCACAACGACGACCACACGCCAACTACGACGACGACGACTATCATTACGACCAAGACGAATACGACGAACACGACGATTACGACGACGGCGGTTACGACAGTCACAACAACGATCACCACGACCACACGACGACCACGACGACGATTCTGACGACTACGCCCTCCCTCCTCTTCCTCCTCCTCCGCGTGATACCACTGCTGCTGCTACTGCCGTTCCCACTGCATGAACAAACAGCACCACTACTGCAACTGCTGCTACCCTGCCAGCACCAGAGTACCACGTGAATTCCGCGCGCGTGCGCAAAACTATGCAAGATCCTTCAAGTGCAATGATAGCCTGCGAGCGCAACACCCTGTCTGCGAGCACGGGCAATGAGCCTGCAAAATTCATAGCAGCCCGTGAACACCACAATAGCCTGCGAGCACCACAGTAGCCTGCGAGCACCATCATAGCAAATAACCTGCGAACGCCACAGTGGCCTGCAAAGACACGCAGGCGCCGCGACCGCACCTTGCTGCGAGGCTGTGCCGCACGCGCGCACTGCGGCAATGCCAGATGCGTACTGGGGGGGGGGAGGGGGGCGCTACGTTGTATGGGGAAGGGGAGGGAGGGCATAACGCGCGTTCTGACCCAGAGGGTTTAAAAACACCGTCCTGGCCAGACATCCAAAGCATTGAGAAAACAAAGAGACGGAGATGCTTCGTCATCATTTTCGGCCTACGACGACGACGACGACGACGACGACGACGACGACGACGACGACGACGACGACGACGAGGACGAGGACGACGACGACGACGACGACGACGACGACACGACAACCAGCGACGCGGGGGCAGCAGCCGGGAGGGGGGCAGGAGGGGGCGCGGGCACTCGCCGGGCCCCGGGACCACTGAAACCGCTTCCCGGGATGAAACACGATCCCCGATGCAGGGTCTAGACCTCGAGGGAGCCTTCTCCACGTCCTGCTCCTCCTCTTCTCTTCTTGCCTCCGTCGTCCCTCCGCGTCTCTCCGGCCTCCGCACTCCGCCAACCTCAGCCTCCACCTCCGCCTCCCCATCCCCCTTCTCCTCATGCTGTACTGTTTCTACTCCTCCTCCTCCTCCTCCTCCTCCTCCTCCTCCTCCTCCTCCTCGACCTCCTCGCATTGGCTCCTGTTGGCTCCGCAACCGACTGTTACCGCGCTTGCTCCTCACACCTCCTGCCGCTCCGTCAGAAAGCTCCGAGGCCTCGAGGGTGGCCAGCGAGGGCAGCACGGGGCACGACTCGGAGGCCACCGGGCCGCGTCTGGGCACACCGCTGCCCGCCGACGAGGCCGCCCTCGCGCGAGACAATGATGGGCGAGCAATTCATCCTCCTCCCGCTCCTGCTCCTGCTCCTGCTCTAACACGCCGGTCGGAAGAAGTGGGTCGAAACATGAAATAGGAAGACGTTGGAAGTAGATTGGGCTTCCACCCGCCCCCTGAAGAGGAGGGAAGAAGGAAGCCAGTCGATCTCTGAAGTAGTGAGGCGCCTAAAGTATCCAGAAAAACCTACTTTCAACGACCAGCGTGTACTCATGTTCGCGCTCGAAGGAATACATAGAAGCGGGTGCAAGACCATCCTGGCCACTGGCCGACGAAGAAGCGAAGATCTACTGAACTGGCTTGGGTCAAGTGCTCTCGGGCAGAGCTGACGAAGGCTTCGCCTTCAAGGAACAAGGGGAAGGTCTCGGCGCCATGAAAGAACCTGGTCGCAAGCGCCGAATAGCGCGTCACTGTGACAATCGTAACCACCACGACGACTACTAGTTCCCGAATTCACCCTAGTCATGACACTTCGGGGGGGGATCCACACCCCAGCGCCCCCAAACGCCTGAAAGAAAATGCCTGCGAGCCCTGTTACAAAACTGAGCAGAGCGGAACGACTGATCACGCCGATACACCCTGAGAGAGTGGCACAACAAGACGCCGTGCGCAAACAACACAAACGTGGCGGCGAGCAAGCTCAAACCGTCAGACCCCCGTGATCAGGCAGCTGATGCATGCGCCTTCAGGGCCAGGGTGGCCAGGAGGGAGAGGGGGGGAATGGGTGCACCAGCGGCAGAAAAAGCGCAGGACGGCCGGGGAGACCCGCTCTGAGCGGCCTGCGGGGACCGCTTGCAGGTGCCGAGGGTCCCGAAGGAGAGCCCTCGAACAGAAATATGCCCAAATCGTAAAACATAAATGGGGAACACTTGCGTAAGATTGCCAATGTATGAAGCCACGTTCTCGCGCTGCTTGCGACATTGGAGGTACATGCCTTCACAAAAGGCTTCCCGACCAATAGTGTGCAGCAAGAGACGGCACGACACACCTGCTGGCGAGGCCTCTGACAGAGCCCCCGGTCGAGTGGCAGTTGTATCTCATGGAAATTAACGAAACTGAGCCACCCGAACAGTCGAACGCGATGGCAATATGAGTCTCATCGCTGCAATGTGCACCAGCATGCAGAAACCATGAGTATCACAAATTTGGCGAGCAAGACTGACTGTTCTCATCAGCGCAGTGGGAACCCTGATAAGAGGGATTTCATGAGGGCATGAAACGTTGACCCCGATGCGGCAACCACCAAATGGCGCTGGGATCGGTGTCGAACTGGAACAAGCCAATCGTAGCACGAACCATACCAACGGTTTGACGAAGAACGTTGGCATGGCAGCCTCGATACAAACCGCAAGTGATTTCCATGATGAGCAATTGAGTGAATTTTGGCCTTGCAACGACGCTAGGTCATCATGCCGTCGAGGACGAGGCCTAGTGTGACCCAGGTAGCGGGAATCTAGCAGCGCGCCTGGGAGTTGGGAGCGAGGTGCAAGCAATGCTTGTGGGTGAAGTGGGGGAGCTGTGACCGGCAACCTGAGGAGAGGAGTGAAGAATAAGCGTGGGTGGGCCTAGTCCCAGAGCGCATGGCCGTTATTATGTCATGCACATGTCCCCGAGTACAGGTTCATCCCCGAGGATGGTTCTATGATCGACCTGGCCCCCATCATCCCAAGATGCATGACGGTTTTGTACTGTCGCGATCGTTACGATGTTGACGGGCAACATCGGTAGAAATTGGGCCTTAGCCCCAAAGGAGGGGTCTGCTGCGTAAACCGATTTGCTCAACGATCAAAGCCAGACTCAGTGTTTGGAGAACGGTCTGTAACATGATTGCGTGCGCACTCCCAGCTGCACATGCGCTGCCAAACATACAAACCAGGTCATCAAGCAAATGACGTTGGCATCGCCAACAGAAGCTCGTTCACATACACAACCCATGGAAGCTAGCTGAGGTAGAGACTCTCTTCTCAGCAGCTGCGCACGCGCATGGCGAGAATGGATGGAACAGTTTCTGTAATAGAAGAGCCCAAGACAAGACATCGACCATCCACAGGTTATTTCTGCGATACCCCTCCCCGCTCCCGTTCCTACTTCCACTCCCCCTCGAACTCCCCCTCACACCCCCCCCCGGAGGGGCGGCCTGGTGCCGCGGTCCGCGCCGCTGGCCCAAGAGCCCGCCACCGATGGGGTTTGGGTGCTGCAGCCGGTGGGAGTGTAGACCTCGGTGTGCTCTTCGCTGCCCTCTCCGCCCGCCTCTGCCGCACACCTACCCTGCCTCCGCCTGCCCCTTCTACCAAGCTCCCGCTGCTCCGCCGCCTCCTCGTCTCGATCAGCATTCCCCTGCTCATATCTCGTTCCGGATCCTGACCTGTTCTGTTCTCCGAGCCGTCGCGATGAAGGACGCCCCCTCGAGGCCCGCGCTTGCCCTCTTCGGTCCCCCCTCTTTCCCTTCGGCTGGCCCCTCGTCCTCTGCTGTGTCTCCCGAGTGCATGAATGTCGGGCCTCCGTGTCGAGTGCTTGACAGGAGGAGCTGCAGCGGCAGCAACACCTTGCAATCAGAGTCGGCAAAGAGGCGGCGCGTCAAGGGCCCCGAAGGTGCGCCGGCCGAGGCGCTGGCGCCGTCGAGCCGGGAGCTCAGTGGGCTGGTCTGCGCGAGCACCTGCTGCGAGAGCTCCTTACCCTGCTCGCCTTCCTCCATGGTCGTCCTGCTCCTGCTGCCCCTCGTTCTGCTGCTGCTCCTCCACCTCCCCAACAAGCAGGCAACTCTTACATCTTCCTTCTCCTCCTGGCCATTACCTTCTCGTGCCTCCGCCTCAGCGTCGTCGCTCTCCTCCTCCTTCTCGTCTTACTCCACGCCCTGCTCCTCTCCATTACCCTAGCACTGACTGTGTTGGTGCGAACATTCGCCATCGTGTGCCAATTTGTGCCGTGGTTAATCATGTGGCATGGTGCGCACACGCAACTGCGGTGGCCTACGAATTGAGTCACCACTGTCTGCGAAGGTTGGTGTGGTGGTCGTGATTAGAGTGGAGTTGTCTCGCGGTCGGCGAGAATGTCAGATGTGGCGCTCGCTGCGAGAACCTTCATACTAGACGCTTGGTCGCTTGGTCGGCTGGACTGGATGGGAGAGAACGAATCACCTGAAGAAGTCAGCGCTGGTGTTGTTGAGGATCTACCAAACGTGTCTGTGTGTCGCAAGGCGCTGTCAGTTGTTTAGCCTGGGCCAACTCTCGCAATGCAGGATCTGTGATATCTGGACAGGGGTCTGCAATGAAGGTGCATTTTTTTGGTGGTGTAGCTGTTTGACCGCAGAGAGCGAATACACGCTTTGATGTCACCGCGGGCATATTGCACCCACGTGCGCGATCATGCGTCGACTCTGCGCTAATCGATGGATGAGTGACGGCTGACACGTTCTGCGCTGAAGGCACTGGTATTCGTGTTCTGGGTTGTCTGGCACCAGATTGCTGAATACGTCTCGTTTGGCGGTGTGGCGGCGAGTAGACGTGGTGATTCTAGGGTCAATGCAAGAGTGGGCTCGACGTGGTGCTGGCATCGCAGCTTAAAGAACATCAGCGGGCCCACATCAATCAAACTGGGGAGTACGCCGTATTGCAAGTTCACATGGCTGGTGTAAGGTGCACGTAACTGGCACTGGAGGCAACGTAACACAAGAGCTCGCAGACTTGTGGTCGGCAATATACGTGTATGACTGCGTCAACCACGAAATGTGTTTACGTGTTGATCGGGGAGGGTGAATGCGTCTTAAAAGGCCTCGAGCAATCCGTTACACTCCTGCTGCCTTTGAGTTTGAGTGGCGAGAGGGGCGCTTTGCTGAACAATGACACTGAAAGCGGAGGTCACGCCTCCGCTCGGCTGTCGTCGATGAAACTGGTTTCAGAAAAAAAATGTGGGACTTGGTGGTGGAAATCGGTGCGCCTGAATCGGGCACATGCCCTGGCACTTCGCTGCCCATGGGTGCCAGGCAATGGGTGGTTGCCGCTATGCCGACCAGCCGTGGAAGACGCCAGCAAGCACGGATTTGAACTACAGCCGCCATTATTACGCGATGCGTGACGCGGGGGCTATCGTGGTGTGATGGTTCGGCGCGGTGATTTCCCATTTTGCGGGCGTGACAAGTTAACAGGAGTGTAGAATATGGACGTGACGTTTACGTGGAAGAACTCTCATATCAGTTCTGTCTGTATTGCCCAAAAACGCGTTTTTTGCCCGTTTGCGATGATGACATTGCTCGGTTGTGGTCGAATTGTGGTTGCTCGACTATGTCCTAAGTCTGACTTGGTGGTCTGGCCACAGTCACTGCAGCCCGTGCATTCAGTCACTGCGCCCATCGCTATGGTAAATCCGACGAGGTCGCCGGTGCGACTGCCAGTGCCACTGTCTGGAATGCTGCGCGCGGGATGCGTTCCGGTCAAAAGCGACAATCGTTCTTGCTCGAAGAACATCACGGGGCAGAGTGAGGAAAGCATGCTGCCTGCAGTGAGGTTCGGACCACGCCCATGGGGTTCGTGCACTGTGCGTGGGTGAAGGTTCTATTGCTGGTGAGCATGTTGGCGCCTAGAATAGTTATGTGTGTAAGGGTTCGAGAACTCTGACATCATGATTTGTGCATTCTCTTATTCTGCCAGTGTCATGGGGTCTGTCTCATCAATGGTCTGTATCAAAAAAATCCGGCACGGCAGAGGAATCGCTCCGTTCAGCGGATGCATGTAGCTAGGTATACGTAGAGAGGGGGCCGGCCGGCCCCTTTTCTCGCCTGTCTTTTACCGCCTTAGCTGCATGTAGTCACGCGACCATCAGACGATGTCCACAGGCGGCGGCGGCAGCAGAGAGGGCATGGGTTAAGAACTCCCCCCGCGGCAGGATGCGTAGGCCTGCCTGGTTTCAGCTCTCTTCGGATGTGCCAGACTTCGCGCCATCCGCAGACCCTGTGGCCCCACGGTGCCAAACGCCCCAAAAATTAGCCTGGCGAAGGACCCGACCATACGCAGCTGTGAATAACGCCATTGTGCATATAATCTTCGCCCGCGCTCCCTATGGGGCCACGAACCGTGTGAGGGGCGTGCCGAAATCCGTGGCGGGGTACACCACGCGAACACAGACGATCGGTCTGAGTGCGAGAGACTGAGAACGGGTGAGCCTGAGCGCGAGTGCGTCTGATTGTGAACGAATCTGCGTGCTCATCAATCTACGTGCATGAATGTCGACGACCATGTCGGCACGCTCCTCACGAGGATCGCGCCCGCTTCCTTCCCGTTATTGTTTCTCCCTCTTTGCCCGTGCACGCCGATGTCCACGGCTGCGGGCGCGGCGCCGCACGGAGTCCCCGTGACGCACGCCAGTCGCCACGAAAGGGTCCCGGCGACGCGCGCGGGTCGTCCGCTCCGCGGAGCAGAGAGAGCGAACGGTGCCACTAGGGCCTTCGGTGGCGCTCCGTATAGGGCCGCGAACCGTGTGAGGGGTGCGCCGAAATGGGCATGCGGTGAACGGGGAGGGCGCATGCGAACTGTGCCACTGGGGCCTTCGGTTGAGCTCCCTATGGGGCCATGAACCGTGTGAGGGGTGCGCCGAAATGGGCCTGCGGTGGGCGGGGAGGACGCATGCGAACTGTGCCACTGGGGCCTTCGGTGGAGCTCCCTGTGGGGCCATGAACCGTGTGAGGGGTGTGCCGAAATGGGCATGCGGTGGGCGGGGAGGACGCATGCGAACTGCGCCACTGGGGCCTTCGGTGACGCTCCCTATGAGGCCGCGAACCGTGTGAGGGGCGTTCCGACATGGGCCTGCGGTGGGCGGGGAAGACGCATGCGAACTGTGCCACTGGGGCCTTCGGTGGAGCTCCCTATGAGGCCGCGAACCGTGTGAGGGGTGCGCCGAAATGGGCCTGCGGTGGGCGGGGAGGACGCATGCGAACTGTGCCACTGGGGCCTTCGGTGGAGCTCCCTATGGGGCCACGAACCGTGTGAGGGGTGCGCCGAAATGGGCATGCGGTGGGCTGGGAGGACGCATGCGAACTGCGCCACTGGGGCCTTTGGTGGAGCTCCCTATGAGGCCGCGAACCGTGTGAGGGGTGTGCCGAAATGGGCCTGCGGTGGGCGGGGAGGACGCATGCGGACACCCCCACTGGGGCCTTCGGCGGAGCTCCCTATGGGGCCACGAACCGTGTGAGGGGTGTGCCGAAATGGGCCTGTGGTGGACGGGCAGCACGCATGCGAACTATGCCACTGCGGCCCTCGGTGGAGCTCCCTATGGGGCCACAAACCGTGTGAGGGGCGTTCCGAAATGGGCCTGCGGTGGACATCGAGGACGCATGCGGACACCCCCACTGGGGCCTTCGGTGGAGCTCCCTATGGGGCCACGAACCGTGTGAGGGGTGTGACGACATGGGCGGTGGGGACGATGATGATGACGATGATGATGAGGAGGATGTGGATGAGGATGATGCTGCATATGATGATGCTGATGGATGATGGGTGATGGTGATGATGGTGACGATGGTGTGGGGAAGGGGAGGGGATGATGATGATGATGCTGATGATGATGATGATGATGATGATGATGATGATGATGATGATGATGATGATGATGATGATGATGATGATGATAATGGTGATGGGAGGGGAGGAGGGGGAGGAGGAGAGGAGGTGGGACGCGGGGCGCTGTCTCTTCAAAACGAGGACCCAATATCACAGGATGGTTGGGAAAAAAGCGGCGCACGAGGCAGGAGGGCAGCTACTCCTGGCAGATCTCTCTGAAAGCAAGCCGAAGCAGACTGACTGCCGATTGGCGATGCGGTGGCACATCATGTCCTGGCGTTCAGCTCCACGTCTAGATAAATGCCAAGGCGTGCATCATCCTCAATATTCTCCTCCTTGGCCTCCTTCCCATCCCCTCCCACTGCCGACGCTGCTGCTTCTCTTCCTTGACTCCTACAGCCAACAGGAGTGAGGATGCAAGGTCTAGTGCGTCCATGCTGCGGCGGAACGCCAACGTGCAAGGGCAAACGGACAAGAATGCAAGGGCAGCCTTGGTGCAGCACTGCGCCATTGCTGCTGCGCGAGCCTGCCCCTCCGCCTACGCCTCCTCTCTAGCACACGCTAACATGGACTACGGACCCGTGGACCTGGCAGATCCAAGGGTCGGGGAAAGTGTCTCCCGAAACGTGGCGCCAGTGCCGCCTGATGTGGCGACGGAGCGCGCGGATTTGGCATGGAAAGCGGACCCCTCGCGAATCCACGTGCCTGAATCCGTGTTTGCGTTTCGTTGATCCTCAAAGCTTGCGCACGGGCTGCCACCTGCGAGGGCGAGCCCAACGGGTACATCCAGCTCAAGGTGCGGCCCATGTCGTGCCCCTCATCGCCGTCGAGCGGGAGGAGCCGGCAGGGGTGCACCTGCCAGGGTCGCGCGTGCTTCCAAGGCCGCGCTTCGGCCGGAGCCACCTTTCGAGCTCCGCTCTCCTCCTCCTGCCGCACCCTCTCTTCTGTCCCCTCCTCTCCCTCCTCTGCCTGTGTTCCGGCCTGTGCGTGGAAACACTGGCAGCTGCGTCCGCACGTGGGGCCACAGCGTCTCTGACGACGCGCCAGGGTTGGCAGCACAGGTGTTTGATCAAGAACAGTCGGGGTTACGCACGGGGGCGGCCAGTGGGCCAACACCGTGTTCGAGCGAGGGCATCGGCAGCCTGCCCGCGAAGTGGCACGCGAAGTGTCCAGCCAGCCCCCGCCTCCAACACCACACCCAATATTTAGCGGCTCCTTCCCAAGGGGTACAAAGAAGTTATCATTACACTCCACTGCCCTCGTCTCCAACACCACACCAAATCCTCCGCAGTCTCCGTCTCCAACACAACACTCTGTACTCAGTCACCTCCAACGCAACACCGAGAACTCAACAACTTCCTCCCTCAGTGCATCTTGATACGACCATACTTCGGGTGATGAGGAAGTCCGGGGAAGGGGTAGGAACCAACGGGCACTCAATCGATCTCACTCGATGGATCTCTCTGACGATCTCACTATCAATCTCACAGTGGCTTTCACTATTCCTCTCTTCATTGATCTCAGAATCGATCGCACGATCGCCCTCACAAACGATCTCACTATCGATCTCATGATCGATCTCACGATCGATTTCACGATCGATTTTACACTCGATTTCACAATCGAAGTCACTAGCGATCTTACCATCGATCCAACAGACGATCACACTATACCTCTCACTACCAATATCACGATTGGTCTGGCAATCGATCTCACTAACGATCTCACTATCGGTCCCAGTATCGATCCCATGATCGATCTTACTGTCGGTCTCACTTTCGATCTTACGATCGATCTCACTATCGATCTCACCGACGGGACACCAACGGGACACCGACGGGAGACCGACGGGACACCGGCGGGATACCGACGGGGCACCCCTGGCCACCGCTGGACGGGAGGGACCGTCTTTTGGCCTGACGGCGCCCTGGCCAGAGGAGGGTTCATGCCCCTCGCCCGATCGCGCAGCGTCGCATCGCCTTCACGCGCGAAACGTACACGAAACCGAAACTGATTTCCCAGCCACCGCCGGCCAACGTGCGGGAGGGGGGTCGGGACACCAGCGGGACACCATCGGGACACCCGCGAAGGAAAGCGAGGCCAAACCGAGCGACGACCAGCGGGACACCACCGGACACCAGCGTGACACCACGCGACACCAGCGCAGCTTCGCTTCGTCAGCACGCACGACACGAGCACGAAACCGCAACCAATGTCCCGATGGGCGGCTCTCCGCTTCACTGCGATCTCACCCCCCGACCTACGATCATTCTACTCCATAACCTCCGTCCCCAACGACACACGCCTACCCCACAGCCCCCGCCTCGAACGCAACACCCAATACTCAATAACATCCGTCTCCGACGCAACACCCAATACGTACTCCAGATTTCGTAATAAAGTGAGGGGGGTCTCATTTCGGGGGGGGGGTCTCTTCCAGGCTATCTCGGAGGGCCTGGGGGGGTCTGGGGACGATGTTTTGGAGGGTTCTCCCACGGGGGAGGTCTGAAATGGTTGTCTTGGAAGGTCCAGACCCCCTCCCTTTTACTACGAAATCTGGAGTAGCGGCCTCCACTACAAGTGCAACTTGAACATGTCACTCAGTTCCACGGCCCTGCACGTGCGGCGAGGCGGAAGAGGTGTGGCACCCATACGTATAACGAGGTGTCATACGATTGGCAGGCGCTCACACGTGTGGCAAGGTGGAAAAAAAACAACCAGCGGCGTTTTCTTTTTCCCCTTCTTCCCCCTCGGGGATGGGTTGACCACTGTTCCGAATTCTCCTTGAGAAAATGTCTAATAATAACCCCCTCCCCCACCCGACCAGCAGCCAACCCGGACCCATGCGACACCCATGCGGGCACCACCCCCCGCCATCCCTGTCAACAAACTGTGCAAAATGCACCACTCAGCCTCCAAATCTAGAGAATGCACGGGCGCCCCGCGATCACCTTGCATTCGTTGCTGACACGGACGGCGGGGGTGCAAACATATTTGTTGCTGCGAGCAAACCCAAACCCCTCCCAGCATCTGCTGCAAAATCTGGATCATGCGCGGACGCCCCGCGATCACGTCGCATTTGTTGACAAGCGCGGCGGGGGGGGGGCAGCATATTGCCTGCTGCGCTCGATGCCAACACCACCCCAACCATCCCTTGCAACAAACATTTACAATATGCAGATTGCCCAAGACCTGGATCGTGCGTGGCGCCACGTGCTCAAACTGCATCGGCTTTTGACTGGGATGGCGGGGTTGTCGGCATGCTGCCAGCTGTGCGCGGGCCACCATCCCCTTTTCCCAACCATCCTGTGGTATTGGGTCCTCGTTTTGAAGAGACGGCGCCCCGCGTTCCTCCTTTCCTCCTCCTCCCTTCTCCCCCTCCTTGCCTCTGCCCTCCGCATGTCTCTCTGTCGGCACGCCTCTCACACGTTCCGTGGCCCCATACGGAGCTCCACCTAAGGTCCCAGCGGCGGAACTCGCATGGCGGCCCCGCCCCAGTTTGCCACGCCTCTCACACGCTTCGTGGCCCCATGGGTAGCTCCACCTAAGGTCCCAGTGGCGGAACTCGCATGGCATCCCCGCCTCATTTTGGCACACCCCTCACACGCTTCGTGGCCCCATACGGAGCTCCACCTAAGATCCCAGCGGCGGAACTCGCATGGCGGCCCCGCCCCAGTTTGGCACACCCCTCGCACGTTTCGCGCCCCATAGGGAGCTCCACCTAAGGTCCCAGTGGAGGATCTCGCATGGCGGCCGCGCCCCATTTTGGCAAACCCCTCACACGCTTCGTGGCCCCGTGGGGAGCTCCACCGACCGCTCCAGTGGCATGGGCGCACCATGCGCGCAGGCGACGGGGCGAGGGAAATGCGCTCTGGGGCAGTTTGCGGCCAGACTTGCTGGGCGCGGGCAGTCCGCAGCCAGCGATCTTGTGGACTCTCGCCCTGGGCCGTCGGCTGCCCGGCGCGCTGCTTTTCGGCCGGCGTCGCCCAGGCGTGATCCTGGACTGCGGCCGCCACGAGGTCGGGAACGGCAAGAAGGAGGACGACGTTTGGTTGCTGGAGCTCAACGCGCTGCTCTCGCGGCAAACGCGCCACCAAGACCTCCCGCTCATGCGGGCGCCGCGCGTCGAGTTCTTCCTGGCAGGGCGGCCGGGGAGCTCGCGGAAGCAGCTGGAGCAGTTTGCGGCGCGCGCGAAGCGGCGCAGAATAGAGGCGACGGCCCTCGCCAGGGAGCTGGGCATCACCGAGTTCATCCGCGAGGCTTGACCTGATGAGCGGCCGGCGCGAGCCTCGCCGTCTCTCGACGGTCTGATTGTTTGGCCTCGCGCCGCGGGCGACCCGCGCGCGTCGTCGGGGCCCTCTCGGGGCAACCAGCGCGCGTCGCGGGAACTCCGCGCTGCGCTCTGCCCGGCGCCTCGCTCGCCCCCGTCGTCGCTCTGCCCGGCGGCCAGAGCCTTGCCCGCTATCGGCCAGCCAGCTAGCTCTCTCTGCTCCGCGCAACGGGCGACTCGCGCGCGAGTCGCCAGGACAGCTTCGGGGCGACAGGCGCGCGTCGCGGGGGCTCCGCGCGGCGCCGCGCCCGCAGCCTTGGACGTTGGCGCGCGCGGGCAACAGGGCAGAATGCGAACGGGAAGGAAGCGGGCGCTCGCGATGGGGCGCGCCGACATGGGCGTCGACATTTATGCGCGCAGGTTCGCGCGCGCGCGAAGACTCATTCACAATCGGACGCGCTCGCGATCGGACTCATCTGCCCTCAGTCTCTCGCGCAGACCTATCGTCTTCGTTCGCGCCGCGTGCCCCGCAGCGGATGTCGGCGCGACCCTCGCGCGGTTCGCGGCCCCATAGGAGGGGCGGGTGAAGGTGATATTTGCGATTGCGGCATGCACCGCGCGTGCATTTTCCTTGATCACGTTATTGGCGCGCCCGCGAATAGCTGCGATGTGGGCGGCGCCGGACTTGCCCTGTGGGCGTCAATAACTTGTTTTCGAACTTCGTCACTCGTCTCATCGCGAGTGTTCTCTCGTTCTTGTTGTCTCAAGAACAGGGGGGGCATCAGTAGAAGAAAGCTTTGCATGGCCAGCGCTCCTAGTTCGCCCCGGAGGGTCTTGCTCTACAGGGCTGAGCTGTTTATGATCCGGCGGCGGCGGGAGAGTTAAGCGCAAGAACAGGTTCGTGACTCCTGGGCTTACTTCTGCGTCAACTTCCCCCGTAAACGACAGATGAGGCTTCTCCCCAGCATAGGGGATCCTGAGTCTGTCGTCTGTCTCTAATGGCGAAGCCGCAGGACGCGAATTTTCGTATTCATCTGTTCTCGCGACAGCTGACTCTTCATTGATCCCGGTTGTACCGGTCAACGCTGCGGGATCAGTGCACGCCCGGGCGTTAGGAAACTCCCCCGGCGCAATGGATACCAGATAGCGAACTTGGAAAATAGCACAAATAGTAAGCCCAAGTTTTACAAGGCAACGGATGTTCAGTAGGTACATGTCTCTTTTCTTCTGCTTGCGTCAGATAGTGAACCGCCCAGGTGATCATGTCTTCCTTTAATGTTGATGGTTTTTACTTGGACCAAGGGGCTACAGATTAGCATGTACAGTCAACACGCCTCCAAGATGCAGGCGAGCGCATCGCCTCGCATCTTCTCATCTGTACTGCGGCTCGAACCTCCCTCTGAAGGCTCAAGCTCAAGCCGAAGCGGGCGTCCCCGCCGAGGCTCCCGCGCGCCCGCGCCCGACGCGCGCCCTTGGCTCAAAAGGAGCGGCCAGCGTGCCGCGTCCTCACCCGTCTTGGGTGGCCCTCAGAGGGTCTTCCATCCCGGCCCGAACCTACCTCGTGCTGCTGAGAAGCGCGCCTAGGTGCGAGCTCAAGCTCGCATCCGAGCGAAACGCCCGGATAGGCACCCTGCCTGGAACCAGCCGCGCGGCCCACGCCGCTGCAGCCAGCCCCTCACTGCTGGCCATGTGCTGGCCGCCGTCCCTCGTCAGACGAACGATGAGGTCCGCCTTCAAGCCGCTCACCGGCAGCTTCCGCCACCTGAGCTCCTCCTTGAGCTCTGCCACGGTGGCCTCAGCCAGCATCTTCCCGAAGTACTCCGAACCGAGGTTTCGCCCTTCGGCGACCCGCTCAGGCGCAGCTATCGCCGCTGCCCGAGAAACGACATGCCCCTCAGGCGCGTCCTTCGACGCCGCCTCGGGCCTCGCCGTGCCGTCGGCCTGCGGGGCAGCCCTCGCCGCTCCCGCTGGTGGGGCAGCACCCGCCGCCCTAGATGAGAAGAGCTGCACCGCCCCTCTCGTGCACTCAACTGCGCCCTTGACCGCGAGCACCAGCACGATGATGAACACGATCATGGCGGGACCGATCGAGCCGATGTTCGACTCGACCTCCTCGTCAGCGGCCGCGGAGCACTGCTTGTCCCCGTGCTCGGCCGCCTCCGTGAAAGTGACGCCCAAGCCTGCGGCGAGCCCCTTGGTCAGAAGCCGCAGGTTGGACATCTCCAGCAACTTGAGCACCCGCTTGCCGTCCAGATGCTTGGTCCCCAAGTCGCTCCTGTTGCTCTCCGTGTCGACTCGCCCGAGCTGCAACTCGCCGAGCCTGACTCGTTCCTGCACCCACAGATCTCGTATCTGTAGATGCCGTACCTTGCCACTGCCGATCCGCGTCGCGATCGCCCTGCCTGCATTCGAGTCGCTGTGAACCTTCGACGCGACCTCGATGCCACACTGCTGGTAGAACTGCCGCATCATGATCGCACTCGCCGCGCCTCGGCCGATGGCGTAGAACTCGGCCTCCCCGCTGCTGAGCGCGACGACGGGCTGCGATGCCACCTGGGTCTCCAGAAGGTGGCTGCCGAAGAAGCCGTACACGGAGCTGGTCGATTTCCTCGTGATCTCATCCTCTGCCCAGTCCGAGTCCGTCTCGTAGAGAACCGCCTTGGGCATCTCCTGCTCCTCGTAGAACCACCCGAGCTCGCGCCGACCGTGGAGATACCGCACGCACCGCCTCAGCCGGAGCATGCTGATGACTGTGGGCTTCCCCATGTCCGTGAGGATCACCTTCACCGCGAACTGGATGTCCGGCCTGTCTACCGCCACGTAGTTGACGAGCCCCGCGACCTGCTGGTAGAGCTTCGCCTCGTCGTGTGGAAGTGGATCCAGCGCCTCCCGGACGCTCTTGCCCGTGGCCTTGCTCCCAGGCGTGTCCGCCGGCTTGCACTCCGTAAGGCCCAGCAGCTCCACGCACCTCGTCACGTGCTTCGTGTCGCCGATCCAGACGAACCCCTTGCCCGTCCACCTGATCTTGCGCTTGAGGTATGGGAGCTCGCGAACGCCATCCGGCCCGACACGACCGATGCACTTGACGTCCATGCTCGCCATCAGCTGCTGGTCCAGGACATCCAGGGACTCCTCCTCGCCCTCGGTCAGGATGTCGTCACCGTGGATCGCCGAGGTCATGTCCAAGAGAGACTCGTGGTACACGCCCGCCGCCACCGCGATGCGCGTCCAGTTGTTCTTCTTGAACACCCCGGCCACGTACTCCTGCCAAGCCTGTGCCGCCTTGCGCGTGCCGTACATGGCCTTCCGGAGCTGCCACACGTACCCGTCTCTCCTAAGTCCTGGAGGCGGGATGACGACGATCCACTCGTCGAGGTCGGCGTGGAAGAACGCCACGTGCACGTCATGCACCGAGAGATGCCTCCGACCCTTCTTCGTCGCCGCCAAGGAGACGATCGCCCTGACGATGGCGATCGGCGGCGTGCCCGCGTTGCAGTCCTCTCGGCCGTACGTGTTGATCTCCATGGCGACGCCTCGGGACCGGACGAAGGAGGTGCCGTCCTTGGTGCGCAGGTCCTCGACCCACTTGAAACGCACCACCTTGCCCCGGCTCTCAGCCACGCGGACCTCCTCGAAGACGCCGTGTCGCCGCATCTCCTCGATCTCGGCCTCGCGCCCGCGCCTGACCAGGTCCCTGGGGAGCTCCTTCCCGCTCCTCGCGTCGTACACGTGCTTCTCCGTGTCTGGCAGGACCGTGATCGCCGCCGGCTCGACGGGGCTGACCTCGAACATCCCGATCTCCAGCGGCTCGCAGCTCTCGATTTCCGTGACCGTCTCGAGCTCCTCGTGGGACTGCTGGCCCAGGCCCTCGTACGTGTAGGGATTGATCTCCACGAAGGCCCCGACCGCGAGCGACCCGACTGTGATCGCCGATGTCTGGCGCGGCCTCTTCGCCGCCGCCTCGCCCTGGTCATCGCGAGGTGCCATGCTGGCGTCCCCGGACGATCCTGGCCTGCCGTCTCCAGCTCCAGCCGCTGGCTCCGGCGCGGCCCCAGCCGCCGCCGGCGTCGGCGCAGCTCCCGCCGCTGCCGACGAGGGCGCGGCCCCCGCCGCTGCCCTGGCCATCTCCTCCTTGCGCAGCTCGTTCTCGATCCTCTTCCGGCACTCCTCACTGTGCGATCCCATGCCTGTGACGCACCTCGGGCACATGGGGGTCCAGCCGTACTTGTCGATCAACGCCCTCGTGATGTACGTCGACCTCAGCCCTGCGCCTTCTGGCCCCGCGGGCGGCGCCGGCCCGACCATCGCTGGTGGCACCAGCGCCTCCGGGCCCGCAGCCGGTAAGACCACTGGCGGTGGCGGAGGTGGCGGCATCAGCCGCTGCTGATTCGGCTCCACCTGGGGCGCTCCCGCCGGCACGATGCCGATCTGTGGAGCCCGGCGCATGTCCCACGGCACCCCAGCGAACTTGTCCAGCTCCTCCAGCACGAACCGCTCGCCCTCCGGTCGCCGTCTCACCGTGCGCACCCTCGTCGTGCGCGTTGGACCCGCCACCAGGTGCTCGTCCGAAACCTCTGTCTTGCCCAGCCACACCGCCGCGTGCCACCGAGGCTGCAGCTTGGAGGTCGGCGTGGGGTCCCTCGCCCAGACGCACTCCGCGAAGTTGACGAGCTCGCCCCGATATGGCCTCCCCTTGAGCACCTCGTAGGTCGTCTTGCCGTTGCCGTGCACCGTGAAGCGGTTGAGCTGCCAGCCAGCGTGCCGAATGAGCCAAGGTAGAAGCCCATGATCGGCTGGGAGCTCCCGCTTGTAGTTGTCGCCCACCGAGAACAGCAGCGCCCTGATCTGCTTGCCGAGCTCCTCGTTGGCGCGCTCCACTCCACCGACTCCCTGATGGTTAGCCCGCTGAGCTGACTCGACCATCGTGGGCGCCTTCCGCTGAGCCTTGATCTCCCTCGCCAGGGCCGTGATCGACGCCTCCTGGTCGTGCTTCAGCACGATGCGATCCAGCCCCCAGTTCTCGATGGTGGCGACCGCTGTCTTGACCATGTAGGCGTCGGTACCCTTCGGCCCCATGATGCCATGAATAGCTTGGGAGTTCATGTGCACCATGTTGAGGATGCTCAGCTGGCCCAGGAAGTAATAGTCGATCTGGACCTCGTCGCCCGTGCGCTCGTGCCCGGCCTTGTAGTGCGGGTCGTCCGTGAACTTGGATCTGACGCACACCCAGCACCAGGACCTCGCCGGAATGTGCACCAGCTCGTGCGTCCTCTGCTCGGCCAGGCTTGGCTTCACCGGATCCTTCTTGACTCGAACCGGCACGGACTCCTCGAGCACTGCCTGCGCTGCCGGCTCGCTCGCCTCGGCCTGAGCGTGAGTCGCGGCAGCTCCTCCGCCGCCGCCCTGGAGCGCGGCTCTCGCCGCTGCCCTGGACGCAGCTGATGCGCCGCCGGCCTCGCCTCCCGGCTCCTCGCCCCGCACCGGCATGACGAGCGAGTTCTTGACGCCTTCACCGTACTTGTCCATCTTGAGGTAGAACAAGTCGTTGCGCCTGACCAGCGGCACGGCGTCCGGGTCCGAGAACTCGATCGGCTTCGGGATCATGTAGCTCCCGCTCGGCGTGAATACCCACGACGTGCCCTTGTCGACCGCCTGCGACACGCCCAGCACCGGCCTCTTGACGTCGGCGACCTTGTAGTCCACCCCGATCTTGTGCCCGTCCTTCGTGTACGTGACGAAGCGCTCGCCGTGGCACGGGATGTCGTCGCCGCTCGCTCCGACCAGCCGGATGCGCTCGCTCAGGCCTCTGAGTGCCTCGTGGGCCCCGTGACTCGGCGGACACACCGATCGCGCAGCACCCGAATCCACCATGACCCAGTGCTCATTGATACCGATGATCTCCTTGCTCTCGAACGTCTCGTGCTCGTTTGCTGCCCCTGGCTGGCTCAGCTGCTCGATCGGGCTGGCACCGACCAAGAATGGCTGCCTCGGCTGCGCTGTGCCTGATGACGGCTCGCTCGAACGAAGGTGGATCGCTGTCGTCGCTGGTGCTAAGGGCGTCGCTGCTGCTCCAGTCGACGACGACTCCTGCCCTTCCTCCAGCTCGATCGCGAGGCACCAAAGCGGCTCTGCCCCGCCCTCGGTCGCGATCGCCATCACCGGCGCCGCGCTCCCCGCGGCGCTCGCCGCTGGCGGAGCTCCCGTCGGCTTCGACTCCTGCTCGACCGCGTTGGTGCCCTTCTTCTTCTTCTGCTCTGCGAGGAACTTCCTGCACTCGCTCTTGATGTGACCGGTCTTGTGGCAGTGGAAGCACCGTTTCTCGGCCCTGTCCTTGGCCGCCTGGCCCCTCTGGTCCGTGGAGTTGTCGCCGCCCTTGCCCTTCTTGCCTTTGCCTTCCTTGCCCTTCTTTCCTTTGCCCTTGTCGCGCTCGCGCCTCGCCTTCTCCACGGCGCTCGTGTCCATCGGGACCGGCGGCGGCACTGATGAGATGGCGCTCCTCGTCGAGATCACCATGTGCACCTCGTTGCGCATGAGCTCCCACGTGACCAGCCTCGACGCGTTGTGGACCAGGTGCGCTCGAAGAGCTTCGTCCTGAATCCCCCGTTGAAGGATCGCCATCTTGATCCTGTCCCCGATCCTCTCGTGGCTCTGACTCTCGTACTTCGTGACCTTGAAGTCGAAGTCCGCCAGCGTCCCCACGATGTTGTCCTCCGGGAACTGGAACGCAATCAGCTCCTGCAGCAGTCCTGCGTGGCGACCGGGTCTGTCGGGCTCGTACATGTCTTGTAGTGTCCTCCACGCCCGATACCCTTCTCCGACGCCGACCGGCTTGATCAGCTGGAGTGCAGCTCCTTCCAGCAGCAGGACGAGGATGAAGTACAACTGACGACTGCGCTGGCTCGCTCCTTCCTCCAGGAGCCTCGCGTTCCTCACCTCCTCCAGCGGGAACGTCATAGCCGCCGTCAGCTCGTTGGCCATTATCTCGTCGAGGGCCCCGAGGTACGCGAGCATCTTGAAGCTCCATCCCGGCCACTCGTCCTCGCTGCCTCCGAACGCCTTCGGCTTCGCCAGAAGCCGAGTGTCCACTAGATCCTGTGGCGCAGCCCTCGCCGCTGCCACGGGCCTGCTCGCCGCGGCGCCTGCGCTCGCTGCTGCTGACTCCGCCGCCAGGGCGCGCTCCTCTGCAGCCTGCACCCGTTGTTCGGCAGCCTGCAACGCTCCCTCTAGCGCCTGGAAGCGTCGCTCGATCTCTTCCATACTTCCTGTCGAGTTTCTCGTCGAACTTCCGGCTCCTCAGGATGTCCGCCTTGTTCGACCTTGAGCCACGCTTCCTCTTCTTCTTCGGCGGCGTGCTGGGCTAGGAAGGGCCGGCCGGCGCAGCTCACGCCGCTGCCAGCCGCCAGGAGGGCGCAGCCCTCGCCGCTGCCCTATCGCTGGCGCGCGCGCGCGCCGCGGGTGGCTGGAAGGGAAGCGGCGGCAGGAACGTGCTCACGCACGCTCCGCTACCATGTTGATGGTTTTTACTTGGACCAAGGGGCTACAGATTAGCATGTACAGTCAACATTTAAGAATTGGGCCATCTCAATGGAGAGCTCCCCGCTGCCGTCAGGCGGATTCCCATCGGGGCGGACATGCCAGAGCCATATCAACTCATTCCGAAGTGACAAATGAGCTCGGCCCGATTGCGGTCCAAAATATGCATTCAAAAGGTCTCTGACAATCTTAACGACAATCGGCGCAGAGTCATCGCCTTCAATGTCAGCTGGATGCAGAAGCAAATCATAAGTTTGTCTCTCCATCTCTCGCTCCCCCACCCTCTTCAAGCCTTTCTGGCTGCGAGGACTGCGGGTCATCCAATAAAGGTTCCGCAGTAGGGGGTCTGGCAAATCAAGAAAGTTCGGGGTCCACCCGGGGCGCCCACCTCGATAGTCTTCTTGCTAACGCTGGCTACGCCAGGCTGCTTATCTCGCGCATCCGGCGGCGCGCCGAGAGCCCTTTCGTCATCCTGCAAGTCGATTCTCGGAGGGTCCCTCGGTGAAGGCGTCGGAGGTGTAGGCAGGATCTTCAAACTTCTGGCGCCCGGCACTCCCGTCGGCGTGGGAGGCGGAGCATCTCTCAGGGAAGGTTTCCATTGATGTTGAATATTGGGCGGAGGCGCCTTCGCCTTTCCCTTGGGCGTCTGATCGGAGTTATCTGGCTTGGCCAATGACTTCGGAGCAGGCCCAGAGGGAGGCAGAAGCAGCTTCGGCACATTGTCTGATAGTGGTTCCCTGGGATTCCTGTCTCCTGGCGGCGGTGCCGTAGGAGATGGGCTCCCTTCGTGAGAGTCGTCACCCGACCCATCAGCCGTCATTCCCCCTTTGCCTGCATGAACAGGGGGGGCCGGAGGTCTGTCTGGCCTTGGCGGCGGAGATTTCGGCGCCATATGAACATCAGAACGCGAGGGCGGCTTGGCTGCGCTTGAAGCCGACACGCCCGCCGGCTGTGCCGGTGGCTTGGCCTGAGCTCCGTCATGGACTTGAACTTCAGCCATTCGCTTATCCCCTGGCATTGCTCCGTCCAAAAGCGAATGCTCAAACTTGAGATAGCATCCTCTGCTTTTCAAATATTCCCAAACATTTTCCATCGGAGGGTTGCATTCAAGGTGCGGCGAAGCACTCTTGCCAAACTACTGGAAGGAGTCCGGGGACCCATTTGCATTGCTGATTCCTGACTTTGTTTATCATGTCAGCTCTCTGTTGGTCCTTCGCCCTCTCAACGTCCAAGTCTTTGTCTACAGCTTCTCCGCCCCCCAATAGGTTTCACATCAGTGTCCAAGTGCTACCCCCATTCGCAAAGAATGCGGCGGGGTGCCAATGGTAAATGCGTATCTCAGTCACTACTACCTGACCAGAACTTTCAGTACATTGCTGCTGTGGACCACCATCACCGGTAACAGGTTTCGGACAATTCCAATATCTCTACAGTTTTCCAATGCCCATCATTAAAAGTCTCTTCCGCCATCGCGTATCCAGTGCGGGTCGAAGGGTTGTCGTCAGGATATGCGACAGAATATCCCAATGTTTGACTTCTCCACAATTCCCCCGTACCCGGGGTCCGAAGGAATAACTTGGTATCCTTCCAAGAGTGCATGTAGCGTCCCTACGGATGCTCCGTGGGGCTGCTTTGTCCAGTTCTTGTTTGAATGCAAGTATTCCACTTTGTCCTGTTCCACTCTGAGAGGTAGCGTCAATTGAACGCAGTGCTCCTTCTCTGCGTGCTCATGAACTGCTGTCTTTTCCCACGTGATGCGGTCAATCATCGTTCTCGGTTCACCTGCTACCGAGCGATCACGTCGCGCAACAAAGTACTTCGCCCAATTCGTGATCGCATATTCTGCAGATAGAAACGGTCGCTTCGTAGTGTCTTGAAGCAATTGATCCACCAACCACGCTTCTCCGCCCGATGGCTTACACAGACGCTTGTAGGCGTCACTATGCACGAATGTGTCATTGTTCTTGATCTTCTGCAACAGTTCATCATCATTTTCCCCTTGCCACAAATTACTCTTGCTGTAAAGGCGATTGGCCAACTCTCTGGCATTCAAGGGCTGTGGGGAATTAATTTTCTCATGTCCCTCAATCACAGCGGTCGTAGATTGACGCGGCATCTTGATGGGCCATCTGCGAACATGACCGGAGCCAACGGGAAGAAACGCGTTCTTTCTCTTGCCTACCTGTCTTCCGTTCTGAAACTCAAGGCATTTCTGCTTTATGAGGCGCTCCCAGCAAACCTGGGGACATTCAGCAGCCAGCGCCCTTGTAGGCTCAACTGACCTCGCCCGATGCTTTGTTGGACTCGTGGCTGTGCCAGGTCCAATCAGCCCCCCGGCGTCGCCCGGGCTCTGCGCGGCTGTGCCTGGAGAGCCGGCGGTTGGCACCGCTCCCTCTGTGCTGACTTGGAACTGATCATCTTGCCCGGCTGCGGGCTGCACCCCCAAGGCGCGCCAAACAATCCGCTTATCTGCTTTAGCGGGGAGCTGGAAGCTGGATTGAGATGCTTCCAAAACTGCTATCGCCTGTTGCATGTGTTGATCAATGAGAATATTTTCGCCGGCGCGCCGTGTATTTCTCCCCTCGGGGGGCATGCCGGGAATGTATGGTGAGCTTCTTATGAGAAAGACATGGAATTCGTTCCATTGCAAATGAGTATGATGTCCTGGTTCCTTCGAAATGGCATCTCGCCACTCGCGGGAGAACAGGGAATGTCGCGCACCTTGTCCCTTACCAGTTGGAGTGGCCGGGAATGAGCATTGCTGATGTGGCTCGGCGGACGGGGGCGTTCCCAAAATCGCAAGTGGCGCCGTTCTCAGTAGGGCGCCAATCAATCCAGCACGACACATGCTCGCCATAGGAAGCTTCTATATTTGCATACCCGTCTGTTCGGAGATCGTTTTCATAGGTCAACCCCAGGGCGGCTGAGCCGCCCGAGGGCTGAGGAAAGGACCCGGCCACAAGCTTTGCCACTTTCAGCATATGATCCGCAATTAGTTCCGCCCCAGCTACCCTCGTCGGTGTACCATTTTTGTCAAATATATAGGATTCGTGCTGATCGAGACAGCGCCGCAGCCTTGCATCGCTCAATGCGCTGATTCATACGTGCCCGCAGCAAAGTGGCGACATCATCCCACATGACATCCATCTTGCAAGTGTCATTCGCCGATTGCCAACGTCGATGGTCTCCGCCAACGTAAAATATCTTAAGTGCCCCCGACGCGGGGCGGCGCGCAGCTTCGTCGATCATTCTCTCAGCTGTCTCGAAGAAGGGGCCTAGCACAGCGCGCAGCATTCGAGTTTCTGCGTTCTCTATCTTCCTTCTGTCCAGCCCCTTGAGGTCACGCTGCTCTCCGTCAGAGATATCACCCGGGGTCCAAAAAATGAGTTGCATCGGCGCATGATGACCTGGGATGAGATTTCCCACGCGGGGCGACACTCGACTGCTCCACCAATCAAAATTAATCAGATCTTGCATGAGCGCCCTTCCGCAAAAACATTCCCCTCCATATCTGCATCCAGACCCTGAAGATCCTCCCGCATGGAAAATGGGGGACTTCCAGAACCACCGAGCTTCTTGTCGCGTGCATTGCAGAATTGGCACGTCGGGTCGGAGACTAGATGAATGGCAACGGTCCAATACTTGTGCCCTTTATGAAGCGTTTTAGTCAAAGGCCGGAAGAATTCACGTGGATGTCTACCAGTCCGCACCATGACGGTAAAATCTTCGCCACCAAAAGGACTCAATCCGTGACCGTGCACCTCCGCCAACCTCGTAATGGCCTGACACATCTTCTGTTTATTAAGCCATCCCATGAAGATGAAAGGGGCAGGATCTACCACGTCAGCACACAGCGTGGCTATCTCCTTGATGCAACGAGCCCAATCCTGTCAAACTTCGTTATCATTCAGTGGCGCGGCTGTGCCGGCCCCTGTCTGCTCCCTACGTTGCAACACATTCCAGATTCCTCGCGCCAAGTAAAGTGAGTCAGGCTCGCCGCCTGTCCCTCCTGAAAGTGGAGATGAAGGCGGGCTCGGACCCGGAGGTGGGCCTCCACCTCCGACCCCACTCGGCGCGCCAGGACTCTGTCCGGCGTTTCCACCGCCGGACCCCGATCCAGATGATATTCCCCAACCCCCCGCTGCGCCGGCGGATGGAAAGTCGCGAGCAGCATTGCCGCTCGGAGCGCCATTGGAGGCCCCGGGGCCCGATGGACCGCCTCCCATCGGGCATTTGCGGGCCCGTCAGAAACACTCATCGGGGTGTCAGAAAGGATCGTTCTCTCCTCGGCGTTGGCGGCCTTCTCGGTCTTGGCAGCCTTGGCTGGCCTCGATCCTTCGGCATCGCCTAATCGCTTCTGCGGAGGGTTCGTCTCTCGAGCTGGACAGCTATCCTCTTGCGAGGGCGGCCCGCCTTCCTCGGACGGCTGCGCCGCCGAGTGAAGTCTGGCCCTTTTGCATTGAAGTTCTTCCTGCAACTCCTTCCATGCACGGTGATGATGCAGGGCCTCCTCAGTCAGCGCTTGCGCAACTACATCTATCTTTGCACTGGGATCTCCGCTGACGACTGGGAGCGCGAAGTGAGCGCCCCGCCCATCAACGGCCGCGCCGCGCGGGGGCTAGTCCCTGGAGTTCCTGGGTGCCCCCCAAACATACATGAGGACAACTTGATCCGCGCGCAGGTCAATCGTTCTAATCGTGACGAAATATCATGCATCTCTGAGGTAGGTGCGTCTAGCGCCTATGAGAATCGGTCCGGTTATCTCCCCGCGGTCGCAGGTCCGAACAAACCTGCTCTTCGGATCCCCTGGGGTCCAGTATGCAAATTACATTTCAGTGTCGTGCTTGGGTCAACATGGGATTGGAAACATTGCCATTTCTTAATCCTCGAGAGATCGGGGGGGGGACCACCAAAATTGCTTCTGAAATTACAGCCCGAATCCATCTGGCAGGATACCCAGAAAACGGCCCATGGGTCCACCGACCTCTGGTTGTACAATCTTTGAATTACTGATTCGTTGCGTCTCTTCAAATCTTCACCGAGTTCGCCAGCGGCATTGTCAGTCAGAGAATAATTTTGGCCGTTCCGGGCCATCGCAACCCTCTGTATCCATCGTCCGCGAGCCATTTGTTGAGGCTGATCGCAAGAAAGAAAACATGCTCCATCTTCTTCTGGTTCCAAGTGGTACGTGTATTTCAAATAAAAATCGGTCCACTTCTTGGTAGCCGCCTTCGGCTCGGAATGACACGTTTCTTTCAAATCAACATCCTTCCACTCCGTAGCAATCATCTCAATATCGAATACTTTTGGGTAACGGAATGTTGCGTATGTAACCGGGACTTTGAGCTGCCCTAGCGGCTATGCCGTTCGGGGGTCCAATATTTCCAATTTCCCGGCGCCCCTCTTTACTATCCTGCTCGGGTTCTTCGGAAGGAACGCATACATAAGACAACAACCACTATCATTAATTTAAATGTCGCCATGCCCTGCAAGTCCTGCAATGTCGCCATTATCGGGGCTTCCCCGACAAGTCCCGCAACAATGATTCTAGCAATCGACGTTCTCGCAATGCTCCCTCGGCCGTGCTGTCATCGATTCCTTCGCGTGCTTACTGGCCGGATTCTTCTGGTCCGCTGGGGCCACCGTGGACTGCGTCCAGGTGATCCCAGCGAGGTACCTGCATCCGATCGTTTTGCATAGGGAAGACCCCTTCTCCTTCCCGGTCATCTCGGACGGTTGCACCGCCGAGGAGCCGAGAAGCTGTCGTCCAGGATCGGTGCGCGACCGGGAGGCTATGGGCTGGTGCCCACTGCCTGCGAAGGGGGAGCGGCCGCGGCTACGCGACGGCTCCGCCGGCGGGGGGCACGGCCGATGGCGGCCCCGCCCCTGCTCATGAGAGAAAACGGCAGCGGCGCATATATCATGAGGAGGGGGGCAAGATCACGGGGGGAGTGCGATGCCGCGCGCGCAAGTACAGCATAAAACCGATTCGCAAATTCATCCGCGTAATAGTTCGTAAGTTTGCAGTCGCGCCTCGACGCGCGCACGCGTGCCATCATACTTCCGCTCCAAACCACTAGTCACAATGATCGACGTGGAAGCAATGGCCCATGGCTTCCTCATGGGATTCCCCTTTCTATCTCTCAGTCCATATGCGCATCCATGTAACTCTGTCTCCTGCAAACCTATTCCTCTTGCACGTGCTTTCACCTGAGGGTCTCTCCAATGCTGACACTGGCTAGGCCACTCTATACAAATTGTACCCCCCGCATCAACGACAGCGCGGGCAATCTCTCTAAAGTTTCAAAATAGGCATCGAAAGTCCGTTCGGATCCCTCGGAGCCTACGGAGGGGTCGGTGGCCACCATTGCGGAAATAGCGAGCTTCCGTAACACATTGCCAGGGGGAACCTCCGGTGTATGGGATCGAACTCCAGGGTGAAATATGTTGCCCCTTAAACTCTCGAATATCCGTTAAGTGCTTTGTTTCTGCCCTCGCCTGTCCTCATATCCTCGCTTTTAGTGTGTCGTATTACTATGCGAGAAATGTCAACAAAGTTCATTGAATTACATATTTTGCTATTTGGCCCACAAAAGTATTCAAGTATTCATATTTCTCCGTTCCAATCGTTCCTGTCCGTTGTGTGTCACTTTTTCGGTTGGGATACCACGTGCATCGGTTCCTTGTGACTCGACTTGGCCGCAGCCGCATTACTCGCTTTGTCATTAAAAATATGTATGTTCCCGGGTCTCGGAAACTTGTGTCTGCACATCTGAAGCATCTGATTCACTGTGAGTCATATCAAACATAGCCATCATTTCTCTGTCTTCTTTCAGATTTCGCTGATGGGACCTTTTCCTGGGACCATCCTTGTCGCTCTCGGAGGGTCTTGGGCTGTTAGCACTTCCGGCTATGCCGGGTGCATTATTCGCGTTTTCCCTGGTTGCGACAGCTGAGTTCGGCGCCGGTGAAAGATGCGCACGTGCATTTACTTCGCCAGGTCCGGCTTTGCCGTCTGATGAAGTAACTGCTACTGTGGCCGCGTCTTTTATGGGGCGCCGTCGCGGGCATACCTTTGGCGACTCTTTTCTTGCAATGCGCCATTTTACTCTGCACCGCACCTCCTTGACGCACCGCAGCCTTCGGACCTGTCTGCGGCATGAGGAACCCCACAGGTTGCCAGGGGAAGTCCGTCAGTGAGCATCGATGCCAGAAAATCTTGATATCGGTTGACTTTCCAAGACTGCGGGGTCACACTGTGAACAAGGTAAAGCACTTTTACCCATGCAGAGAGGGTCGGTAAAGCGTTTGGCACCGATATCAGCGGCTTCATTCTGCGTGCGCTCGCACTGTCAACTAACAACTCCACGGGTAAATCGTTCAGAAATGGCAGCCGCATCTATTCGGTGGGTTCTCAGAAGTTGCATCAATTTCATCGAGCCTCCCGCGTATATCACCTTGCATGCCGCCTGATCATCTTCCATGAATGTGCATTTGACCTCTCGCCGTAGCAGAATTTCCCACGACGGCAGTGCTGGCAGTAATTCAGATCGCAAAGCCAGATCCGCAGCAACAATTTCTGTCTCAAGTGCGCCGTGGGACACGCAAGTCTGTCGTCGAGGAGCCATGCTCTGATTGGCTCTCGCGCGTGGTGCCCAAATCAACTGGTGGCTCGCACTTGCGCTGCGATGCGTGCGTAAATCGCTGGCAAGGTCTGCATCATAATGCTATCGCATAGTGGCATCATCTATTTTGTCGCCTACCCAAGACGTCATTTTGCATTGGGATGTGGACTTTATGTAACCTATTCATCGAAAAAGGTCCACATCCGGTTGCTCGGTGCACTTCCTTATGCAACTGGCCACGTGACAAACTGCACGCAAAAAATCAAACCGAGCCATTCGTGCACCATGTGAACTCCCGACGGGGTCGGTAGTTCAGGGTCGTCTGGTCCGGGTTCCGCGGCTAAGCCGGGATTTTCGACTGGCTTGTCTGGGGACCCTGTGTCAACGTGGATCCCGAGTGCCGCCGCTATAGCCCCCTCTGCCAGGGAGTGCTTCTCTCCTCTCGGACCACCTTGTCCATCCTCGGAGTCAGTCAACTCAGGGCCAAAGGGGGCGCCAGCAGCAGGGTATGTGGCAGGGTCAGTATCGGTTAACTGCGCATAGAGTACTCATTCATGTCACACCCAATTGCTCTGACCATTTTCGGCTGTCTGGGTTGATATGGCTCACTCGGCTGCGCCGATGAGCCCCCCCCCCCGCGTTCTCGCCGTCGCTTTCCACTTGTTGCGGATGTTTTCTGTAGCTTTCGCGGCGAGGGATCAAGGACAGCCGGTAACTCCCCCTGCCATTCAACGCGCTGCTTAGACAAATGATGTTCGCACCCCAAATAACGTCCTTCGTTAGTTGGTGGGTCGATCTCTGTTCCCTTGGGGCAACCTTCGGAGGCTTCTTGCAAAAGTTGCAGCCCTTTTCGAGATTCGCGGTTTGTCCAGCAAGTTTGAAATCGTCAACATAGAGGATGAGAAGACAAGCGCATGCTCGTGTGGAAGAAACAACTACGCCATGGACTACATGTAATGAAACCTTTGGAAATCACGTGTCCCTCACAGTGCTGCTCCCAGTATCCGCCAGAATCGGGATGTCCGTAAAGTGAAAGAATGGGGGGGGGGGGGGGCACACAGGACTTCTCATGTCTTTCCAACCGGGCGGCCACTCGTCTCTTGGCAGGAAGATCCATGTCGGGGTTCCCCCTAGCTTGGACTGAGTGTCAGCCTGCTTTGCATCATCCTGTTGAATGTCGCGCCCCTCAAGCCGGCCGTGCGCATCTGCTGCTTTGCTGGCCTGCATCGTTGCACGGCTGCTAGAAAATTCATGAAATAGGGCTACTTCTCTATTATGATCTCTGACGCTCGACCCATCAAACACAACTCTGCCATTGCATTTGCAGTCTTTGTGTCCTGCTGGGAACTCTGAGTTCTTTTCTACCAAAATTGCAAATGGGCGTCCGAAATGCGTCGTTCGCCCGATTCGCTGTCGAACGAAATCGTTGTATTCCAGCACGCCTGACTCATCCCAAGTGCCAATACTGCGCAACCGATCACATTCGGTCCGCAGTGCTTTGCGGGCGTCTTAATTGTGACAGGAACATAGTCTGGATCGCAATACAACGCGACTCTAATGCTGCACGTCTTCCGTCTGCCATTCAAGAGCAACTTTTCGGTGAGTTCATCCTGGCCGAGCCCGGCAACCACACGTCGGTCTTCGTAATATTCTATAGCGTCTAAGTTATGCGCGTTTCGGGCGAGGAGTTGGCTGAGCCACCGAGAAGTCAGACGGGCGATCTAACCTATATTTTATATGATAGAGGCCGAGCTTCTGTTTCGCATCGCCATCTGGTCTCGAGTCTCGCCGGGGACCCCGACCGCCTGGTATCGCGGGCACGTCGCCCACAACGATTCCCCCCAGACCATCGCCATCGGAGTCATCATCATCATTCGGTGGTGTTGCGGCCTCGCCTCGTGCTGGAGGGGGTGGCATCGGTGCGCCTGGATCTCGGCCCCTAAACGGCTGTGCCGTCTGTGAACCGAATCGGGCCGCCTGTCCGGCTGGGCCGTCAGAGGAGCCGCCTAGGGGAGTACCGACGTTTTTAACCGTCGTCTGTGCTATCTCATATGCTTCACGCATAAGGAACTTAGGTTCTTGATCTTGCGCAGTACCCTCTAAAATATTGCTGTAGACCTGATCGGACTTGTCGACGATCGGGCGCTTGCCTGCTGGCGTCCGCCCCGCATACACGTTAAGTCCGTCACGTTGTCTTAACGGTGTCATGTAGCTTTCAGGTCCCGCCATGCCCTCCGCTTTATGCACGCATCCGATATAAAGCCCCGCGACCATCGCCCCGCCTGTCTTGGCGATCCGAAATCGAGATTCAAGGAGAGGCATGAATCGAACAAGAGAGCCAAACGGAAGAAGGGGCGCACGTGTCCGAATCTGCGCTTCCATGACGATGCACCTTCGTTTGGGATCCTTGCGTTATAACAAAGATAGAAGTATCGGGCAGCATGCGTCCAAGAAGGCGGGGGAAGCCGGCCTGCATTAACAGGGCTCGAGTCCCTATTTGACCCAATCCCGTTGGATCGTTCAGCGACAGACATGAGCTTCCTGTTGCCAGGGATGGTAGGGCCACGTGCAATCTTGAACTCGATGCACGCGCGTGCGAGTTCTCTCGCGCCGTCACTCTAACAATCTTCAAACATTTCTCCTGGAGCTTTGAGGTTAATCAAAAAATGACACGCGTGAATCGCAGATTTGTCGTCTACACCCTGTGCTGCCATGAAATCTGCTGCCCGGTCGCGAAAAGTCACGCGCGCGGTCTCGTCGTGGAGCCCCCGCGATAGGTCATCCATCGCAAGCCAATGATCCATGGCGGTCAGATGTCCGAACGTCGTGGGATTCGCGTATGGTCTCGGTACCCTCAGCCCCTTATTCTGCGCTTTCCTTTGTTTGCGCCGCATAGCCTTTGCCCAGTTACACACCGAGCAAAAGGGGTTCTAAGGAGTGTGAGTTAGCAAATGCCGGGGGGGGGGAGCAGCTGCGCTCTTGTCGAGTCGCTCAGTCGCCGAGACTGGCACCTCAACCTCAACGCCATCTGGATCGATGTCGGGCGGTACGTCGATGTCAACGAGGTCAACCCCACCCGAACCCTCATCTGCATCCGCGTTTTGGCCAGGCGCAGCGGCCACCGCGATGGGACCCAGCCCGCGATCCGCGTCGCAGGGCAAAACTCCAGAGACCCCATGCCAACAAGGGTTTCAAACTTAGCCGCACAGCCCCCGGCTAAGCCGTGGTGTAGCGTCACGCAACCAACGACTGTGTCGTGATCGGGAGCATATGGGGGATTTACACGACTCACGACGCCTGTGGGTGTTTTGCCCCCACCAAATTCACGAGCTGTCTGAGGCGAATCGTAGGAATGAGTGATTGTATCCATGGGGTCTATGTCGGACGGGAGTGGGCATTCGGCCGCGGTTGGCCTGCCTTCCGCGCAGCCGTGATTACCAATCATCTCATGTGTGCGCAAGCCTACCGCCGCGCGACTCTGTATGGAGCGGGGCGGAGGACCTCCCGCAGATTCCACGTCATCCAGAAATGTCTTGGCGCCTGACGCCACGCAACACCGCCGCTCGGGAGTCGCAGGCTTCCCGGCTGCAGCCGCGCTCATCCACTGACCCGGCGCCTATCAGCCAGATAGGGCCAAGTATGGCATCTTGCCCTCAACGACCAGGTCTACTCTGCGACCGATGGGCAGGAGTAAGTATGGTCGCTGGCCGGCGGGCCAGACGAGACCAAAGCCGCGACCCATGCACCGCTCTCCTACTGAGATCACTGCCAATGTCCCTGGCATGACCAATTATTCAAAACTCCCATCTCTGAATTTGGGGCATGCGACGCAAACTGAACCGAGGGCCTGTGAGGAACCTCCAGCAGTATTCAGGGCAATTGAATCTTCTAATCTGTTTATCATGCCCATTGCGCCTGCAGCTCGAATGAACCTCTGCAATGAGGTTGCGCCCGCAGCCTGCGTCGACTATGAACCCAAGCGTGCCGAGGTGCACAGATGATTTCTCTCTGCGCCCCGCAGCGGCTGAGCCACCTTGGGCAGATTCCCCATTTCCCTCATATGCTGACCAAAGATGCCAAACTTTGTCGGATAAATCAGATGCTCTGAGCTGGGCTTCCATCAACGATGCTTCCCATTCAGCCTGCATTCGTCGATGTTCTTCTCTCGGGGATTTCCACCAATTGTCTACGCTCGAAGGGGGCTCCGGTGGGCTGCGGCGACGCACCCTCCTCCGAGTGGCAGTTGGTTCGCGGGTGGAAGGGTGAAACTGTGCGCTTAGTCCGCGCCTACCCGTCTCCGCAGGTTTGACGCAACTGTTTCTGCGGGGCTCATCGCAAGAGAAGACGATGGCCTCCGTTGGAAGAGGATGCAACTGAACGAGGGTAGCGACGAATTCCGCCAACTTTTCTTTGCGTTCTTGTTGCGTCTCTGAAGCGGAAACAGCTCCGTCGGAACATTTGTTGAGATCAAGTGAGCACGCGTTGCGTGTGTCAACCATAGCTGGCTGTCCATCTGAATTGTCTCGTAGACCGCGAGATCCCCTAGCCAGCGGGGCAGGGCGCGCAAAAAAAGGGGCCAGCTGGCTGCGCCAAGGGGCCCACGCCTGCCCCCCCCCCCCCCCCCCTTGTCGGCTTAGCCGGTGGGAGTATCGCGGCCACATTTCCCAAGGGCAAGTAAGCGCCAGCAAGATAAGGAAGGAAGATGCGACGATCATCTTGGCATTGGCCAATCATACGCCAGTGCCTTGCCATCGTCACGGATGGTTCGGCGCCTTCTTCACGAACCAACAGTCTTTGACTCGCGAGCAAGACCCCGTCTCGGTGAACACCTTACATGGTTTGTCTTTCCCTTTTCCTTTGCCCTTGCTTTTGTTATTTCCACGACCTTTGCTCGATGCTCGGCTTCTTTGGGTTTCGCCTGGCGTTGCGTCGCTAGCGTTTGCAGCGGCAGAATCAGCTGGCCTTGAGGTTCTCTGATGCCCAAGGACCTGCCAGCCTCGAGCTGTGCCTCTTCGTACTGATCCCGTTTGACTTTCTCGGCCTCGGACGAGCCTCTGCGCCGCTTGCAGCGCCCGCTCTGAGGGCCCTTGCAGTTGCGGGGGTCGCGCGACCGTGCGTAGCGCGCCATCTTACTCTGGCGTTCTCGCGAGGCCTCCGACTGACTCCTCGTCCGCGACTGCGCCGCATTCGCGTTGCCGGATTTGTTCGATGGAGTCGAGGAGCGAGGTCGGTCCTTTCCTTTCGGGCCTTTACTTCCAGACTTCTCGCCCCTGCCTGGCCCTGTGATCACCGCCCGCCCCCGGCTGCGCCGGCGCGGCCGGTGTTTTGGGCCTCTTGTGAATATAGGGGCAACCTTGCCCTGCTTCTGGGCAATTCTTCCCTTGCTTCACAAATTTGCAAGCCACCTCGCCTCTCGTTCTTCCGCTTGCCGCCCTGTCCGCGGGCACTCTTAATAGATGGATTGTCGCCGCCATGGCGGAGGCTCTTCGCCCGCCCCCGCCACCCTCACTCGTCCCGCCTGCCAGGCGGGCATGCCTATTTCTGGAATTGAAGGTCAATTCACGTTCGGATATGGCCCACCGTTCGCTGCCCCGCATCACAAGTGATTCGACCTGAAGCAAAATCCATTGATATGTGCGCACCCCCGTGCCCAGGGCATCTGTCAACAATTCATACCACTGCATTGCATACTCAAGCCTCGGAGCCTGTCAAATCTGTTCGTAGACATGCGCATGTATTGAAGCCTTCATTTCATCCGACGGTTCCCTGGCACCGCGCAGCTCTTGATATCGCTTCATCCCTTCACTATAGAAGTGGTGCAAATCTTGGTTGGGCTTCTGTCGGTCCATCGTTATTTGAAACAAATCTAGACATATCCAGCGTTGTCCACTTTCAGACCTGACAGAGCACCAAATACATATCGGCCGCATAATTTCTCGGCCAGTGAGAAGTCGCCCCTCAATCTGACAGGAACGCTCCATGCGGTTGATTTGTGAAAGGCAATGAGCATGCTGCGCCGACACACGTTGGCTACGCTTCATCTGGGCAAATGTCTCGAGCAGATTCGTTGCGATCAGCATGTCAAGACGCATCATTGACCCAGGGTCTCTAAGTCTGTCCTTCGGCACGTCGGGCTCCATGGCTTCTTAACGTCGTGCCACGACCCAGCTACCGCTCTCATGCAATGCTGCCCCCATTCAGGGAGTGTCTGGGCACTCGATATGTCCTGCAAGCTTAGCTCTTTATTGTTTACAAAGCTCCTCCAATTCACATCCACTTGGTTGGAATTCTACGGCTGCCAGGTTGGGTCATTATGGCCATTCGGCCCCCCGCCGCCGTCTCCGTCTGGGCAGGTCCCCCTGGGGGGCCTTTGGGTGGATTGGGCTTGCCTGTCTTGCCGAAGTGTATCGCAACGATCATGTCCGTGCTGGGGGCTGCACTCGGGTCATCTCTCTGGTCATCTTCGCGCCCCCCCGGGTCTCCACCTCCTTCGACGGCCACGGCTGGGCCGATGGCGAAAGGAAGGTGCCCAAGCAAGTCAAAGTTGTCAGGGGGCCCTGAAATCTGGAGAACGGGGGATTCTGGGAGCCCCCTCGGGGGGAACAAGTTGGCATGGGACTCCCGTGGACCATTCCAATTTGATTTCTTTTGTGGCAGATGACAAATTGATTCCCTTTGTGGCGGATTTACGAGTTGATTCCTTTTGTGGCGGATTACACATGGAATCCTTTTGTAGAGGGTTACTCATTGATTCCTTTTGTGGCGGATTACAAAGGGAATCCTTGTGTGGAGAATTACAAAAGGGAATCCTTCTTTGGCAGATTACACATTGATTCCTTTTGTGGCGGATTACAAAAGGAAACCCTTTTGTGGCGAATTACAAAGGGAATCCTTTTGTGGCGGATTGCAAATTGATTCCTTTTGTGGCGGATTACAAAACAAATCCTTTTGTGGCGGATTACAAATTGATTCGTTTTGTGGGGATCTTGAGCGGTCTGGACCTGTGTGAGGTTCCTCAGGGTTTCAATTTGTTTTAATTCTTTCTAAATTTTCTAATTTGTTAAATAGGAAAACCAAGTTTCGCTTGAGACTCTCTCAGAATGTTTTAAATCCATGGAGCTTGGCTGCTGTAGAATTCGGAAGGAGTCTCAAGCGAAACCTGTTTTTTTCATTGTTTTTACGTTGGTTTCACACAGATAAACACAGTTTCGCTTGAGACTCCCTTTGATTTGTACATCAGCCAAACCCAATGGATGTATAAAAATATGAGGGGGTCACATAACCTGGTTTTTATCATTTCTTGTATTAAAAAACCTTTGGAACCTCTCGCATTTTCAGGCCGCTAAAGATCCCTACAAAAGGAATCAATGTGTAACCCGCCGTAAAAGGATTCCTGTTGTAACCCGCCACAAAAAGGAATCTATGTGTAATCCGCCACAAAAGGATTCCCTTGGTAATGTGCCACAAAAGGGTTTCCTTTCTGTAATCCGCCACAAAAGGAATCAATGTGTAATCCGCCACAAAAGGACTCCTTGTGTAATTCGCCACAAAAGGAATCAATCTGTATTCCGCCACAAAAGGAATCAACTTGTAATCCACCACAAAAGGATTCCCTTCGTAATTCTCCACAAAAGGAATCCCTCTTGTGATCCGCCACAAAAGGAATCAATTTGTAATCCGCCACAAAAGTGATTGGCCACAAAAAAATTCCCTTTGCAATCCGCTAGAAAAGGCATCCAAGTGTAATCCGGTGCAAAAAAAACAATTTGTAATCCTCCACGAAAGAATATAATTTGTAATCCGCCACAAAAGGAATCCATTTATAATCCACTTCCAAAGGAATCCATTTGTAACCCGCGACAGAAGGAACCCAATTGAAATCGATAATAAGAAAAAATCATTGATACGGAACCGGAAAAAAAGAAACACTTTGAGAATTTTAACGAGGGGACATTGCTAACGCTTACCGCTGCTAACGAGAGCTTTCTGAGACTACGAAAAAGGGGAATGCTGTACATTTTTTGCATATTTTGTGGGCGGGCCGGATCCTTCTTGGTTCCTCTGTGGTTTCTTCGTCGCTCCTCCGTGGTCCCTTCATGGTCCGTCCGTGGTTTCTGCGTGGTTCCTCCGTGGTTTCTCCGTGGTCCCTTCGTCGTTCCTTCTTGGTCCCTCCGTGGTCCCTTCGCGGTCCCTACATGGTTCGTTCTTTGTCTCTCAATGGTCCCTTCGTGGTCCCTCCGTGGTCCCTTCGCGGTCCCTCCGCGGTCCTTTCGTGGTTCCTCCGTGGTCCCTTCTTGGTCCATCCATGATTTCTTCTTGGTCCCTCCGTGGTTTCCTCGTAGTTCCTCCGTGGTTTCTTCGTCGCTCCTCCGTGGTCCCTTTTTGGTCCCACCGTTGTTTTTTTCGTGGTCTCTGCGTGGCCTTGTTTTGGTAATTCCGTGGTTCTTTCGTGGTCCCTCCGTGGTCCCTTCGCGGTCCCTCCGTGGTCCCTTTTTGGTCCTTCCGTGGTCCCTCCATGGTCCCTCCGTGGTCTCTCCGTGGCCCCTTCGTGGTCCCTCCGTTGTCTATTCGTGGTCCGTCCGTGGTTCCTCCGTGGCTTCTTCGTGGTTCCTCCACGGGCCCTCCGTGGTCCCTCCATGGTCCCTCCGTGGTCCCTCCGTGGTTCCTTCTTGGTCCCTCCGTTGTCCCTTCGTGGTCCCTCCGTGAATCCTTTTTGGTCCCTCCGTGGCTTCTTCGTCGCTCCTCCGTGGTCCCTTTTTAATCCCTCAATGGTTTCTTCGTGGTCCCTCCGTGATTTCTCCGTGGTGCCTTCGTCGTCCCTTCTTGGTCCCTCCGTGGTCCCTTCTTGGTCCCTCCGTGGTCCCTTCGTGGTCCCTCCGTGGTGCCTTCTGTTTTTCTCAATGGTCCCTTCGTGGTCCCTCCGTGGTCCCTTCTTGGTCCCTCCGTGGTTCTTTCGTGGTTCCTTCCGTGGTCCCTTCTTGGTCCTTTCGTCGTTCCTTTTGGGCCCTCCCTGGTTTCTTCGTCGTTCCTCCGTGGTCCCTTCTTGGTCCCTCCGTGGTCCCTTCTTGGTCTCTCCGGGTGTTCTCCTTCGTCCCTCCGCGGTTTCTTCGTGGTCCCTCCATGGTTTCTTCGTGGTCCCTCCGTGGTCCCTTTTTGGTCCCGCCGTGGTCCCTCCATAGTCCCTCCGTGGTCCCTCCGTGGTCCCTTCGTGGTCCTTCCGTGGTTCCTTCTTGGTCCCTCTGTGGTTTCTTCGTCGTTCCTCCGTGGTCCCTTTTTGGTCCCTCTGTGGTTTCTGCGTGGTTCCTCCGTGGTTTCTCCGTGGTGTTTCCGTGGTCCTTTCTTGGTCCCTCCGTGGTCCCTTCGTGGTGCCTTCTTTGTCTCCGGGGAGACAATTAAACCGATTGAGGACATGGTCTAACGTAACTGAACGCCCAGCACACAGCGTTGATATGGTCGGCGAGCACCGCGAGAGCACTGGGGAGCGATGTCCAAGTCGAGATGCGAAAGTTCATGCGGCTGATCATCAGACTTGTACCCAATAATAAATGATGGAGCAGGCAATTTAGGAAAAGGTTCGTTTCCATAGTCGCATAGATTGACGCCCGTCGTCATCAGACATTATTCGAGGATCCCACTGTTATTAGAGCTCAGAAGCAATAGCCACTATTTATTTGTGCAGTGACCCCCGCTGTCTTTATCGCCTCCTCGCGATGGCCGGGCTCGCGACCATTGCCCACATGGAGACGTGCGATCCCACCTACCTGGAAAAGGGCTGGGGGCACTTGCTCGAGGTATCGCGGCGTGCCGCTGACGATATGGACGTGTGCAAGGTCGCCACGCGCGCGCAGTACCCGCTGCGCCCGCTGCCGAGCGGCTACGCCGAGGGCGACGTCGTGTACTGGGCTGCTCGAGACGGCTCCTTCGGGCAGCGCCCATCTCGGAGCCCGCCGATGCGCGGTCGGCGATCTCTGGCGTCTGACCAGGGTAGGAGGAGTCGGCTTGCGGGGGGGGTCGGGCGCGCGGGAGGCGGGCGGAGGCGTCGCCGGCGCCCCGCGCCCCCGGGGGGCTCCATGTTGGATTTCCCAGGCTGCGCCAAGCGCGCGCACGCGTTACTTGCCCGCGCGCCCACATTCGCGCAAGCGCATCCTAAGAAACTATGATTTGGATCGGAACCGGGCGACAGAGGGCATGGTGCGCCTGTCGAGGCTGCTTCTGGGAGCGACTGCTGCTGGCTCGACACGCGCGATATGCACGTGACGACTGTTGGAGGACGGGCGCTGCGCCGTCCAATCCAACGCGGCAATGGCGCGGTCCGGGGCGCGCGGCCGTCGCGGCACACGGCGGTCGACGTGGCCGCACGGGGCGCGCGATCGGCCGCGCGGTATTTGCGGGCCATTCGGCCGACGCTGCCGGGTCGCCCTCAAACAGCCCGCCAGGAATGCGCAAATGCGCAATGCGCCAGCGCGCCGCCAGGATATCGCCCTGAAAAGAACCTGTTCACTCTGAACGCCGACTGCGCGCCTCGCTGAACCAGCGAAGTCGCGCGGCGCGCCCGCGCCGCGCACCCGCCGCAGTGAACTCGCGGGAAAAAGGCCTCTCTGCATGAGTTCTGGCACCGATTCTGGCCTACTTCGCCGTTCTGGCCGATTCTGGTTCCATCGCCGATTCCACCTTTGATTCCGTATTGATTCCGTACTGATTCTTTTGATTCCGCTAGAATCAGGGGTCGCAGTTGTGCCGATTCTGTTTTGATTCTGTACTGATTCCGTACTGATTCCTTTGATTCCCCTGTGCCCCGGAGACCATCAGGCCGCGGCCCGAGCTCCCGCCTCGGCGGCGTGGTTTTTCCAGGAGCGCGGAAGAGTTTTGAGGGGGAGGGGGGCGGGGGGGGGGGCGGGGCGACTTTTGGGGCGCATCGGGCGGCCGAGCCACAGATTTCCGGGTCCAGTGCGCGCGCCCAACATGGCAGGCGCGGGCGCGCGCGCGAATTCTCGACCGTCGGCGCATCTGTAAGTTCATGCACCGCACCGCGCGCGGGAATGGAAACTTGCGTTGCGGTTTCAAATTGAACGCGCGGCCGTCGCAACTGCATCGCATTGCTCAGCGCGCAAAGCGCGCGAGCAGCATGGGGGGCTTTGCGTTCTCGCATTAGAAGTGCGCGGGACCGAACCGAACGGTCGGCGGCGCCCGCTCCTGCGCGCGCGCGAGGCCATCGCGTCAGCGCGGGAGGCTACAAGGGCCTGGGCCGTCGCCCTGGGGCGCGGGCGCAGCGCGAGGCCTGCGCGGGTCTCTCGCGCCAAACATGCGCAACAAGGTCGGCCCGCCCGCCGGCTGGCGCTCGCGGGCGACGACGCCAGCGCCGACTGCGAGGCCGACTGGGCCAAGAGGATTCCTGAGAGCCCCAGGAAGGGGCAGCGGGCCGCGATGGAATCGGCGCGGTCGTTGGCGCCCCCCCCGCGCCCGCCCCCCCCTGCAAGCCGACTCCTCCTAGACCAGGGAGATCTCTCGGTCGCGCGATCCCGAGGGCGTCTGCCGGCTCGCGATCGTTAACGGCCGAATCGATCGGGAACCGGGCAGGCGCGCCATCTGATCGGGGGTCGGGCGGCTTATCGTTTAAGCGATCGGCCGGGGGCTCAGGCGCGGCAAGGTTCTCGGTGGCTACCACCAACCCCGCATCTGCCAGATATTTTGACGTTTCGTTGCTTCCTCAAAAAAGCGTTTGAGTTGATTGTGGCTTTTAAGCCATATGTTCTGGAATGCGTTTTTATCCTGGCACCCGCATTTGCGGCGGATGTGGGTTTGCGGGTTGCCAGCCAGGTTATCTCGACCAGCTATCGCTTTCACGACATCGGCGTGCTGGTTCGCTTCAAGGGCGCCACGTTCCACTGCCTGTGCAGCGCCTTAACGACTTCGGACCCGAAGGGGGACAAGCGGGAGCGATGGCAGAGTTGCGCCCCCCCCCGCTCAGACGAGAATGGCCCGCCATCGTCGCCGATTGGGGCGGGCGGCACCGAGCGCATCGACCGCCTGGGAGGTGCCGACGAGATGTCGCCGTCGACGGCGGGAGGCGGCGCGCCGACAGAGACATCTGGCGCGCCCGAGTCGGGGTCGCGCACGTGGGCGACGCCGCAGCCATCTCTGGGGCACGGGCGCGACTACGAGAGGCAGCAGCAGAAGTCTAGATTGCGTCGCCCGCGGCGGAACAAGAACCGCCGCGCCGCCCCGGATGCGCCCATGGCAACTTCTCCTGGAGGGAACCAGCTTCTCCCGCCACCGCCCAGCGACTTCGGCGTCGCTACCCCGGACCCCGTCCTCCGCGCAGGGGACGCGCGGGGCTCCGTCGTGATCGACGAGGCAACGTCTCCTGGGGGGCCAGGTCTTTCCGCCGACGACCAGCGACTTCGGCGCCGCCAACCCGGGCCCCGCCCCCCATGCAGAGGCCTCGAGGAGCTCCGTCGTGAACGACCATTTCCTGTCTGTGCAGTGGGCGCTGTGCGAGAAGCTGCGGAAGGGCGAGTATTTATCTGATGCGGATTTATTCGCCGAGCACGCGCGCCAGTTAGAGCGCGCCCATGGTGAACGCCGCGCAAGACTTCTCCACGATCTTCTCGATCAGCCGGGAGGTCCTCCGATTGAGTGATACGGCTGGCAATTCGCTGCTTTGGATGATCCCCCTACTTTCGACTCGTGCGTCAACTCCCCTGGAGGCGGTCAGGCCATCACGCAGTCCTTCTCCATGAAGAAGGGGCGCCGTTTCAGAGAGCTCTTGAGCTCGGATGAAGTGTTGGGGGGGATCTGTCGAAGTGCGGAACTCCGACGAGAGTCGATCGAGCTCGTCGTCCAGGGCCTTCGCGATTCTCCGGTCAGTGAACGTGTCGTCGACTCCTTCGAGCCATACATCGGCTTGCCGCTCCCCTTCGGAGGCTTCGCCGCGGTCGCCCATGCGCAGGTCTTCCACGACAGCGCCGACCGTCGGCGCGACGAAGATTGGCGGCAACAGCTAGGTGGCGGAGCCGCCGGACGAGCACGTCGCAGCGCAGCGTGCTCTATATGTTCACGTTCGCCAGGGTTATACACAGAAGACGGATTTGTCCAGGCGGCCCGGCAACTTGTTCGCGAACATCATGGGCGAGACGCGGACCATCTGCGCAACCTCCTCTCCATGTGCCCACCGCCGAATCTAGCGGTTGGAAGCGCGTCCCCGCCTCCTACCAATTGGCACTGGCAAGAGACGCCTGAGCCTCCTCCTTTTGAAGAGAACGCCGTGGCTCATATTCTTCGATGCGGCGGCGCTGCTGATCGTTTGACGCGCGCGGCCCTGGGGCGTCGGATGATCGAGGAAACGGGTGGAGGGCGCGCCGCGCCGCCGCTCGCGGCGACTCCAGCGGCCCAGCTGCGCCTTCCTGTCGGATTCGTGTTCGAGGCGCGCGCGTCCCACATCATCGCTCCGCCCTCGGAGGTGCCTGGCGGCGAGCCGGCCGTGCTCTCGGCGCCGTCGGGCGCCGGGCTGCGTCTCCTCGATGGGCGCGAGGAGATCGCTGCTATGCAGGCGCAACAGATGGCGCGGACTCTGAGACGTCGCGCAGACGCAGGGGGCGTTCTTCTGGGCGGCATGCGATCTTCGCAAGCTGGCCCTTTGCGCGCCCCGCGGCCGATGAGCCCTTACTCGAGATCTCTGGAAGCTGACATCATTGGCAGCGAGGTCCCACCGACGCAGATCCGCGCCAAGGGGGGGGATGTAGGCGCGCATGGAGGAGAGGAGGCCGCCCGCCCCGGCGCCGCCGATGCTGCGTCTACAAACGGGCAGCGCCCCACGGAGGATCCGCCGGCGACGTTGATTAAGTTTGCGTCCGTTGGCAAGGCGGGGCGAGAGCGCGTGCGGGAGTCGAGAGCCCACGACGACGATTCGATATTGCGTGTGACCAAGCGCTTGCTCGGAACAGCCAGGGAGCACTTGCCTGGCGCCTCCGACGAACTTGTGCGGGTCGCTGCAGCCGCCATCCCATGCCGTTTCTGCCGCCTTGTGGACATAGGCTTGCGGGGGCACTGCATGCTCTTGCACTTGTTCATCGGCGACATCCTCATCCGCGCACGCGACGGCGTCCTGCGCGTGTACCAGGACGGCGCCTGGCAAGCCTACAACGGCGTGATTGCGGAATCTGTTCTTGCCAGGTGCAGATCGTATTTAATTTACTTGGAAGGCATCTTTCTCTTATTGGAAAAATTGCCTAGAGCCGCGTCTGATGAAGTTTTCCTGCAGCGACTTCATCAGCTCTGGCAGCGCTCGGGACTTGAGTCGGACAAGTTCCTCTCGGCATGCCAGGCGCGAGTGGCGCTCGGGCCCGCCGCCGGCGTCGCGGATGCAGAATCGGGCGATGGGGCCGCGCCGGGCGCCGACGACCCCGGCGACGGCGCGGCGGAGCCCGCGCCCGCGGCCGCGGGCGCCGGCGATCTCGACGCCGACGCAGGCGGGCTCGCGCCGGCGGCCGCGGGCGCTGGCGGCCCCGACGGTGGCGACGGCGAGCCCGCGCCCGCAATCGCGCCACCGCCAGGTGCGCCCCGCCAGCCGCAAGGCGTCTTCGTGGCCAAGGCCGCGCAGGAGATATCGGCGGCCCTCCAGCAGGAGCTATTGGCGAGGAAGTTGATCACTTACTATTCAGAATGGTGTAATTTGCCGCGGCTTGCTCGCGCTGGCGTGGCTTTCCAGGACTCGCGCTGCCTCTTTGCAGAAAATGGGCCCCTCGAATTTGTCGACAAGGCGCTGGGGAACAACGTCTACGTGTACATCCCACATAACCTGAAATACCCAGTGCTTCAGTCAGCCGAAACTCGGCTGCATAAGTTCCTCTCGCAAACGTTCTGGGGAAACAGTTTGGCATTGGAATGTCAACTTGCGGCGACGGCGCTGACGTTGCAAAGGCATAACATTGACAGGTGTTTCTGGACTGTGGGGCCGGGCGGAGTCGGCCAGTCGATTCTTGCGCATCTGATCCACAACGTATTCCGCGGGCGTCACGCTTTCTGGGGCACCAACATTCATTTTTCTGATGATGAGCTCCGGAAGCAGGCTGATGGATTGATCGGCAAGCTGATCACGACTGTGCAGGAGGCGGTGGACAACTCAAAGCACGGCTTCAGGGAGGACTTGTTCAAGAAACACATTTCCGCTGACCCCATCGCGCGCGTTTGCCTGTATGGCATCGCGACGCGCCTGATAGAAGTGCCGGGGTGGAAGCGCCTGGAGTTGCACAGGCTCATTCAGTTTACTTCTGTGTCTGAATCCAGTCTGGGCAGCATTCCACGCCGAAGCTGGGCCATCGGGCAGAGGAAACCTTTGTTTGCCCATCGCATTCCGGGTGACTGAAGAGACGGTCTCGCAAATCTACCCGCCCCACCAGGGAAGTATTCGGTTCGTGGTCGTCAGTTGCCCTCCCCCCCATAAGCAAATCGGGGTTTGTTATATTTGATATCACAAAGACCTTACGCAGCCAGCCCTGTGGCCGCGCGCCCCAAATTCCAGCAATTTCCCGCCGCGATAGTATGTGTCAGGAGTATATGCTAATAGTGGATACATAGTACCACCAATAGGTTTCATCAGTTTTCGTATTCTAAGCACATGGATAACGTGCGCCAATGGCAACATCATGAACATGTAATCAGAACGTGCACCAGCAACGTGAATCATTGACATGCATCGATACCATGAGGTATGAAGAAATTTACTTATGTATTGGAGTTCCGTGGTGGGGATCGCTCGGAGCAGTGCTATGGTTGCCGCTGAGGGGGCATGTCTGCCTGCGATGCGGGGGCATTGGGATATCACATCAGTTTCGAATCTGCGCGCCCCCCCCCCCCTCCCCCCCCCCCCCTCCCCCCCCGCGCCGCCCCAGGTGTGCAAGATCCTGTCCAAGTTCAAGACTGAGGCGGAAGTCAATGCCATCCCAGATGCAGCCAGCAGAAGAATCTTGGTCAAGGATCCAAGATTACGCGCGTTCGTCAAGAGCCAGGTTGTGGCACCAGCTTCCTGGGAGTTGCTGCGGGGCTTCATGGAGTCGCACTCGCGGGCGGGTTCAGAGGATATCATAGAGCAGTGCGCCACGGGCGGTGACGGCGGACTGACAAGGGATTGCGTGCAAGCAGCGACTGGGTTGTCAGCGGAAAAGGCAGCCGCCGCAGCCGCCGCGGAATTCGACCCCGCCCAAGCTGCGACGAATGCTGATCGGGCGCTTTCAGTTCGAGTGGCGGGGGCTGCCCTGAACCGAGCACGACTTTGTGCAGAAGTTTGGTTATGATGTACTGGGCGGTTCTGCCGAGAGGAACCACGGCAGATCTCGGTTCCACTGATCGCGACCTTGCTGGGCCAGCGTTGGTGGAGACGTTTCGCTGCAAGGAGCTCGCCGAGTACGTCCGCAGCGGTGCTCGCACCCACAACGTGGAGACGGTAATCAGATACCTCGGTGGAGAGGGGGCAGAGAGGAAGAAGAAGCGAGGCAGGATCGGGAAGAAAACTGCAGACGACGTAGAGAAACGCTCCCGCATGCTGGAGTCTCTGCGAGTCCGCGAGACCGATGCCGACACAGTTGCGAGACACATCGGAGCTTCGACGGGTGCGGAGCAGGGCGGCGATGCACCTGAGACAACGCAATTTCCTACCACATACCAGATCAAGTGCGATGTGCTCTCCAGGAGATACGTATCTGGCTTCGGTGCCCAGTGCCTGAACTGGTCCGCCCGCCTGGCTGGGCTGGGGAATGTCGACGACTGGGACATCAAAAAGTGCGCGTTCACGCTGGCCCCGCAGATTGCAGCGCGAGTCGAATTTGCGTTGGGCCAGCACCAGGCAGCCAAGTTGGAATCAGTTCGTAGATGCACCACGGACGCGGCGTCAGTATGCGAGGAGCTCGGCTTGAATGCAGATGACACTAAAGACACGTGCATGTCCATCTTCTGCGGCGGCAATCTGCCCGACGATCTCGCCGAGAATGGCTTCCTCGTTGCGTTGCGACGTGAGGGCATTTATCTTCGGTGGCTTGCCGTCTCATTGGACCGCGAGATGCACAAAACCTTCATCGAGGATGTTTCTCGGAGGAGCCCCGCTGCGACTACGTGGTTCTACACGTGGACTTTCGTCGAAGATTACGTTTTATCTGCATGGGTCGATTTTATATAAAAAACAGAGACCGTGCAGCACTTGAGCTTGCATTTCGACGGCGTCATGGTTGAGCCTGGGCGAGTGGGAGATCGGGCAGTTTTCAAGGCCGACTCAGAGAGGGCGATTCTGGAGGTCACCGAGTATTCCGTAGAGGTTGCGTTGAAGACCCATGCGTGTTTTTTGGAAATGCTCGTCGGCGACGCGGAGACCGTGGGGCAGGACGATGCCGCTATTCCCCCGGTGCTATTGAAAGCTGGCAATTGCATCATCCTCATGATGGCCAGGCTGACAGACGACGTCGGCGCAGTGGCGACGATCGCGAGCAGGCGCAACAAGGTGAACAAGGACGCTGCAGAGAGCCAGGTTCGGACGTACGGCAGCTGCAGCAAACTGATGAAGCAGTTCCTGGCGCCTTCGCTGGATTCTCCGACTGGAGTGGGCAAGTATCTGATCCACGTCGAAAATGGCGACCACCCGCAGTGCGTGGCCGGGACCCTGCTCGAGCACGACGTCTGCCATCTCTTCGTGGGAGAGAAGACTTACGCGACCAAGATTTCGACCGTGCGTCGGTGCTGGTCGGCATGTGCAGATTCAAAATATCTGGCTCAGTTCAAGATGTCGGCCGTGGAACTGCCTCCAGACTCGCCGGAACGCATGATTCTTGACCTGGCAGCGGGCGGATCGGCCGGCGAGAGCGCGGGCGGCGGCGGCGCGCCCTACACAAAGGGCAAGGGTCTGCGGCAGGACATCTCCGACGAGTTCGAGACGCATCTGGAGTTCTGCGTATGCGGGTGCAAGCTCTGCAAGAAGGGCGATGCGACCCACGAGGCCATCGTCCATGACCTGCGCGATGCGAAGACTGTGACGGTCACGCCACGGCAGTGTAATAGCAAGAAATGCAAATTGACATACGGCCCCAACTTCGCGTGGGTCGGGGGGCGCAAGAAAAACGCTGCCTCTCTCGCCGACCTGGAGGGCGCCGGAGTTGCATTTATCTCGAGCAAGCGCGGCTTCACCTTGAGATACGCGCGGTATTACGAGGCGACGCTTTCCAAGAATTTCGCATCGCCCAGGGGCTCCGACTGGGCCCAGAAGGATCTTTTTGACGACGGCGACGGCAGCGGTTGGCAAGGGGGGGAGTTCCCTTTCGACCTGCGTAAACTTCACAACCATGCTATATTGCATGTGCTGGCCGCGCAGGAGTTGGGGCCGCTCGACAAGCATCTCGATGTCTACGTGGAGGAGGACATCGGCGAGAGCGCCCTGAGGGCAGGCGACGACCACCTCCACCAGCGCGTCTACCCGCCTGCCAACCCCGCCTGCGTTGCTGAGCTAGTGAGCTAGTGGGCGACGGCCGCGAGAAGGTGTTGGCGCGTTGCAGCGGCGGCCGTGGTCAGCCCGAGGGGAGAGTGCTGAAGAAGCCTTCGGCTGCTCGCAAGTTCGCAGTGAAGGCCACGATGAAAAGGCCCGCTGCTGCGAAGACTCGAGCCAAGCCTAAGCCCGTCGCGAAGAGGGCCGCCGCGATCAGGAAGCCTGCGGCGACCATGGCTGGCGCGAAGCGTAAAGTTCCCAGGTCTCTGCACCGCAACATCGGGTGGTTTACGCTTCTGACGACGAGTGGCCGCGCGGTGGCCGTGACAGAGCAGGCCGCGCCAGAGAGCAACGACATTGTCAAGTCCACTATCCTCGGGGTTCTCCCGCAATATCCGAAGGTCAATTGTTTCATATGCGACGGGGCATGCCCGGTGATGCCTTCGGCGATGCTGGACAAACAGTTCGACCATGTCAAATATTGGATCGTCGACAAGCTGCGCGCTCAGAAGCACGCGGCCTTCTGCGCGTGCAACCCGCTGCACATCCATCGCTTAAAGCTGCGCGTCAGCGGAGTTAATACTCAGGTGACAGAACAGTGCTTCTCCTGGTTTCGTGGCTACTCGCGCATCTTCAACGAGATGTCGCCGAGCCGCCGCCGCTTCTTGGTCCTGTACTTCGTCGCTAAGAACAACTCCATGTTGTCTGCTGGCGACGCTGACCACCTGGGGCACCTGGCGGCAATCTTTAGCAATATGCATAGGAAGCCCAGCGGGCACTACCCGTGCGCCTAAGGCGAGGGCATGCCAACTTCGTCGGGGTAGGGCAGACACGCGCGCCGCCTTCTGTTGAGGTTTGTCGCGCTTCTTGTGCGATCGCATGCACGTCGGCAAAACTCGCCATTAAATATCAACGCATGCGAGAGCGTAGACTGCGCTTGCGTGCTTGCATGGGTGCCCGTAAAAGCGGATGTATGTACGTTTGCATTCCTTTGTGCATTTTGCATGCATGTACTACTGTGTGCGCACGTGCGTATGCCTTCATATGTATATACGCGTGCGCATGGATGCGTCCAATGACAATGCACATGTGTGCGTGCGCGAACATGTATTTTATGTGTATGTCTTTTATTCTGATTTATGTTTAAAGCAACGGCCCATGAGGCCCGACAGAATATCGATTGTCTCGAATGCCATGTTGATACGGCCTGCACGGCCGATGGGGGCCCCCAGAACACCCCGGCCTCGAAACCTGCGCGTTGAAAGGGGGCACTCCCAGGATTCATTCCTTGGACATACTCCCGCGTCGAACCATCACTCGTTCCAAGAGGCTTCTCGACAGCCGGTCCAGGAATGAAATGCGATTTTGCGAAAGGAAGCGCGGGCATCGACGGAGCGGTCAGCGTTGGCATTTTATCGAAATCCAAATTGTCTGATTTGAATACTGGCGTGCCCATGAGATCGGCGAGATTGCTTGTCTTGCGTTCGGATCCAACATCCTTAGGCAAATCCGACTGTCTCGGTGCCTTTTTTATCAGGATCGTTGTTGGCGCGGTGAATATCAGGGGTGCCTCGCGGCTCTTCCCCTTCCTCGAGATCACCCTGTCGTCCGAACTCGTTCTTCCAGGCGCACTCAGTGCACCGTTTGGCGCCCATATACAGGTGGCCCCGTGCACGTGCGTTCTGAACAACCCATGCGTACATCGAGTGAAGGCTAGCTACAAGCGTGACAGATCTGACTCCAATTGCCTGTTCGTGTCTGAGCATGCAGGTCACCACGCTTACGAACGGGGCGAGCAGCGATCGGATGGGGAGGCGGCCCAACACGCACCGGCAACTTTTCCGAACTTTTCGTTGGAGCCCACCACTGCCAGCAAAACCGTAGTCGTAGACCCAGCTCGACAAAATCCCTGTCGCGGTTTGCACTGGTAACCGGACTTTATCTCGTGATTCTTTGTCTATCCGATGATGCTCCAGGTTAGACCTCGACCTCCCGTTTTCCTCACTCGCGGCCCGAGTGGCAAGAACGTTGTTTCATATTTGTTCATCTGCGTGCCCTTTCAGACGATCCCAGGCAACGGCCACTCTCTTTTGGTTTTTATGTTTGATGACCTGGGCCTTCTGTTCTTGTTCTCGAAGGGCTCGCAGAGCTTCCGGTTTTACTCTTTCGGCCTCGAGTCTAGCAGCTTCAAGTTGATTGCGGAGCACCTGATTTTCTCGCGCAGCTTGTTTTCGGGCCCCTTCTTTCCCCTCCTGGCAGCGTCGGCCATTTCTCTGTATTCAGCTATTTCTCTCTCTCTCTCTCTCTCTCTCTCTCTCTCTCTCTCTCTCTCTCTCTCTCTCTCTCAGCCTTCTGCTGGGCGTCTGGCGCCAGTTGTTCGGCCGCGCAATCAAAGCGCGCATGGCGGACGGGCGATAGGGGCGGGAGACCCTTGGAGGCCGAAGTTGGGTTTTTTACGGCGGCGGGCGACGAATGATAATGGCAATGGCGGGCCTCAGAGGCAAGGGCGCAAGGGCGCCCTGGATGAAGGCGCGCGTCCTTACTAGGCGCGTTGACTGCACTCTGGACTCTCAATCTTTCATTCTCTGCTTGGGCAAGGCGCCGCTGGGCTTCGCCCGCAACTCCTGCTGCGCTGACCTCAGCTTGCTGCATCCGTTTCTGCGCATCTTCCACAATGACAGTTCTCTCATGTTCCACCTGTTGCGCCGTTGCTTGCCTCTCGGCCTCGGACGCTGCAAGCGTGCGTTTAGCCTCTTCTGCGGCCTTCTTATCTACCTGTGCCTCAAGGATGATCTGCTGCATTTGTGCACTCGCAGCTCTCAGCTGTTCTCGATGC
>CAUYUJ010018026.1:565000-790000 GCA_963575745.1 Prorocentrum cordatum
CGGACCCAGCCAGGCTGCCCTCCCGAACCCAGTACGTCTGGTAAGCCAAGGGTACCAACACTAGCGACGGTGGAAGAGGAGGCAGGGGGGAAGGGGTCCCTCAAGAGGAGGGAGAACAAGGAAAAGGAAAGGACATGCACGCCCAAGCAGATAACCGTTCAAGGTGGCAAAACACGTTTGGCGCACACCCTGTTTAGACAGTCCCGCCCCGCCGCCTGCGGGCGCCTGGGACGCTTCGCCCGCCGCCTCCTGCCCCACCTCTCCCGGCCCCCTGGCCACCTGTCGCGCCATTGGGTCACGCCGAAATGCCCCTGTTAGTGCCGGCCATCTGGTTGCGTTGCTCCTGTTTCCGCACGGCTCAGTGCTGTGTCAACTTATGGTCGGGGAGCTCCCTCCACCGGGGAAATCCCGGGGGGGAATAAAAGTGCTCGAAAGCCATCCACGGGAGCATTATTGGACAAACAAACAATAGATCTAGGATGGAGATCTTTCCGAAAAGAAAAGTTGTAGCATTGATGTTTTGCATTGACGCACGTGCACGAGTAGATCACTGCTGTCGGTGGAATCTCGTCTGGGGGTCTGGCGGCACCACTGGGACACGCCATTCGACTACCAACGTTTGGGGTTCCCCACGCTGCCTCCTCCTCCTCCTCCTCCTCTTCCGTTGCCATGTGGGCTCTGGTGATGAGCTGTCAACGGCGAGGCCCGACGGAGGAGGTGCTCGTGCGCCATGGCGTCTGCAGCGCCTTCGCGCCGAAAGCGCGGGCGGCCATCGCTGTTAGATCGCCTCGCTGAGTCTGGCACTGCCGCCATCGAGGCCTGCCAGGGCGGCGGCGGCGCCGCCGCTGCAGGCGCCGTGGTGCCAGTTGGGCAGCCGCCACGGCCTCCAGCAGCGCTCCGAGAAGCATTCAACAGACCTCTGGCCCTTCTGCTTGCCCTCCTCCTCCTGTTCCTCCTTCCCCCTCCTCCTCCTCCTCCTCCTCCTCCTCCTCCTCCTTCTTTTCCTTCCTCCTCCTCCTCCTCCTCCTCCTCCTCCTCCTCCTCCTCCTCCTCCTCCTCCTCCTCCTCTTCTCCTGTTCATCATCCTTCTCCCCACTCCCTCATCCATCCATCCAGCCTCCTCCTTCTCTACTCCCTCCTTCGCACGGTTCGGCCGTCCCCCTCTTTGCTCCCGCACCTCCCTGATCACCCCAACCCGCCTGGACATCGTACCTGAATGGGCTGTGGGGATATTTTTTTGGTCGCGGCCGCGAGACGACGGTCAGGCGGCAAGAGCAAAGTCCGGGACGCGAGCTAGGCGAATTAGCTACAACAGGCGCAGGCCGGCCGGCCCACTCAGACAGCAGCCGCGAAGGTGAAGGGGAGGAGCTGACGGCGGACGGCGCCCTGAGAGCTCGAGCGCGCGCACAGGACAAAGTGTCTCGGAATTCGGTGCTTGCCATGGCGCAACCCACACAGTGGAGACGTGGACCAGGATGGTCAAGTCCGTCATGCTGGGTGATGGCAAGTAGGGGGCCATTGGAGTGAGTCGCCAGTGGGGCGCCAGGCTCCAAACGCCCTGACGACTTAAGCTAGCCAGAAAGGCTGAGCAGTCGTGAGCCGTGGTGCAACGCAACTGGAGAAACTGAAAGTGCGCCCGGAAGGCTGCACCTGCTGCGGAAGGCTGTACCACTCTGCAACGAAGCCAGCCCCTGTCAGACCACCCCACACCGCACGGGGGAACCGAGCGACTGTGAGCCACGCGACGCGTGCCGGCAATGCGGGGCTCTGAGTGGGGGGGGAAACCCGCTGGCGTGGTCAGCATCGCCAGCGAGGAAGAGTAGGGGGAGCTGCCCTGGTGGTGGTGGTGCCCTGACGGCGAAACTGGACCAGAGCAGGTGGCTCCCCAAGAGAACAGGTCGAGCTGTACCTCCTGGGGCACGTGGCGCCAGTGCAAGCGGGGCGTGCCGATGTCATAAGGCGATGCGCCTGGGGGGAGCTGCACAGTGGTAGACACGAGGGCCATCGGACGCATAGTCAGACCCAGCCCGCCGCTGGCACTTCCGCCCAAGACTCCCGGAACGTCAACAAACACCACGAGGTCCTCCAGGGTCGCAGCTAACCGCCGCTGAGAGCGATGAGACAAACCACGAACAGCGAGGGACACGGGCAGCCCTGGGAGGGGGGGCAACGACACCGACGTCGGACAGTACGTCTGGCGGGCCCCAGGGACAAGAACGGGGAACACCCGCCTGGCCCCAGAGGGGAGAGGCGGGGGGAACGCCGCCCCTCCCCTCGGACTGGCCCTGAACCCGTGGGACAGGGGAAGTAGTTATTGGTTCCTCCAGGGTCGCAGCTAGCCGCCGCTCAAGACAACGAAATGGTGGGTGGGTCCTTCGAAGGTTGTAAACGCCGAGGGAAGGTGGGGTCCTACGTGGACCTCAGGCTGCGCTGGATGTTGGTCCGTCCCCGCGGAGAGTGATACATCTGCGGGGATGGTGGGTGTTGGTCCTCCATGGTCGCAGCTAACCGCCGCTGAAGTCTGCACTTGCTAAAACTGTGACCTGGCTAGGTCGAGCCCGCCGTCGAGCAGGCGGGGGGGGATGCAGTGGCCGACCCCCCGCCTCCGGCGAGCGGGTTGGCTGTCGTCGTCGGACAGCAGAGTGCATGAGCCTGGGGCCTGTCTGCCCGGGCCGGGCCGGCCCCGCCGTGCCCGAGAGGGTGAGATGTCGGGGGCTGGGGGGGGGGGCCCCTCCGCGTCGGACCCGAAAAGGAGGATAGGTTCACTTGTCCAGTGTGGGCTGTCTAGCTATGCCGCGCCGTGGGTGAGATGTGGGGCTAGCCTACGCCCCAGCGGAGGTTGCCCCCAGGTATCACGGCCTGAGCCGGGCGCGGCAAGGTGAAACTGGCCCCTTCGGGGCAAAGAGGAGCCGATGAGGGGGGGACAGGTTTCCTTGGGCGGGAAAACCAGGGATGCTGAGGTGGGCCGTGTCCGGCGCAGTCAGCCTTGGGTGTAGGAAGTCGTCTTTTGCCCACGAACGGGCGCGCTTGTCCGAGTATCGGTCGTCCCCCCTGGGGAGTACCGCTTGCCCCTTCCTTTCCAATCTGAGTCCGTCCATGGGGCTTCACGACGATCCCACGCGGTCCATTCCTACCAGCCCTGCCACTGGCTGGGGGTGGCTGCACTGATGGCTCCAGCCCAACGGTCCTGTGCAGCCGCGGGAGCGACAGCTCTGCGCTCGGTTGCCCATGGGGCGGGCTTGTCGCTGCTGCCGTAGTCGCGCGGGGCATGCGCACGGGCGTCGTGGCGCACGGAGTTCATGTGTTTGTCCCTAACTGCTGCCCAATTAACGCCGAGCCCGAGTTCACGATCCATCCGGTCAGCATCATGGCTTGCGTTGCTCCAAGCCTCGAGGAAATCTGCGCACGTCTGGGGTGTGTTCAGCTTGGGGTTGCTCTTGTGGCCTCCACTGGGGTCCTGTCTCAGGGCGGCCCGTTTAACCCATGCTTGCCATATGCCATTGAATGCGCCTCCCAGCGTTTTTATGCAGGCGCGTAATCTTGTCCTGTATGGGCTCGTTCCTCTCCACGTCTGCAGTTGCGATGGTGCGTCTGTACATGGGACCGCAACCCATGGGGTCGTTCAGGTTCTCGTAGTGTGGCTGAGCGATCGTGACGTCCCTCCAGGGAGCCCCGCGGCTCTCCGCGCGCGTGGGATTGCCCCTTGGTGATTTGGCGGCACGCCCTTCCCCGTCTTCGATGTCCTCTGATGCGGGGCGGTGGCGCCTCCTGTCTCCTGCCGCGCGGCTGAGGGTGCGGTCGTCCCTGGCTCCCGTGATGTCCCAGGCCGAGCTGCTTTCCTTCTCGGAGCTGTCTTTAGCACTCCGAAGCGCCAGGGCGGCAACCCGATCGACGGTCTGTGAGTAGGGGGTCCAGGATTTGTCCCTTGAGGGCGCGTTTTTGAAAGCGCCTATGGGATCGAAGGGGTCTTCCTCCTCGCCTTCGTCCGCGACTGGTGCCGGGCTAGCAGCCGGGCTCGCTTCTTTGGTTGTGGCTGCTTCGCTTCCCGCGTCTTCATCCCAGTCGGGTGCATCCGGCCCACCCTCGGTCTTGCCTGCCTGGTCGCAAGAGCCTTGCCCTTCCGCTGGAGGGTCGTTTGCCCCGTCGTCGCCTGGGGTCTGTGGATCTGCCCTGGAAGGGCGGCCTGGAACTGCCTCACGCTCTGGGCCGTGGCTGTCTGCTGGGGAGGTGTCTGCTGCCTCGTGTGTCCTGTTAAGCCAGTACGCCGCTGGAGAGTTGGCCGCGGTTGCGTAGTCCGTGTCCGTCTGAACTGGATCTCGGTTGGCCAGTTTTCTGATGGTGCCGTCGGCGAGGGCCGTGGGATCCATTCCCATGAGGTATTGTAATAGGGTGCTGAGCCGTTGGCGGAGAGGACACTCGCCCCGCTGCTCGGCTAGGTCGGCGGCGTATGCAAGCCACTTGGTCGCATGCATCACGTTGGCCCTCGTTAGGTGGTACACTACTCGTGCCGCCGCGGCTCGCTGGCTGTCCCATGGGATGTCGGGGGGGTGGCAGCTATCGGGGATCGTATCCCCGTAGATGTTGACCGGGAATTGGCGAAGACATTGGGGGGGCCAAGACCCTTCGTCGGTCTTATCGCCCGGTATTCCGACGCCGTGCTGTGGGGATACGCGAGGCGTTTAGAATTTGACTGGTGGAGGGCGGCACCTTTTCGAAATGTGACTCTCGCCTCAGCGCCGCGCACATTCGTTTTGAGAATTTGCAGCCGTTTCACGGATTCTCATGGTTAACATCCGAGACATGGGTTTTTGAAGCGATGTGGGACAGTCAGGGCGCAGCAATTACTTTGACTCGTGGTGCTGAAGTCCCAAGAATGGTGTTTTGGCAAGATGCCGGATCGTCTGGACGCATCAGGACGGTTGCTTCGTGGCATTGAAATCCCAGGAGTGTGTTTGTTTCCCCCAGTGGAAGCGGACCCTTGTAGGGGCTTGTGAAGGAGCTGGGAGGAAGGGTTGGTTGCAAAATTGTTGATGGATCTTGGGTTTGCACTGGTCCTGCTACTCCTTTTCTTCGGCCTCCCCCTCCTCCTCCTCCTCCACCTCCTCCTCCTCATCCGTATATTTCTCCTCGTCCCTCCTCAGTCTAGCCCTCCCCTTTTTCCTGCCTCCTCCTCATCATCATCATCCTCCTCATCATCATGCAACTCCTCGTGAATTCCCCTCTTGTTTTGCACTTCCAACACCTCACCGTCCCACCAAAACGCCGACCCAGGCCGTTTTCAGGCTCGCGAACCAACAACAAGCAGCGGACTGTATTGGTCACCCCGTTAAGCGAGCTCGCGCGCCAAATCAATTAAAAATGCAAGCTGATGTGAACTGCGAAAGCGGCGTCAAGCACCGTTACTACACGTGCTCGGCTAAGCGGCCTCGCCCAGAGGAAAAAGCACCGAGTTGCTGTGCCCGGGCATACCTAGGCCTAAAAGCCAAACATCGAACAATGGAACGGCCAAGAAAGGTTAGTTCCCCCTCCTTCCCATGCGCCGTTCACCTTCCCATCCCCGTTGCAAGTCAAGGCCAAGGGCCCATAGCCTGGCGAACCGAATCAACCTCAACGACCTCTTGAGCCTGGCTCAAGCGTACTGGCGGACCGAGCCAGGCTGCCTTCCCGAACCCAGTACGTCTGGTAAGCCAGGGGTACCAGCACTAGCGACGGTGGAAGAGGAGGCAGGGAGGAAGGGGTCCCTCAGGAGGAGGGAGAACAAGGAGAAGGAAAAGACATGTACGCCCAAGCAGATAACCGTTCAAGGTGGCAAAACAAGTTTGGCGCACACCCTGTTTAGACAGTCCCTCCCCGCCGCCTGCGGGCGCCTGGGATGCTTCGCCCGCCGCCTCCTGCCCAACCTCTCCCGGCCCCCTGGCCACCTGGCGCGCCCTTGGGCGGTCACGCCGCAATGCCCCTGCTACTGCCAGCCATCTGGTTGCGCTGCTCCTGTTTCCGCACGGCTCAGTGCTGTGCCTGCTACTCCTCGGCGCGCCGCGGTATCTCTGCCGTTCGTGGTGTCCCACAGCGCCCGCCCGCCAGCTCCAGCTGCTGGCAGCCGCCCTCTCGCCACCCTTGCCACCGTGGCTTGCCACGGCCGCCCACCCCGTTCTGGCCCTGCGCACCTGGCTGCTGCTGCCCGCCCCGGGCTCTCAACGTCGAACTCTTCGACGTCTGGGCGTCCCTGCTTCCTCTCGGCCATCCCGCCCCCCTCATGTCCCGCCGGCCAATTCGCTAGTTGGTGCCCCTTTTCTAGCTTCTCGCTGGAGCGGAGTTCGCCGCCTCGCCGCTGAGGAACAAAGTTTGGACAGTCCCGCCGTAGCGCCTTCACCAAGCCAATTCAAAATTCTGTTCCCCGGGAACAGTAACATTGCGCTGCTGGGACGTGGAATGCTTGGTAGTGGTTGCGCACAAAGGGAGACGGCTCAGGGTCCATTAAAGGCCCTTTAATAAACCGCCTCGATGCCATGTGCTCTGCAGTGGACCTCGATGAAAGACAAGCCAACGGAATTGCTGTGCACGGGCACCCCTTCAGATCCAAAGCCGAACGTCTCACAATGGCACTGCCCATGACACTGACTTTCTCTTCCTCCTCATGTACCCTCCACCTCCTCACCCGTGCCATTCCAGACCAAATCCCAGGGGCCCGTACACTAGCAAGCCAGTCGGACTGAATAACGTGTTAAGCCAGACTCAAGCGTGCGAGCGGACCGAACCCGGAGGTTTACCTAAACCTGGCGACTGGGGTGGAGGAGGGATCGATGAAGGTCGTCCTTTCAGGAGAAGGAAGAGGAGGAGGAGGAGGAGGAGGAGGAGGAGGAGGAGGAGGAGGAGGAGGAGGAGGAGGAGGAAGGAGAGCAAAGAAGAGGGAACGACGTTTACGCAAAAACTGAGCGGCATGCGTACGAGACAACAAAAAACGGCTGGCGCACGTTCCGCCTGCAAGTTCAACCAAGATACATCCCCTTAATAAAATGCTGCTTCTCTACGCTAGCGGAAATACTGCGCAGCTGGGACTGGCAATGCACCTACTGGTGAAACTGGAAACTGTGAAACTCTTGCAATGCAACCTGTTTGGACGTCTAGGTCTGGAAAAAGGCTTATTGCCTGTAGTGTGCGCCCAACTCTGGTGTGGACAGGGTCAGAATCAAGACGGATGCAACAATCCGCGCTGAATGTGTTGGTCGGGGGACTCGCGCTGGAATCGGAGTCGGATGTTGAAGAGGAGGAGGAGGAGGCATGCGATGTCCATGCAACATGTCCTGATCAGAGATGTGGAAGAACATGTAGTGGAATTCAGGGTTGGGGAAACCGTCATACCACAAGAGGGGAGGGAATGGAAGAGGAGGGTGCACGAGGATGAGAAAATCCTCGTTCACGGCCGTGCCATTGCGAGAGACATTGTTTGTTGCGTCAGCCGTGCGCCAACCGTTTGTTGCCAACTTTGCATGCGTGCGTGGGGTTGCCGTCTGTTGCCAGCTGGTGGGGTTATGCGAAGCGTATAAGACTGACTTCTCACGCACACAGCATCAGCACATAATGTCTCGCGTGATCGTCGATCGACTAGGACCCTCCCACGCGGGCAAGTGGCCCCTCGTCCTCCTCGCAGCCCCCCTCTGGCCGCACATCCCCCTTCACATTGCCCTGTTCCTCGGCCGAGCCTCCGCACTAGAATTTCTCGTCTTGGCCTTCCTCCCCCGCTCCCCTCTCCGATTTGCAAGAGGGGCAACATTTGTCCGCCGTCTCCGTGCTCTAGAGGATCCTGTCTCCTCCCCATCCCCCTGCTGAGCATCGACATATGCATAGATCGATATGTGTATATATGTATATTTACATATATAAATATATCCCTCCTCCTCCTCGTAACCTCCCCTCTCCTTTTCTTCCTCTTCACCTCAGTCTCTACGGCCGTCCCCTCCGCAGCATGCATTCGGCAGTCGCCCCCATTCACCTACCACTCGATGAGGAGCACGCGCGCCGACTATCAGCCAACAGAGCATCCACAGCAGGACGCCTTTCCCACCCCTGCATAGTCTGGTTCCTGGAACCTGGTGCAGCCTTGTAGGTATACCAACCAGAAGCCGACCAAGAACCTACGCCGAAGACTGCTGCTCAGCAGGAGTCGCGCCGTTTGCCGCCATCTGAATGGCAGATGAGGGTAGCATCGTCAAGAGAAAAAATGCGATGCGATGCATGGCAGTTCTGTGAGCCGATTCCAGCCGCACTTCATTGTACAGTTGATGAAACGTCGCGGTGTGAAAAATTGACGAGATCTGAGGTCTGGGGTTGAGGTGGAGCCGCCGTCGCCCCTGTCGGACCTGGGCCTGAGAGTGCGAAAAGGAAAGGGTGCGAGCACACGAGGGGGGGGGTATTACGAGTACTCGACAAAGGAGAGAGTGTGAGGGAGAGGGTGCGAGCACACGGAAGAATGGGGTCGGCCCAGTCGGGGCTCGGGGTCGGCTGGTCGTGGCGGGGTGAAGAATTGAGCATGAGGAGGAGGAGGACGAGGAGGAGGAGGAGGAGGAGGAGGAGGAGGAGGAGGAGGAGGAGGAGGAGGCGCGCGGCGACAGAACGATCTCGGGCCGAAGGTCGAAGTACATCGAACCGAACAAACTGCTCAGAGATAACCAGGACTGAGCGGCCGACCGTGCGTGCAGCTTTGGATGACGAGTCAAAGACAGCCCCTCCGGGTTGGGAGCCCCGAGTTGTCTTCGCTAAACCACGGCTACATATTGAGCACGACACCTAAACATTCAGACACTTGGTTTGGTGTCCGTTCGATGGGAGCCTATGCGGCCCCCGGCGCTGTCCGATCTGGTCCTGGATCGGACCAGATTTGGAACAGACTTGCGACCGGATTTGGACCGGATTTGGACCGGATTCGCCCCTTCACAAGGGAGACGAGAAGCACGGGCAGGGGGAGGAGAAGCAGGACGGGCGAGGAGGAGCAGGAGGAGGGGCCAAATGCGGTCCAAGTGCGGCCCACCTGCAGGACAAGCTGATTTCAATGTCGCCGCCCAAGGACCCCAGGAACGCACATCGAAATGCGGTGCCTCCAGATGTCCCAGCCGACAGGCAGAGAAGCCCCAGGCACGCGCCCAGGAACCTCGGCACACAAGGGCCCGCCGAGGAGGAGGAGGAGGAGGAGGAGGAGGAGGAGGAGGAGGAGGCTCACTCACACCGTCTTCAACTCGCCCCACACCTTGGGCTTCACGAGCTCCGTCTCGACGCTCGCCGTCGCCTCGGGGCCTTGGTTATGAAGGAGCTCGGGGTGCTCGAAGAGCTCGTGCAACACTGGCAGCAAGTCCCCAAAGAGCTCAACCTCGGCCTCCCAGAGCGACCCGTCGGCCTCTAGCCGGACCTGCTGCGCGCTGACCGGGAAGAAGCGCGGCTCGTCGGCGAGCAGCGCAACCAGGGCCGATGCGTCCGGTGAGGTGGCCTTGGCGTGGAGCAGCTCCCAGTACATGGCCAGCATCACGTTTACGAGCCGCTGCTTGTCGCACCGCAGGCCGTTGCAGTGATTGCGGCGGCAGCAGGTGAAGTCGCCCTCAAAGATGCCGAGAGACATGGCGTGGTCCTCCGTCGAGGCCCAGAGCGGCCGCAGCCCGCACTCGTCGTAGACGAAGGCGTTAGCCGACTGGGCGTTGGTTGCCAAGAAGCTAAGCTGCTCGACGCGGCACCAGCCGCGGCGGCGGTAGCTCGCCGTGTCCAACGTCTCCCCCAGCTCCTGGTGCAAGCACGTCGGCGAAACGGCGACGAAGATGCGGCTGCAGGCGACGTAGAGCGAGAGCGAGTTGATGGCGTTCTGCTGCTGGTCGCGGTTGGCCTGCGGGATCGAGTGGTAGTCCACCCACACGTGGGTGCAGGGCCACCCCGTGGCGGCCAACGCGTCGAGCGCGGAGACCATGGCCGCGTAGTGCTCCCCGCTCGGGTCCGGATCGACGAAACTCGTCCACTGGTGGCTGAGGAAGCCGATATCGCCCTCCTGCTTGAGGCGCTGCATCTCGGCAGTGGTATCGAGAAAGACCAGCGAACCCTGGTCTCGGGCCTCCTCGTGCGACACGAGCCGGCCGACCCGCTTGAACTCTTCCACCTGCATGACGCACATTGGGAACCGGCTCCGCATGATGTCGTTCGTCGCTGCCGAGACCTGAGCGCGGAGCTTATGGTCGCGGTAAGCCTCGAGCTCCAATGTGCGCTTCAACGTCTCCCGCACGTTCCCGATGATGAGGCCGCCGAACACAAGCCCGGCGATGCAGGTCAGCAGCACGAGCAGCGCCAGCTGCGTCCAGAACTCCGGGCTGATGGCCGGCCAGCCCTCCGCCGGCGCCACACACAGATACCACTCGAGCCCGACCTCGGGCAACGACACCGTCGCCTCGACCGGGTCTGGCAGCACCGTGCCTGGGGGGTGATCGGGCGAGTGCGCAAAGACGCCCTGAGCGTCCTCCAGCGATGGGTGCGGCACCCGCGTCCGGAGCTGGTAGGCGAAGCGGGTCGTGCCCTCCACGTTGTGCCCGCCGCCGGCGAGGCGCCCGAGCTGCACGGGGCCGAGCAGTGTTGGGACGAGGGTGATCATCGTGGCAAAAGCGAAGAAGTGGGTCGGCTCCTGCACGCCCGCGACCTCCACGTCGGGGCCCGGGAAGTAGCAGTTCTCGCGCTGGAGCGCCGGGGTCGAGCACGGTGTACACCTCGCCGCCCGCCAGAAACGGCTCGCTCGGGACGAACTCCGGCGCAAAACGCGAGAACACAGGGTTCCGGACAATGATCCCCACGCCGCCCTGCTTCAGCCGGAGCGGACCGAGCACGAGGGTTTGGCGGCTCTGGATGGTCTTCAGGGCCCCGTCACGCTGGTCCGGGTCCACGAGGAGGTTGAGGCCCAGCACTCCGCGGTTGTCCTGCGTGGCGTCGACGAGGGGCACGATGACGGTGACCTTGCCAAAGGGCGCGAGCTGTAAGTTGGAGATGCCCCCGTACGTCTCGATAAGCGTCGCCGCGATCGTCTCGAAGCCGTTCTGCGTGAAATTGACGTCGTCCACCTGCAGCATGGCCGCGATGGCATGCGTCGAGCTGATCGACGTCTGGACCTGGCGGGCGAGCTCCACGGTGTAGCTCACGGCCAAAGCCTGGACCGCCGCGCGGAACTGGTCCTGGCTCGCCTGCTCTTCGCTGGAGAAACGCCACGACCCGAGGCCCAGGACGAGCGTCATGATCAGGGCCGTAGCAAACAATTTGGGAGACCTCCACCACACCTGCCGCACGCTCTTCGCCGACGAGGCAACATAACTGGTCACCGAAACGGACTGGCCGAAGTCCAGCTCAGTGCAAGGGCTGCGCCGGTACGGCGTGATCCTGCTGCCGGCCGTCATCGCGCCCCTCCCGCCAGGGAGCAAGAGGGGCTTGAGCCAATGTGGCCACGGACGGGAAGGGGGAACCACAACGATCATAACGATAACAACGATCACGACAGCGACAACGACAACGACAACGGTAACGACAACAAACACAGCAGGAGAAACGCATTGATCCTTATGATCGTTGTTATCGTGATCGTTAGCGTCATCGTTCTCTTTCGAGGAGCTCGGTTCGTAGCGTGGCCGTGCGGCGGCAGAAGGGCCGTGCGCTCCGACCGTTCGGGCTGGGGCGGGTCTTCCGGGGGTGGCTCGGGGGCGCCCTGCGGAGCTGCGGCGACGAGGTGGGCCTCGACCGCCCCAGGCACACGCGTGCTGTGTAGCCTCGGCGCCCAGCCCTGTGCGCGCTACGAGCCACTCGCTGCCGCCTCCAGCGAAAACCCTACACGCGCCCGCCATGAAGAATGGGGCGTCTCCTGGTGGGCCTCCTGGGAGCTTCCAAGAGAGCTGTTCATTTGCGCCCTCGGCGTTTTGGAAAAGAAAACTCCATTCTACTGAGGAATGGCAATTCTTTATGGGTGTGCATCGGGTGTTTCCGTAAAGCAACACTGCAAAGAACCCTCTTCGCCCAACGAGGGAAACAATCAACAATATGCTGCCCAGAAACATGTGATTCCATGTCGCTCTCCAATGGGTGGAGAAGGTTCACTGCAATATTTCTGCAAGGAGTTGGCCAATGCACAGCCGGAAACGAAACCAACATAAACATGTCAACTACACTTGTAGAACTGCGACCGTCCAAAATCCCCCAAAAGCGCAAACGAACAGCTCTCTGGGAAGCTTCCAAGGGGTGCAGGGGCCCCGCCCTCCCCAAGGCGGCCGTCCTGGGAGCCCCCAGAAACCTTCCAAGATACCGCCCCCCCGGCGACCCACGAGCTCTTCAGGAGTCCCTCCAGCAGGATGGCCCACTAACGAAGAAGCGGCACGCAAACGAGAAAGTACATCCAGACACTGCAAAGGACACCATTTCTAATTATTTCGAGACAGGAGGAGCGGATTGTCAGACGCTCTAGTTGATTAAGGCCGCATGGCATAGTGATCAAGGTAGTGTCCTGCAGTTTCAGGCTCCTGGGCTCAATTCCCAGTGCGCTTTTTCTGGCCCCCCGAGCAGGTGAATCTGCAGAACCTGTGTGCGGACGCCCCAGCCCAAGGGGCTCAACCCCCAACACCGAGCCCACAGGCCCAACCCGAACAGCCCGCCAAAGCAACGGGCGCAGCCCGCAGGCCCGCCTACCGCAGGCCCGCTGGTCGGCCCGAAAGCCCCGCGGCACGGGCCGATCTGCCCGGCTCGCAACGCAACCATTGGAAGCCTTAGAAAGAGAGAAAGGGAGAAAGAGAGAGAGAGATATATATAGAGAGAGAGAGAGAGAGACCGAGAGAGAGAGAGAGAGAGAGCGGGAGCGAGAGCGAGATAGGAACAACAAAGAGAGAGGGGGAGAGGGAGAGAGAGAGAGAGGGAGAGACAGAGAGAGAGAGAGAGAGAAAGAGCCAATGAGAGAATGAGGGAGGGAGAGTCACTGTCTGCGTTCTGCTTGGTACAGGCTCTGGTGACCACCGAACTTGTTGTGAGCTTCGCGTGGGCAGGCTCGGCCACTGGAGAAGCGCTCGAGCACGGGAAACCGCAGCAGCGAGACACGGCACAGGGCAATGCTATACATGAAGAAGGGCGGGCGAGAGAGAGAGAGAGAGAGAAAGAGGGATAAAGAGGCAGAGAGAAAGAGCGAGAGAGAGAGAGAGAGAGCGCGAGAGAAACAGTGATAGAGAGAGAAACAAAGAGAGAGAGAGAGAGAGGGTGTGCCTGTTAGCAATTTACCCGCTGTAACCCGAGGAGGCAAATCATGCATTCCGTCCGTGCCTTCACCCTGGCACAAAAGGCACGGCAACACTAGCGCAACTCCAAACGCCAAACTCATGGCATCGTGGGCGTGCTGTTTTACAGCTGACCTTCTTTAACCTTAGACGCATTCAAACAGGAAAAAACGAAAACTACCCCCTTGAGAAATCTGGCATGGGGGAAATGCCGAAGAGTGCCGAGGATTGGGGAGAGGTTCCGAGGATTGGGGAGGAGGGATGAACCTGGAGGTGTGGGGAGGAGTGTCGAGGAGTGCGGAAGAATGGGGAGGAGACCCCAGGACTGCCGGGGGGTGGGGAGGAGAATGTAATTTGGCGGAGGGACGGGAGATATGCGGGGGAGTTCGAGGCAACGTCACGATCGTAAGTGTGAGGAATCGGCGAGGAGAGGGACAGTCTTTGGGTATTTTGTTGCATGCTGATGGCATCCTTCTTGTGGACGGCAAACAAGAGCATCTACAACACCTATACGGAGACGTTGCCAGGGCAGGCGCAAACATTGGTATGGAATTGCATTGGGACAAGTTTCAACTCATGCCGGTCCGATGCGGCATTGCTCTCTCGTCGCCCTCTGGCTGGCTAACTCAGGCAAGCTCTGGACAGCTTGGCGGAGAACTGCGGAAAAGGCTAGGAGCTGCATGCGGGGAGCTCTGTAGACGCAGCCTCGCCTGGAAGCACACGTCAACTAGTTTAGCCAGAAAGCTCAAAGTTTTGTCAAGCATTGGTGGCAGGTTAAATCATGTACTCACTGTTCATGTTATTTTTGTATTTTTCGGAGTCTACAGACCTCATGTTGATGATGAGGATGATGATGCTCATGATGCTGATGATGCTGCTCCTGATGATGGTGATGATGGTGATGATGGTGATGATGATGATGATGATGATGATGATGATGATGATGATGATGATGATGCCCTGCGGGACGCGCTGCGTAGGTCAAACGTCGCATGACAACGTGAATGATGGAGAGGAGGAGGAGTCAAGAGAGATGAGGCAGGGGAAAAACCTGGAGCAGAGAAAATCAATTGATGCCGATGCAAATCTACGCATTATAAGACAAAGCCCTGATCCCGAGCGCGCAGGAGGCAGAGGTCGCGCAGTTAAAGGAATAATGAACATACAGAGACAAGACTGCCAGAGCCGACGGAGGCAGGGCTGCCGGATTCCACGAAGAAGGAGCAAGGGATAGACGGACAAACGAGAACGGGAAAGACAGTCAACTCATCATCGGAAGCTGGACATTACAGCTACGTGTTTACATGTCGCTTGTATTTTTCGTGAGACTTTTTGTTACGACGCCCCTGTCAAATCTGCCCACGCGAAGTTACGAGTTCCGCTGGTGGGGAATTATCCAGCAACTCCCTCGCCATGTGGGTCGAAGTCACGATGTGATTTGCCACTGGCGTCGTCGCCAAATTGTAGAAGGCTGAGCGTGACATTTCGCAAACTGGGCATTGCGAAGAGGCCCCGTCGCCAAATCTTAGTTTGCGGCAGATAATAACTTGACAATATGTTCGAATGGGTGGTTGGCGGCGGGATGCCAAACACGCTGAAGCCTTCGGACACTCTTGAGCTGAATATTTCTGGCCTCATCACTGTTGGCAAGTCCAGGACACTACAACCTCGACTTCTGACCAATCCTCATCCCCTTATTCCTCCGCCTCCTCCTTCCCTTCATGCAGGGGCAGCATCAAGGGCGAGCTGAAAGGATTCTCATCTATCCTTCTCTCATCAAGAAGGAGACGCTCCAGCGACCTCCAGGGGGCAAGAGTTAAGGCCGCGCCTCCTTCACCTGGTCTGATAACCCTTCAGCGGCATTATGGCGGATTCTCCAGGGCCACCTCCTCCTCCTACTCCTCCTCCTCCTCAGTGCCCTTTTCCTGCTCCGTCCCGCTCCCCAACCAGCCAGCCTTCATCTTGCGCGGGCGTGCGTGCTGCCCGCGCTGAAGGTGCACGGTAAGGAAGCCGGCCTGATCTCGCGGGGCTGGCCGCCAGCCGCGGGCGGTTTCACGATCAAACAGACGACAAGGTACGGTCGTTGAGAGAAGGATGTGGGACCAGGTGACATGGGGCAATCCGCCACAATATCTTGGGCACGTCGTTGAATGCCCTCATGCACTTGTGAGAAGAAGACAAATCGCGAGTTCTTCACAACCAAGACAGATGATTTGTCAAAACTCCTTTGCCTTCGCGGGGCGTTCCAGGTGTGTGCCAGCAGCCCCCCGAGACCCCCCGGAGGCTCCCAAAACACAGAGGCGGGATAGGCTGGAGGCCATTTGAGATGAGATGCAGAAGACGAGGTGGATGAGGCGGACAGAGACAACAAGATGCGAAACACATCGCACATTAAACGAAGGTGTCCGAGCGGGAGCACAGATGGCTAGAGAAGCCCCAACCGTAGAAAATTAGTAGATTTTCATCTGGAAGCCCACGCGCCTGGTCCCCTCCGGGACAAGAGCCATCAGAAGCAGACCGTTCAGCGCCACCAATCCTTCGATTTGAAAACGAAGTCTCTTCCCTCAGTTCAAAGCCGTGGAGAGAAAACCCGATTTTTCATCGGGCCGAAGGACCTCAACCTCCTGCTCCTATGGGCAAATGGCGGGTCGGGGTGTCCCGATGGCTTCCCAATTGGCTTGCGATGGTGTTCCCGTGGTCTCGCGAACGAATGCAGTGTGCCCGAATGCTATCAAGATTGATCCGTCATGCTGTGTTGACTGTGACACGACTTTGTGGGAGTTGCTGCTCGTCTTTTGATGGTGTCTCGATGTTGTCCCGTCGTGGTTTGCCGGTGGTGTCCTGGTTATGTTCCGATTGTTATTTGATCGCTGCATGGTGCCAAGGTAACTCCCCGATGGAGTTCCTATTCGGTTGGCATGGTGTCGTGGTGGTGCTCACAGAGCGTACGAGTCTCACTGCGACGCTGTCCAGATAGTTCAACAATTGAACTGCGCATGTCGTTCGACGCTGTCAGGAGGCACAAGTGAAGGTCACTGTGCCTCCGCAACCTGCGTGCGTATCAGCATGAGGTCACTCTTGCGAAGGACCGTGTACGTGGGCATACAAATATGCCTATCGATCTGCCTGCTGCTGTCGATTAGGAGGTTTGGGGCGGGATCTCACATGGCTCATGCGTATGACAGTTTGCTACACAGTTGGCACTCGCAAGCGCTATAATCAGAAATTAAAAGATATCACGGCGAACATAGCACAAGCCTGAATTGCAGAAATCGCTACTTGACCGAATCAACTCATCCTTTCGTGCAGCAGGATGTAAACCATCCCTGAATTGTGCCATCAGCGCTTGTTACCCAGCGGGGGGTCGGGGGGAACAAGGAGGCCCCGGCCGCTGGGACCCCCGAGGCTGGGCTGAGGAGGAGGGCAAGCCTCTCCCCTGGGACGGGCCTTACGGGCCTCAGACTCCCTGGGGCGGGCCTCACGGGCCAGAAGGGTCTCGCAGCTCCTCGTCCTCCTCCTCTTCCTCCACCTCCTCCTCCTCCTCCACCTCCTCATCCTCCTCCACCTCCTCATCCTGATCCTCATCCTCCTCCTCCTGCTCACATTCGTCCTACTCCTGACTTGTGCTATGGTCCCCTCATCCTCCTCCTCCTCCTCCTCCTCCTCCTCCTCCTCCTCATCATCATCATCATCATCATCATCATCATCATCATCATCATCATCATCGTCATCATCATCATCATCATCATCAGCAGCAGCAGCAGCAGCAACATCATCATCATCATCATCATCATCATCATCATCATCATCATCATCATCATCATCATCATCATCATCAACATCAGCATCATCATCAGTATCGTCCTCCTCCTCCTGCACATTCGTCTTGCTCCTGGCTTTTGAGATGTTATTCTCCTCCTCCCCCTCCTCCTCCTCCTCCTCCTCCTCCTCCTCCTCCTCCTCCTCTGGGCTCCGACATGCCCTGACCCGAGGTGGTCCGGCCTGTTTCGCCCGAGATGTCCTCGCACCTGAAGGCTCAGAGATGCTCCGGCCTAAGGTGGTCTGGCCCGTTTCGCCTGAGACGTCCTCGCACCTCCAGGCGCAGAGATACCCCCCTGTACTTCCGGGGGCCTGGGTATGCAATTTCTGCTGCCCAGGACGGCCCATTTCGGGGCACTCCTCGCGGAATTCGCGTTGCCCCTGCCGTTTCGCCTGAGACATTCTCGAAACTCTGGGCTCCGATATGCCCTGATCCGAGGTGGTCCGGCCCGCTTCTCTCTCCATGTGAGCCGGGCGGGGCAGGATACGGCCCTCGTTCGAGACGGGCGACCGAGGGGGCGTTCCTGACTTGTCGCCCTGGCCTGTTTGGCCTGAGACATCCTCGCAACTCTGAGGTGCGAAAGCCAAGGATGAGGGCGGATGGCTCGGAATGGCAGTTCGAGTGACCCGTCGTGGGCCCCTCTCGGGGCCCTGCTGGGGCCCCTTTGGGCTATCGTAGGCGCTTGTGCCGTCTTGGGACCATCTTGGGCCGTCTTGGGGCCCTCTTGGGGCCTTCATGGGCCGCCTTGTAGCGATCGTGCGTGCCTCTTGAGCCGTCTTGGATGCTGTAAAATCGACAAGGTGAAAGAGGAAGGATCGGAAGGGGGGCAGAGGGCTCTGAACGTCGGCTCGGAGCAAGCGCTGATAGCACGAGTCCTGGATGGTGTACATCCTGCAAGGAGGAAGAGCTTCTAAAAGGAGGAGGAGGAGGAGGAGGAGGAGGAGGAGGAGGAGGAGGAAGAGGAAAGGGAGGAGGAGGAGGAGGACGAGCCGTGAGGCCCCAAGGAGTTTGAGGAGGAGGGGGCAGGAGGGAAGGGAGGCGGGGAAGGAGGTACGGAGGGGGGGGCACACGAAATCAACATAGCACAGGTCTGGGGGGAGGAGGGAGGCGAGGGCTGGGGGGGAGGTGGGGAAGAGTTGGGTCAGGGGCCCTGGCACGATTTTTGGCCAACGCAGCCGAAATTGTCATGTTCTGTTTTGTCGAACGCCCAAAGTCCTCGCGAGAATTCGGCGGTTGGGATGCGAACGGTGCTGTCGTAAGCGATCTGGCATTGAATGAATCGTTTCCCCCTGATCGGTCACGCTCGGTTTGGGCTTTAACGTCAGTTTCAGCTACGCGCCTGGCATCAAATGATGCTTCGCGTTCGCCATGGCGTCGTGCTGACCTGATGCCATAGGTGCAAGCTGGGATGCACCTTTCAGGTTTTTGGGTTTTGTGGCTGCTCGCATTGTGCTACGAATGTTTGGCGCCAACTGGTTTTGAGACAAGACGACACACAAAGACACAACGGGCCACCACAGTGGGCGCAATCGGGCACCAGTGCACGCCACGAAACGACGATAATATGATGGCACCACAGGGCACCGCGAGCCAAGCCCAGCTGTGGAAGCGAGGGGCGGATCACAGTTGAAAATATGTCTATGTGACAACCCTTCGGATGATACAAAAAAGTTGCGAGGGGGTGAAGATATCAACGTCTCACTCAATCGATCCCACTAATTATCGATCTCGCAATCGACCTTACTACCGATTCCACAATCGCTCTCATCGGAGGTCCCACTCGCGATATTACTATCGAGCGGCGTGGCTCGCCATCGAATTGCGTATGTACCAACCTCAATGTCAGTCGATCAAGCCATCTGTAGATCGATATCACTACCGACGTCGCCATCGATCCCGCCGTCGGTCTCACTATGGAGATCACTGCCGATCGGTCTCACGATCCGTCGATCTCACGGTGTATATATATATATATATGTATAGATATATGTGTGTGTGCAAATCGTGGATTGCCAGCCGCCGCCTAGGCTTACGCAGAGCGCCAAGACACCTCACTACGCCAAAGACCCAGAGACGTCAAGTCCGACAGGGCGGCGAGAAGGGGACGGGCACAGCGGGCGTGAGCCCATCGAGATGAACAACCAAGACCGAGGGGCGCCCATGTTTTCCCACGGCGCAAGCATGATCCTGGGGGGTCATTGACCCCGAAGTTATAGCGAGGTAGCTGGGCGTTTCATGGCCAACGACCTTGTGCCCTGTGTCATCAGCTCGGCGAGAAAAGAACAAAGAAGCAACCGAAGAGGAAAGATGGAAGGAGGGGGAACCAAAAACTTGATATGGGGCCGGCTACGACCGTGACAACGATAACATGGCACACCATCAATCGTAGACTGCTTACCGCCAGCCAGTCTTACGCAGAGCGCCAAGACACCCCACTCCGCCAAAAACCCAGAGACGTCAAGTCCGACAGGGCGGCGAGAGGGGACGGGCACAGCGGGCGTGAGCCCATCGAGATGAACAACCAAGACCGAAAGGCGCATATGTTTTCCCACGGCACAAGCATGTTCCCGGGGGGTCCTTGACCCGAATGTATAGCGAGGCAGCTGAGCGTTTCATGACCAGCGACCTTGTGCCCACACTTCCAGGATCCTTCTTGGAGCAGTTTACCGGAAGGCGGGTCAGGGCGGGACATTGAAAAAGTTGCAGGATGTCGATGCCGAGCCGGGGATTCAACTGATTCGCACGAGACAGCTGGGCTGGGGAGAGCAAGCTTCTACTGCGCCGCATCCCTGCTGGTTTGGAGTACTTCTTGACCGAATTCGCAGACAACCATCTACCTCTTTGATGAATAGCACGATCCGAGACTTTGAAGCACCAGCTATCATGAGAGGGCTCGGCATGACGCCGCGAATGGGGAGACAAGGGGAGGGGTCAGAGAAGTGCTCGCGGCGAAACATTACGCACATGCTCTCCCATCTCCCGAGCGTTAAGCGAAAGAGCGGGCCTGTCGGGCGCAGGCGGCAATGGCGGGCCGACAGCTCAGTCGCCCAGGCACGAGTGTGCGCTCCAGCCACCGTCGACGAGTCGAAGACGCTGTGCTTTGCTGGGGGCGCACCTGTGGCCGGAGCGACCGCCGCGATAGTGTCTGGGCAGCCTCCCCTTGGAAGCGCGACGCTTTCCGTCGTCAGCGCCGGCGCCTCACTGGGCCTGAGATGGCAGTCGAAGGCCGCCCAGGACGCCGCCGCCTTTAGCCCGTCGGCAGCCGCCTCGCCATCGCCCCGTAGAGCGCAAGGAACTCGTCGCTCAGCGAGTCCCGAGAGCGCTCCGGGGCCGCCAGCAGGAACCCCGCCATCGCCGCCTTGGCCAAAGGGAATGTGGCGTTCGCCCTCAGCGGCAGCCCCAACACGTAGGCGGGCCCGCAGATGGCGTTGCGGCCGGCCGACGAGTTGTCTCCATTGACGAAGATTATGTCCAAGTGCTTGCCCAGCACGCGCCCCAGTCGTCGGGGGCCCCAGGTCGCACCCCACGCCTTGCTGCCCACTCTGCGAGCTCTGCGCGAGCAGCGAAATGGGCCTTGGCGGTCTGGGGCCGCGCCGATGCTCGTCGCCAAACCCCGTCGCCCGCGCCGTGGGCCTCAGCGCGGCGGGCGGCCCGCCGCTGCCGCTCGCGTCGCCGAGCGGCGAGCCCGACGATGGGCGGCGGCGTCGGCTGTCTCGGCGCGCCACGGCTTGCCGTCCCAGTAGCCGACTGCCCCCTCCCAGCCGAGCGGACAGAGTCTGGGGATCGGCGGGGGGGCCACTGGTCGGATCCTGGCGCGGTCCTTCCCGACCGCGGCTGCCAGGCGTTGCCCCCAGTCGATGGCAACTCGCGGCCCGCGCGGCCGCCGGAAGGCGTCGCGCGGGGCGGCATCCCGCAGCCGCCCCGCCAGAGCGCGCGCCAGTTCAGGAGGGCACGCTGCAGCGAATGCAATCCTCCAGGCGGCCGGCTCCCCAGCGAGCTGCACCTTGCACTGGGGCCGCGCGCAGGGCGCGTCCGGGCAGGGGCAGCTTCTGTCCAGCAGGTGGCGGTTCGGGACGGTGGAGTAGATGGCCGCCTGCTTCTTCCAGGGCGCGCCGAAGGCGCGCGCGTCGAAGAAGCATCGCCGCGCCGAAAGGGGCAGCCTCGCCACTCGAGGGGCCTCCAAGATCCGCAAGCGGGCCAGGCTCTCGAGATGCACGTGGATATTGTTCTTGAGGCAGAGGTGAAGGACGCGCACCGTGAAGAGCACGCATCGCCAGGAGCTGGGCGCAGTGTTTCCCGTCGGTCTCGCGGGCGTCTAGGCGGCGCAGGGATTTCCCAACACGACGCACCGCGCCAGTCCTTTTGAGAGCCAGCTGAGGACCTCGCTTGCCACGCGACGGCCCAGCGCGTCGTGATGAGGGCCGCGAGCCATATCGACAGGCGTCGCCACTCGCAATCAGGCCTCCGCCACGGCCGCCGACGCACGCTGGCAGCCTGCGAAGAGCCCGAGGAAGGCCGGGCGACCGCTGGTGAGGCTGTCCGTCAGCACCGGCTCGCGCTCTCGGCCCCGCGGGCACGGCGGCGGCCCGTCGGCGCTCTCGCCGAGTCGGCCGCGGCAGCAACGGCGGCGAGGGCGGCTCCTCCGCGGCAGCGGCCGCCTTCCGTAGCGCGGCGCGGCGAGCGAGGCCCAGCAGCTCGCGGCCCCGCGCGCCCGCGGTCGAAGGCGAGCGTCTCCGTCGGGCTGTCGTCGGAGGAGACCAGGTGCTTGCCGCGCGCGTCGCCGCGCTCTGCCTCCCTCGCGAGGCCCAGCAGCGCGGCCGCGCCTCCTTGCAGTGAATGGCGGCGGCCCGCTTCCGGCGCCCCACCACGCGCCGCTGCCGCCGCCGCGGGTCGGCGAAGGCGTCTGGCGCACGCGGCGCCGGGCCCGCTCGCTCGACCTGGGGCCGCTCGCTCGGGCGCTGGCGGCCGTCGCCGAGCCTGAGGGCGGCGCGCTCGTCGGGCGAAGGGCTCGAGCTCGCCGTCGACCCAGGCTGAGAAGTCGCCAGCCAGCCCGGCACTGCCCACCGGGCCGCCCCGCAGCTCCTCGCCCGAGGCGACGACGGTCGGGTCTTCGCCCGCGAACGCCCACCGCCCCCTCCAGACAGCGACGCCCCGCAGCTGGCGCTCGTCGGCGGTGGCGACGTGCAGCGCGCAGCCCTCCGTCGAGGCGTCGCTGCAGCGCGCCCGCTCCAGCATCGGCGAGGCGAAGTGCACGAGGCCCCTCGCGACGCGAAGCTCATCCATCGCCCTGCGCGGTAGTGCCCGAGCCTCGGCGCCGGCAGCGCCCGCGGGGGCCGCCCCCTGGGATGCGGCGGGCGCAGCGCCGCAGGCTGAAGCGATGAACCAGGTAGCCCATCAGACACCGAACGCGATTGGGCGCCAGCGCCCCGCGGTGGAGGGCTTCGCCCAGCGCGTGTCAGAGCCGCCAACTGCGTCGGTGACTGCGCCTGATCCAGCGGCGCTGGCCGTCGAATACCAGGCCGACCACCGCGAAGCTCTGCGTCGCGCCCGCGCGCTCGTGCACCCGCGGGCCCACGCGGGCCAGCTCGCCCGCGACCTCGGCGCGCAGGCCCTCGACGCCTCCCCTGTCGCAGCCCGGGATGTTCGCGTAGTCGACGCACGGGGCGGAGACGGCCACTCCTGGTCGCGCAGGTGGCGGAGGCTGGCGATCGCCAACGATGGCCGCCCTATGTCAACCCAGAGGGTTGCGCGAGCCATAATATGGCATGCGTGCGTAGCGTGCCATCTTGCGAACAATTAGAGGATGAATGTTTTTTTGTATCTTACATGGGCAACATATTATGATATGTCACATATAAAATGGCACGCGCTTTGATCTAAGGTCCGCAAGCATTATTTCAGCACGCGCGTCGATCGCAGGTTCATGAACTATAAGGTATTAAGATATGTTCTTTGTAGGTTATTCATTCGTCTTGCGTCGCTACCCGTTCCGCACGTTATTGTTCCGTTACCAATGAATGATCATGGCAAAGCAACTTAACAACGATTTGTAGGATCATATTTGGAAGCATTCCCCTTAAGATTCAGATGAGAACCGTGTTGTAGAAGTCTGCTGTTCTCGCAGTCGTAGTCGCATTCGCGATGGGAGTCGCAGCGGCAACGGCAGTCGCAGTCACAGCCTCAGCCTCAGCCTGCCTCAGCATCAGCCCCATCCTGCCTCAGCCCCAGCCTGCCTCAGCCTCAGCCTCAGCCTGCTTAGAATTCAGCCTCAACATCAGTCTGCCTTCAGCCGCGGCCTCAGCCTCAGCTTGCCTCAGCCTCACCCTGCATCAGGATCAGCATCAGCCTGCCTCAGCATCAGCCTGCCTCAGCGTCAGCCTCAGCCTGTCTCTGCCTCAGCCTCAGCCAGCTTCAGCCTCAGCCTCAGTCTGCCGTCGGCCTCGGCCTCAGCCTCAGCCTGCCTCAGCCTCAACCTGTCTCAGCCTCAGCCTGCATCAGCCTCAGCCTCAGTCTCAGCCTGCCTCAGCATCAGCCTGCCTCAGCCTCAGCCTCAGCCTCAGCCTGCATCAGCCTCAGCCTGCATCAGCCTCAGCCTCAGCCTCAGCCTGCTTCAGCCTCAGCCTCAGTCGGCCTGCAGCCCCAGCCTCAACCTCAGCCTGCCTCAGCCTGAGCCAGCCTCAGCCTCAGCCTGAGCCTTGAGATGGCGGCGAGTAGTAGGAGGAGGAGGGGGGGGAGGAGGAGAAAGAAGAAGAGGAGGAGGAGGAGGAGGAGGAGGAGGAGAGAAGGAGGAGGAGGAAGAGGAAAAGGGGGAGACGGAGGAGGAGGAGGAGGAGGAGGAGGAGGGGAAGAGGAGGAGGAATAGGACGGCGTCGCCGTCGCCGTCGCCGAGGAGGTGACAGACGACGACGACGACGACGACGACGACGACGACGACGACGACGACGACGACGACGACGACGGCGGCGGCGGCGACGGCGACGGCGGCGGCGGCGACGGCGACGCCTTCCTCGTCCTCTCCTCCTCCTCCTCCCCCTCCTCCTCGTGGTCGTCCTCCTCATCCTCCTCCTCCTTATCACCCTCCTACCCCTCATCCTCCTCCTCCTCCGCATCATCATCAGCAGCAGCATCATCATCATCCGCATCGTCATCATCATCAGCATTATCATCATCGTCATCTCCATCACCAGCAGCATCAACATCGTTATCATCATCATTATCACGCTCGCCCTCATCCTCCTCCCCCTCGCCCTCCGCCTCCTCCCCCTGTCCCCTCGTCGGCGACGTCGACGTCGTCGTCGTCGACGGCCGTCCCTCCGACGAAACATTGGCCCCCAGACTTGTCCTGGCATGCGTTCCGACCAGAATTCTGGATCCAGCCGTGGCAACGAGAAGTCCCCCGCGGGACCAAATGCGCCCCAGAAACATTAAAGACCCTCGACCCTCGACGACGACGACGACGACGGCGGCGACGACGACGACGACGACGACGACGACTGCGATGACGACTGCAACGACTGCGCCGACGACGACGACGACGACGACGACGACGACGACGATGATGTTGGCGCTGTGCGCGCTGGGCCCGCGCGCGGGAGTCGGGCCGCGGCCCAGCGCGCACAGCGCGCACCAGCACAGCGCCGAGGCGAACGCGTCGCCGAACTCCTGGGAGAGGGGGGATGGGTAGGAAGTTGAGCTCAAACGAAATCAACGGAACTCAATAGCAACTCAATGATCGGTCGATGCGGCTGCCGCGCCCGTGACGCATCGCGAGCCGATGCGCCAGCGCGGCGGCCGCCTCGACAAATCATTGAGTTGCTATTGAGTTTCGTTGATTTCCTTTGAGTTGTATGTCGCCCACCCCGTAACTTTTAATGCGGCCCGTCACCCCGAACTGACACGACGCGCGATTTACGGCGGACGTCGGACGACGGGCGGCGGACGGCGGGCGACGACGACGACGACGACGACGACGACGACGACGACGACGACGACGACGACGACGACGACGACGACGACGACGACGACGACGACGACGACGACGACGACGACGACGACGACGACGACGACGACGACGACTACGACGACGACGACGACGACGACGACGACGGGTTCGGCGACATTTCGATCCACGGCGGCCGACCCCATCGCATCAGTCATCCACTGCACCTTAACCTCCTCACCTACCACCCTATCAACCACCCCTCCTACATCATTCATCCCTCCCAATCCTCATTTACTTAGTTGGTATGGGCGTGTAGGAATGCGTTTCGCTTGAGGCGTCCTCCTGCCGCGCGGCAGCTTCTGCACCGTCCTCGCCGCCCTGGATGTCGAGGTACGCCGCGCACTCGACGGGCATGTTCGTCACCAGCGCCGTCGCCACCACGCGGAATTTCGTGGTGATGATGCTGCCCTTCGTCGCCACGATCGCCTCGGCCACCTGGGTGTTCTGAAGCAGCTTCTTGGTGGCCAGCACGACGTAGAACGCACCTCTCACGTGTGTGGTGCACATGAGCGTTGCAACTGAGTAGGCACGCATGGACGTTACCTCGCGGGGCCCGCTGATCAGCGCGGTGCCATTCTGCACGACCGACTGCGCCACGTACACGGCGTAAGCGATGCTTGGGGCAGTCGCGAAGTCGCCCATGTCGTTGCAGGCGTAGGCGTCGTAGCTGAGGCCCGCCTGGCGCGCCCAGTACGCGTACGTCCCCCAGCCAGAGAAGTACTCGAGCGTGTCGCGGGTACGCTGCACGTGATCGTGCCCAGATAGCTCAAGTCCTATACCGATGCCAATGCTGGATGTCATGTATGCCGATGGATGTTCCACTTGGTCTCCCCGCGCAGCTGCCGAGGTCACGCGCGCAATGAACTCTACTGGAACACCAGGCGGCGCCGCCAGGCTCTGCACATCATGCGCCGCCGCCGCCGTTGATGGCATCGATGACGCCGCAGATGACCTCGCTGCTGCTGCCTCAGCTGGTGGTGCAGCTGCAGGCCGCCGTCGAAGTAATGGTTCTGAATCGTCATCACTTGCTGGCGTTCGTGATGACGGCCTCTTCTTCACCGCCATCGATGGGGCGCGCGCTGTGCCACGTGGGGCGAATGCCAGCCCAGCGATGCGAACATGGTTTGAGCCAAAATGGCTAAGTACGCCCGGAGTGGTGAGGACGGGACAGGCCTGCACCAACTGCAGTTGCGGTATGCTGGACCGTCCATTGCACCATCTCTGACGGGACACCGCTGATCTGCCGTCTGGGGGAGGGGCTACCGCGAGCTAAGGCGGTCAGGCCACGTTCACCTGAGATAACCTCACAACGCTGACCTCGGGGGTGCCCCTACCACGTTCGCCTGAGGCATCCTCGCAACAGAACTCATTGAAAATCAACAAAACTCAATGGAAACTCAACTGATTATCAAGGCCCCTGTCTGGGTTGACGCATGACTACCAGGACATGGGGTACCGATGCTGGACTTGCCGATAACTGAATGATGCATTACTGTGTGACCCCCTCCAGCGCGCCAGCTAGTCTCGACGGAAACTCAGCCACCAAGTCGGATGGCAACGCGTTAGCCAATAGATGACCGCCTCCCCTCACCACTAAACTACAGTCCGTCGGCTCGGCTGCCCTCAATTCCCCCAGCCACACTGCACGCACGTGCGACAAACGGGGTCTAGGACGCCCTCGAAGCCGCATTGCGAGCACCGCACGATCCACGTGATCGAACCCCCCCCAGACGACGAACTTGACGGCGTCGGTGGTGGGGGCAGCGGCTCATCAACAGGTGGTGGGGTTGGGGGGGCGGAGGAGGGCGAGGCGTCTCGCCCAGGCAGCAAACCAAATCGGCCTCGCCCTGGAGCCCTCTCCACCGTAGTTCGGTGTGTGTTGTTTTTTTCCAGGCCTGGGTGAGGCCGCGTTTTGTTTCTGGTCGGGCGAGGCCGTTTTGGTTTTCGGGCCTCGCCTACCTCCGCCAACTACAACGACGGCGCCGACGAACACCGACTCCTCGACGGGGTCGCCCACGTCGGCGCCAGGCGCCTCGAAGTCGCCATCCTGCTCGGACTCGGACTCCGCATTGGTGATCTTGATGGTCTTGATGCCGCAGACCTTGTCGTACTCGGACTCCGTGACGAGCTCATCGATGACCGTATGCGGGATGTCATCGCCGTCGTTGCACTCGGACTTCGCGGCGAGCCGCGTCCACCTGGGCCGCTTAGTGGGTGCCACTCCACTCTGCGCCGCACTTGCCACGTGCTTCTCAGTCGGTGCCCGTCCATTCTGCGCAGCACCTGTCACGTGCGTCTCCACGTCCATCGTGTCGCCGCGCGTCTCCTCATCGACATCTGGTCCGTCCGCCTCCATGCGGGCGCCGTCGGGAAGAGGGCCGTCGTCGCTGTCGGCAAAGAAGCTGTCGTCCTCGCTGTCGGGAAGGAAGCTGTCATCGCTGTCACATGGTTGAGCATCGCCGTCGCCTGCTTGAGAATCGCCAGGCCCCCTCGGCTCGTAGCACCTGGTGACGCCGTAGTGTTCCCACATGGTGTGCTCCATCTCTGGCTGGTCGGGCGACGGTGGTCGGGCGATGAGGCGCGCCATTTCTGGCTGAAGTTATGCCGACACCTCTGACGGCATCGGCGCAACTCAAATCGCAAGAAAAGCTTGGCTTACTCGACAAGGCCAAAACTGCTACGGAGAGGGGGGGGCGAGGATCTTGGGGCACGGGGCACGGGGCGGCGATGGGCGACCAAAGCATTCAGGCGTTGACCCCCGAGCCCTGAACTCAACCCATGTCACGAAATCCTATAACAAGTCATCGAGTTGTCACGGCCCCTGCCAGCAATCACGCACCACTGTCTGGACTGTTTCACGGTGAGGGGTTGCTGACGCACGGGGTGATGCACCAGGTCTTTTTGACGAAGTGGCGTTTTCCAGTGCACCAGCGTGTCTCGACAGGAACAGGGTCGGCGACCGCCGCCCGTCACGACCCCTGAGAGGGAGAGAGCGCGCACATGCGGGCGGAGGAAATTAACGGTCGAGGTCGGGGAGGCGTGCACGTGAAATACCACCGCATCACGATGCTGCGGAGGTGCCGAAAAATCGCCTGGCATGGCCTCTGGCAAGGTACCCGTGCAACGAAAGCTTCTCGAACGTGCGAACCTCCCAGTTGGCGGCGTGTGAGCTGGCCGTTGCGACCGCCGCATCTAGGTTTAAACTTTCATCTACAAACGTGCCGTACAACATTGGGTTTCCAAACCGAGGTATCCTACGGACCATGTGGATCCAGAAATGATGCTTGTGCATATACGGCACCCCTGCCAACCCGAGCGACAGATTGTGATGCTTAGCTAGATCAAACAGCTGCTGGACGGTCTCAGGGGGCGGCTCCTTGGGCGCATCCCTCAGAATATCCATATGCTGGCGTAGTGAACTCACCGCGTCCAGAAGATGGCGTCCGTTACGCATGATCCCGACATATTGTCTACACACCTTCTCGGCCCACGGCAACATCCTGTTGGTCTCTGAACCCATCGTTTTCATTATGGGGTACTGCTCCGCTCCAATCATCGACTTTTCGAACCGTTTAACCCTATAATCTTGACCTACGCCGTTTGCATCGTACCAAAGCTCTAAATCACTGTGCAGGCGCTCGAGTCCGACAGCAAAGACAACTTCGAACGGCCCGCTGACCCCCCAGGGGTTGGCGCGAAGGATCGCCCAGATGATCGCACTAATGATACGCCCATGGACACCCAGGTACAACACGTGCAACACATCGAGCACGAATGTCATCGACGGCCAGATGCAAACCGAATCCGAGAACAACGGGTTCCGATGGTTGACAGCATCCACCACGGCCTGGCCACAGAAATGCGTCCTCCAAAAAGTGGCCACGAACGGCACCTGGATTGATGAGAACTCCCCGATGTCGGGGAGATTCGGGGACGGCTCCAACCGATCCCCAGCTTCGAGGCCGAATTCGGGCACCCCGCGGGCCAAGGTGCGACCGTGCACTCGATCCGTCCGTTGATCCCAATACATCATGCCATCACGTATGACCTTTGATTGAACAGGAGCGATGGCGGAGGAATTGGGCGTGCAAGTGGCAACGGGGGCGGGACCATGAGAAACGGTGTTCCCCGAGGGAGAGATGGGGAGGAGTGGGCCGAGGCGGGCGAGGAGTGGGTTGCGGGGGGCGAAAGCAGATCGGGGGCTTGGTAGGAGTGGGGCGAGCGAGATGAGAGGGAGGCGAACCTTGATTCGATCGGCCTCGTCCCTGATCAGCACCGAAACCTCGCACTGTCGACAATACTGCTCGTAATCGGTCTCGTCATCGATGTCCCCCCAGAGGTCCAGGAGTAAACCAACTGTGCGATAATCGTGCATATTGTCGGCGAATGTTTTGCAACACCAGCACGGGTGCCATCCACTCCCCAACCCCCGAAGGCCAAACGTGATGGACTGCTCGATCAAATCACCCTTGATCCAAATTACTTGCCCTTGGCGCAGTGGTTCGCCCGCGCTCTGACGTCGTGGGTCGAGGGTGGGCCACTCTGAATAATCGTGCCTGTGGCGTGGCCTAAAACCTCTCACCAGGGCCTCCAGGCCCCACTTAATAGCTAGCATGATTGAATATATAGTGCACCAGCCACGACAACCGCATTTGCAGAATTCGCTCTTCTTAAGAAGGGCAATCGGGTGACGCCTCTGCGTCTTGACGGCGTATATAAAGAACCCTAGCAAAGAATCAGTTTTTCCAACTCTTTCCGAGCGCGCGAGCCTAATCCCGTCAGCGTAGAGGCACAGCAGCAGGGGAGCGGTCGACCGACCTAGTCTGATCAAGCCAGGGTGCCACGAAAAAATCTGGTACCACCCCTGTGTATCAGGATCCGCTCGCATCGCATCCTGCGACAACTCTGGCGCACAGTCGACCTCCTCCTGAATCGCCTCGTGGATCGGACACGTGGGAATCATCTTAAGCTCCCGCCCCGACTTACCCCACACTGGCACTTCTAGCCAATAATATCCAGATGAAGGTTTCCGCGGCAATATTGTGTCCAAGCGTTTTTGAAAATTACCACCTGTGTTGCAATCGGGGTTGAGCCCGTATTTAGCCACGTCCCCCATGATGCCCCCTTCCTTACAGAACCATGATATCGTGCACAGGTCCTTTGCAGTCATTGGCCTACTCCCCGCGTACATCTCCAGAAGATATTGCGCGAGCCTGTCGCCAGCCTGTGTCTTCCGCTGGGCATCGGCCTGCGCGGCAGCGCTCCATGGCTGCTGCTGCTGCCAGGGATTTAGCTGCATTCAAACTCACCTTGACACGTGCGCAAATGATTGAGCTGTCGCGGCTACGAACTACTGCAGGGGGAGTGAGAGGATGTCTAATGCGTTGTTTGCGACATAGGACCACCCAACATGTTACTAAGATGGGTTACTAAGATGGGTTACTAGGATGCAAAGCCATCCCATTGGGTTACTAAGGTGTAGGCTGGTCACGGGAGCGGGGGCGGGGTTCAGGACTGATCCATGGTCTCGGGCCGACGGATGGCACGCATCGTTAGAACATCGAGCACGACGGGCGATCGCACCGTGGCACAGGCCACCCCCTCTTTAGCGACAATATCGCCACGCACGGCTCCAAGGGAAATAACAATGACGAGACCACGTCGAACACACATTCGGGAGAGATCGAACTACGCGGTGTTCCTGGATGCCGCTAAGATTGGCGCGTGCCGATCCAGAAACAAAGTGTGGCGGTCGCATGGCACATCCACGCGAGCACTGCCATTCGAGGTCCGCAGGTGCTGGGCGAGACGGGCGAGGAGTGTGAGATTGCATATCTAGGGGACGAGGCGAGAGGACGGCGGCGCAGGGTCTCGCTGGCCACGTCAGCAAGATGCCACGAAACGTGTTGCTGGCCCGCCAGTGCAAGCTCGATCTACTCAAACATGGCCCACGCGCCCATGCGCGTGCGCCGTGCTCTCCAAATCCTGATCGGTACTGTTTTTCGGGGCGAGTGTCGGATCGCCAGAAATCAATAGAAATCAAGAGAAATCAATAGAAAATCAATGGTTTTTCAATTCGTATTTGTTGTATATATATATATATATATTTATATGGTTCTGTGGTGGTTTCAACGAAAATCAATAGAACTCAATAGAAAATCAATGGTTTTTCAATTGCTGGTTTGACCTCCAGACACGAGATTCGGGGGGCTCACTCTGGCCAAATGTGAGCGCGTGACAGAATTTCCGGTACCGCCCGACGAAATTATGTCCGTGCGAAGAATTTCCTTGGTCCTGCGACAAAATTATGATCCCCTGAGATATTTTCCGGCTCCGCACGACGAAATTATGTTCGCATGAGATATTTCCGGCCCCACACGACGAAATTGTGATCGCGTGAGCTATTGCTGGCTCCACACGACGAAAACGTGCCCGTGCGCTGGATTCACTGGCCGAGCGGTGCTGGGGAAGGGATTACACGCCAAATTCCGAATATGATCGCCCTGGGCCCTCTGCACGCCATCGAGAGCTCCCCAGGGGGGCACAAGGAAACCTACCCCCGCTCCCTGACGAGCCGCATATCCGCATCACCGCGGCCGCCCCCCCACCATCGTCGCTGTGATTATCACAGCCACCAGCCGTCATCATCATCATCATCATCATCATCATCATCATCATCATCATCATCATCACCATCGGCCCCCGTTATCGTCATCATCTGAGCGTTGTCCTGCCCCCTCGCACTCGCATCGCTACCGTCATCACCATCGGCCATCGTTACCGTCATCATCTGATCACCATCGATAGGCCTTGCCATCATCGCATCACCATCATCGGCGTCGTTACCGTCATCATCTGATCATCTCGGGCCGAACGTGCCCGTCGTTCTCACGAGTGCACTGGGGCGGCTTTCAAACTGCTGTAGCACCGTGAGCTACCACGCGCGCAAGACGAGGGCGGGGAGAGAGTCAAGGACTGAGGGGGAGATGAGGATGAGGGGGGCGGATGGTGCGGACGTCGACGAGGAAGGGAACCAATCTGAGGGCGAGGGGGATGAGGGAAGTGCAACATGAAGAGGATAGGGATGAGTGACTGGAGCAGGAGAAGCCGAACGCCAGCACCTTAAATTCGATCAACGGCCAGTCCGTGACTGTGCCACCCAGAGACTGATGCAACGCTCAGTCACCCCACTGGAGGATCATCATCGACTCCAGCTAGTTAGAGTAGGACGTCTTCCTGAGCTTGACCGCGTGCATGTCGTCGATGGACTCGATCTCCGCCCGCAGCCTCTTCAGGGGCTCAGCGATCTTTGGCGCCACGCAGCCGATCTCCTTCTCGAAGTACTCTGCACCGCGCATCCTCTTGACGTGGGTCACGTTCTGCATCAGCAGATCCTTCACGAACGTGCCAGGCGATGCCGTTGCCTGGACCTCCTCGAGGGCCCTCTTCAGACCATCCTTGTTCTGGTTGTTCGCCCAGCTGTACTCGGGCTGGTTCTCGATGGCGTTGATCAGCAGCATCGCATGGTTGCAGATCTGGCCGTACTCGCCGAGAGCCTTCATGGCCGCGTCCGTGTTGGCCTTCAGCTCCTTCTGCTTGATCCTCTTGAGCTCCTTCTCGTCCGTCACCGACGGCGACTCGCCGTCGGCTGGCGGCGCCTGCTGCTCGCCCTGCCCGCGCCTGCGCTTCGAGGGCACAGCTGCCGCCGTCCCATCCTTGGCCGGCGACGCGGCCCGCGAGGGCACGGATGAGGCCGCCCCCGAGCGCGGCTGCGCCGCCCGCGCCTCGGGGCGCGCGCTCGCCTCAGCCTCGCGCTGCGCCGCGGGGGGCGCGCCCGCCTGCGCCGCGGGCGCCGAGCTCGCTGCCGCGGGCGCCGAGCTCGCCGCCGCGGGCGCCGAGCTCGCTGCCGCGGGCGCCGCGGGAAGCGAGGCGGGGGCAGCCTCCGCTGGAAGCCCCCCTGGGAGCGCGGCGGCGGGAGCCGTGCCCAGCGTCTTCTGGTCGCCGACGTCGACCAGCTCCTCCCACTGCTGCCACGCCTTGTCGAACTTGTAGCTGTAGACCTTCTTCATGTACAAGAACTCGAGCCTCTTCGACTGGTTGTTCCAGCGGATCCAAGCACCGCCGAGCTTGATGCACGAGCTGCATATGTTCAGGGCAGCCTTGGCACCTGACACTGTAACGCCAGTGCCTGATTCTTTCCCCGCGATCACTTCGAAGGGTTCGTACGTGCCCCAGTCTTGCCAGGACTCCTCCAGGCGCTCGGTGACGCTGCGCTTCTTGGCGTATTTGGCGTGCTCCTTCGCGAGCCAGTCCATCCTGAACTCCTCCTTGGCACTGTTCCCCTTAATCGATTTGTACTCCTTCTTCTTCTCGGCGCAGGCGTCGAGGAAGGTCGAGAAGCGAGCTCCGATGGCGCCCCTGGCTGGGCAGGCGCCAGCCGCCCATGCATCCTCCAGGACCTCGTCAACCTTCTTCTTCTTGTTCGGGTCGGCGACCCCCGAGCCCATCGCGTGGAACGTCCTCTGCTTCGCCAGGAGCTCCTCGTCATTCTTTGTCTCGTTGAACGCCGCCTGCAGCCTCCTGTCAAGCTCGCCGATGCACAGCGCGCCATCGGCGTCGGACGTCGCGGGGTCCGCGGGCAGGCTCTGCAGCGACGAGGCTGGCAGCGACGCGAGGCCGATGCCGCTCAGCCGCTGCGCCTGCAGGCCGACGGCGCTCAGGTCCTGCTGCTCGAACTCGCCGCCCGTCGGGGTCGCGCCCTGGCCGCTGCGCGTGTCGTCCAGCCCGCGGTGGTCCAGGCCGCCGTCGCGCGGCGTGTGGTCGAACCCGAACGCCTGCCACCTGGGGCGGGGGGCGGGATCAAGGGTGGAGATCAACAGTTGGCATCGAAACTTGACTGAAAATCTATTGATTTCCAATTGAGTTTCGATGAAAGTTGTTGATTTCTTGCGGTGTGGTTATGTCCACCATCCGCCTCCTCCTCTTCCTCCTGATCCTCCTCCTCCTCCTCGCCCACCTCCTCGTAATCCTCATGACATTTCCTCCTTCGTCCTTCCTACCCCTTCATCCGCCCTTCCCCCTCCTCCCTCTCCCGCCTCTGTCCTTCGCCCTCCTCCTCCTCAGTCGATCCCTCCTCCTCCTCCCCCCTCCTTCTCCTCCTCCTCCTCCTCCTCCTCGTCCTCCTCCTCCTCCTCCTCGTCCTCGTCCTCCTCCTCCTCCTCGTCCTCCTCCTCCTCCTCCTCCTCCTCCTCCTCCTCCTCCTCCTCCCCCTCCTCATTCTCCCCATTCCTCCCCCGTGCCTCCCCCCGTCCTCCGCCCCCCTCTTCGGCCCGCCACCTCGGGTCCCCAATCGGCGGCTGCGCGTCGCACAGCGGCGTCGTCGACCGGCCGTCGTCCTGCGCGACGCGGGGGGGGGGGGGATGCGGATCTAGAGGGCGACGGCGGTGGCAGAGGAGGACGGGGCGGGGGCGAGGGAGGAGAGGAGGGAGAGGGTGAGAGAGGGGAGAAGGGAGTGAGTGGATGATGGGTGGGAGCGGTGAGGGAGTAAGCAGGTGGAAATGCCTCGGGGAGTACGGGGGGAGATGACGAGAGGTGAAGGGAATGGGGCGAGGAATGAGGGGCGATGGATGGGGCGTGATGTTGAGCGATGAGTGGTGATGGATGAGGGGGAAATGTGGGTAATGAGATGAAGGGTAAGGGGCGAGGTGAACGATATAAGGGGCGACGACTTGGTATGACAGTGACGGCGGTGAGGATGACGATGCTGAGGCTGATGATGATGATGATGATGATGATGATGATGATGGCGATGATGACGACGACGACGGTGATGCCGATGCTGATGGACGTGATGATGTTGATGATGATGATGCTGATGATGATGACGATGATGATGATGCTGATGATGATGATGCTGATGATGGTGATGCTGAATGAGGTGATGGTACAGTATTGTGGGCGGTGGTGCTGATTTGTTTTAGGTGGCGGCTGTGGTGGTGGTGATGGTGATGACGACTGTGGCGATTGTTTCAACCCCACTGTGGCGATGAGCGCCACGGTCAGTGGCGGATCCCAGGCGGCGAGGGGCGCCGCGCCAAGCATTCATGCACGCAGCACGAATCGCTATTCTCGAAAAGTGTTGCCGTGGAGCGAGCCTCCATCAGATCACCGCATCGCCGTCCTCGTCGGAGTCCGAGGCCGCGAGCTCGGTCTCGGCGAGCATCCCCTTCGGCGGCTCGAGCATCGCCAGCTGCTCGCTAGCGTGCTCGATGATCGGCGTGCCCCGCGCCGTGTCCTCGCCTGCTGTCGTCTTGGCCAGCTTGACCGTGTCCTCGCCTGCTGTCGTCTTGGCCAGCTTGTTCGTGCCCACGCCCTTGGTCGCAGGTGCCTTGGACTTGTCCAAGTCGGGCGTCTCCCTGCTCAGTTCATGCCCCACCTTGCCCGACTGCGGGGTTGCGCACGCGGGCCTCTTGAGGGCGATCTTGCGCCGCTTCGCGCCGTCCTCTCCTGCGACTGCCGCCGCCGTCTGCTTCTGCGGCGCGCCGTCCTCGGGCCCGTCGTCGTCCTCGTCGGCGTCCTCCGCGGACGCAGCCTCGCCCATCACGTTCTCCGCCTGGTCCCCCGCGCTCTGCCCAGGGTCGCCTCGCGGGGAGCTCATGCGCCTCCTCCTCATCATTCCCCTCCGCCTCCTCCTCCTCCTCCTCCTCCTCCTCCTCCTCCTCCTCATCCTCCTCCTCCGCATCCACCTGTACCTCGTCGTCCTCCTCATCCTCGCCATCCGCCTCTCATCGTCATCATTGTATTCCTCATCGCCCCCCGTCCTCTGCCCCCATCCCCCATCATTGCCGTCGCAATCGTATCATCCGAATCGTGATAGTATCCCACCCCTTCTCCTGCTGCGTCTCCTGCCTCTGCCCCCCGTCACCCCCGCCACTTTCCCCCCTCTATCCATCCTGCCTCATCGTCCTCATAAGTATATTCATCCGTCCTCCCTCCTCCGTTGTCCTCGCCCCCACCCCGAGTTGTCGGCGTTGCCTGCATCCGCCGCCGCTGCGACGGTGCTCGGCGCCGCCGCGGGCCTCCGCAGCACGGCGGCGGCGGCCCTCGTCTCGTTGAGCAGCGCAACCTTCAGCTTGTTGGCGTCTTCTTTCTTGATGACGCTGCCGTTGATGAGCTTCGCGACGACGGCCATCCTCACGGCAGCGATGGCCGTCTCCTCGCTGGTGAAGTACTTCGTGTCGATCTGCGTAAGCTGCTCGATCTTGCCCTCGCCGTCCTTGCGCAGCACGCGGACCAGCTTCGACGAGGCCCTGTCTTTGCACAGGGACATGCGCACCTTGTGGACGCCGTCCTTGCAGTCCTCCCAGGTCGAGGTAGCGGCCCTGTCCGCGGGCCTGTGGAACACCTGCGGGAACTCCCACACCTCCTCGCCATCTCCCCAGAAGGCCTTCATCATGCCGTTCTCGTCGGGCCCCTCGGCCTTCTTCGCTGGCTCGGGAGTGCCATGGCCCTTGGACTGCTGCACGGGGATCCGCGCGGGGGCCTGGCACGTCGTCTCGTCGTAGTCGTAGATGTACTTGGGCTCGGCAGCAGCCGCTGGCTGATTGAAGATCGCGTCCGTCTGGCTGACGCCGATCGTCTTCAGGGGCTCGGCGAACCACTCAGGCCACTTCTTGCGCCCGAAAGCCGTGCAAGCGTGGCGAACCAAGCTCCGCACTCGGGCTGCGTACTCCTCGCTCCACTGCCGCAGGATTTTCCCTTCCACTCCAGGCCACTTACGATCGGCACCGATGAGATACAGCGCCGACTCCGTTGCTTTCTTCCCCAAGCTCATCTGCGGAGAGACCTCCGTGCGGATCTTCATCGCGATCTTGATGCACTCGGCCATGCGTTTCTTGTCAGGGTTGGACCGCCCCGTGTCCACGGGGTACTGGATGAAGTCGGCGGTGGTGACGAACTCGTCCAGCCCCTTCTGGATGCGCGCCACGTCGTGGCACGCCCGGACGTCGCTCTCATCGGCCATGTCCTGAATCGGGCGCCCGCGATCGATTGCGGGCTCAAGCAGGGCGCCCTAGGCACGCGAGCCAAAACAGCCACGGAAAACGCCCATGATGATATGGTGATGCTGACATTGCTGACAGTGCTGGTGATGCTGGTGATGTTGGCGATGCTGATGATGCTGGTGATGCTGGTGATGCTGGTGCTGCTGGCGATGCTGACGGATAGTAATGATGACGAGGGTGATACGGATGACGAGGACGAGGACGACGAGGATGATGATGATAGCAATGATGAGGACGACGATGACAACGCGGATGATAGGGATAAGGAGGATGAGAGGGAGGGTGAGGATGAGAGTGAGGATGAGAGGATGAAATGAGGATGAGAGGATGGGGTGGGATGACGAGGATGCGAGGGAAGGCGAGGATGGCGAGTGGGAAGGCGAGGAAGAGGATGAGGACAAGGCACAGCCCCCCCCCCGCGCTGGTCCTTCTGCTCGGGCTGCCGCGCAGCGCTGCCGCTTGCCGCCGCCGCGGCGTCCCTCGCCGCCGCCGCCGCCTTCAGGTCGTCCTCCTGGGAGGGGGCGGGGCCCTCTCTCATCCTCTCTCTCTCTCTCTCTCTCTCTCTCTCTCTCATCTCCTCCCCCCGTTGTTGATTTTCTTGATGTTCTGAGAGGCTCAGAACATTACGAAAATCAACTAAAATCAACTAACATCAATGGAAAATCAATGGAAACTCAATTCATCGTATCCTCGCATCTCCTCATCCTCACCGTCGATTGCTCGTATCCTCCTCCTCCTCCTCCTCCTCATGTTCGTATCCTCTTCGTCTCCTCATACTTCTCCCCCTCCGCATCACCCATCCGTTCCTCCCCTCCCCGCCGCGGGCGATGGGGAGTGATGGGGGGTGATGGGCTGTGGGGGGCAGGAGGGCGAGGGGAGTGGACGGGGGAGGGGAGGGGAGTGGGAGGTGAGTGGAAGTGCTGGGAGTGGGGAGGGGTGGAAGGACAACGGAGGGGGGCACTCCTTCGCCTGGCGGCTGATCCACTTCGCGTACGCCGTGTTCTTCTTCGCCTCGTCGACGTGTCGCTGCCAGGCGTCGTGGAAGCCAGGCGCCGCCGCCTTGATGCGGGCCCACATCTCGTCGGTCCACTTGCTCGCGTCATCGTCCCACTGCGTATGCGACTCCTGGTCGGTCGGCCGCCCGATGAGCTCCTCGACCGACCGACCGATCGATCGATGAGCTGACCTAGGTCAGCCCATTGATCGATCGGTCGATCGAGGACCTCGCCAATCAGCCGATCGATGGGTCGCGCGAGCGAGCGACGTCCGATAAATCGGTCGAAATCGGTCGATGTACGATAAATCGGTCGATCGATCGATGCAGTGATGATCCACTCGCTCCTGCGCCGCCTCGACGTGGCCATCCGTGTTGCCGCCCACCTGCGTGTTCAGCGGCGCCTCGTCACTCTCCTTCTGTGTCTGCGCCACCCCCGCGTCGCTGGAGTCGCCGACCACGATCAGTGGGCCGCCTCCTGCCGTCGGTGCTGGCTGCTGGGTCGGCGTCGGCGTCGGCGCTGGCTGCGGCGCTGGCGTCGGTGCCGCGTGATACTGCTGCGTCGGTTGCTGGTCTGGTGCTGGCGTCGGCGCTGGCGTCGGTGATGGCGAACGGGGCTTGGCCGACGGGGGCGAGCGGCCACGGCGCGATGGCGGCGATCTCGATTCCACCGAGACAGCGCCGCTCCGCCCCCTCGACGGTGTCCTGGTCGGCGCGTGCGGGTCCACGCCGTGGATCAGCATGTCCGCGATATTCTGCGGCCCGCCCTTCTCGCTCAGCCACGCGCGCGGGATCGACGTGTGCCCGCGAGAGCGTCGATCGCACTGTAGTGCCGTCGTGGCCTGGTCGAATCGTGATTCGAGGTGCCGGATGTTTTGAGCCGATATGGAGGAGAGGGGGAGGGCGAGGATGACGAGAGGACCGATCGACGTCTCGGGATCCGCCTCATCCTCTTCCTCCCCCTCCTTCCCCTCCTCCTCCTCCTCCTCCTCCTCCTCCTCCTCCTCCTCCTCCTCCTCCTCCTCCTCCCTGTCCCCGTCACCCTCCCTCTCCCTCTCCCTCTCCCTCTCCTCCTCCTCCTCCTTCTTCTTATTATTATTATTCTTCTTCTTCGTCTTCTTCTTATTATTCTTCTTCTCTTCTTCTCACTTTGGGGAGGAATAGGGGAATAAGGGGAGCGGCGAGGCGACTAGGGTTTTCATGTGTGTCACGGACAACGAAACATGGTCTATCGTCAGAAAAACAACAAAACCCAGTACAAGATAACCGACGACACGTTACACAGTGTATACACTACCATATCTTGATAACATACCTGATATAGCCGTATATATATTGTTTTTAGCACGCGATGATTTTTTCATACATATAAGATGGCATGCGGCACGCGTGCAAAAAACATGTGGGTTATATGCATAGATGTAATATCACATGCGCGCTATCTCGCGCGCGCCAGATTCTAGCTCGCGAAACCCTCTGGGAAGGCGCCCCCGGGCCCGGCGGCGCGCCGCCGACGCGGCGCCGCGGCGAGGGCACAGCGCCCAGCTCCATCCCATCGGCAGACCTCGACGTCGTCGGGCGGGTCGATCGCCGCGTAGCTGTAGACTTCTGGATCGTTCACGTCGGCGACGCCGACGCCCCCAGCTCGCCCCCAGACGCCGAGCCCGAAGAAGTGCGAGACGGTCGGCACCAGGACTGGTAGAGGCCCTCCTGGAGGTCGATCGACGCCCCCCAGAGCTCGGGCTCGTGGCCGGGCTCCTTCTCCACGACGAAGTGGGGGTCCAGGACGAGGCTGGACATGGCGCCCGCGGTCGCGAGCCGCGCGCGGGGCGCCTTCCTGCGCGGCGCGTTGGCCGGGCGGCAGTCCAGCGCCGCGCGCGGCACCCCCGCGTTCTTGGCCGCGAAGGAGATCCCGACGCGAGATGCCGCTCGCCGTCGGTAGGCGACGAGGCCCGCGGAGTCCAGCTCTCCCCGATGAGGTCGTCCAAGAAGTGCGGCGACCGTCGGAGGCGCTCGCCCCACCGGGGGCGAAGTGGCCGCGGCCCCTCAACCTCGGCGGGCAGGGCGACCCGACGCAGGTCGTCGAAGAACGCGCGGGCGGTCTCGCCGACAAACTCAGCGGCGCCCCGCGGGACAACGCCCCCCTTCGTGACCGCCGAGAGCTCGGGGCGGCACGGCGCCACCGCGAGCGGCGCGTCGGTCTCGCGCAGGTCCTTGGTCTTAAAGATCTCAGATTGGGCCCCGCCAGGGCACGCGCCAAGTTGGCGAGACTGCGGGCCGGCGGCTTCTGCGGCGGCCGCGGGCCCCCCCGGAGCTCGCCGCTGCGGTTCCGAGGTTGCGAGGCGCCGCGTTGCGGGGCGGCCCCAGGCGCGGGCGCGCCCCTGGCCCGAGCACCTGCCAGGGCGTTGAGCGCCGCAGCCGCGTGGACTTGCAGCTGCCGCGACCAGGGGGCAGCAGGCCCTCGGCGCACGACGACGCCGCACTGAATGAATTGGCGACCTCCGGCAGGTCCAGAGGGAAAAGGGTGCGAGAATGAAATGCCGCCGTCCAGCGCTGGCCAGAGAGCGGCGGTCGCGATCGCGGGTCACGCCACGAATCGCGACTCGGGCCATCCTTCCTGCGCCTGTCCGCCTCCTCCGCGAACAGCCGTTGTTTTAGCGCGAGCGCCTTCGTCTTCTGCTCCTCCGCGATGAGCTCTGCGATGTCGCCCGTCGTCGCTGCCGTGCCCGAGTCGAGCGTCGACGCCATCGTCATCTCGGGCCCGCGGAAGTCGGGGCTCTTCGGCGACCTCTTCGCGGCCCGCTCGACGCACATCGCTCTCCGCGCTGACGTCTCCATGCACGCCAGGCGGTCGATCCCCAGTTGGTCGAAGCACAGGGCGTAATGGAAGATGCTGAAGAGCGACGCGCGGCGGTGGGCCACGGCCGCGCCCGGCCCCACCCCCGAGGCGCGGACCCAGCAGTCGCGGCGCGTTCCCAGGGTCTCGCCCCTCAATGCAATCATCGCCATGAGCTCGACTGCCGCGCTTGGCCCTCGGAAGGGCCAGTCGGGCTCGGCACTGCTGCTCGCGCCCGCCGCCGAGCCGCTCCCAGGGGCGCGCTTCTGAGGGGCTGTCAAGGAGTCGCGGAACTCGAGGTGCCCGTGCTCCTGGCCGTCGCAGACAATTAGCATCACGCGCGGGCCCCTGCCCGCGCCAGACCTCTTGTCTTCCTTCCAGTCGTCCAAGTCGGTCGGGGCCACGCGCTCCAGTGCGGTCCAGCGATCGCCGATGAGGCCCAAGCCTGTCGACGCACGCTGCACGAAAAACGCCGGGTTGCTGGTCGCCGCCTCCTCGACCTGCTGTCCGAATTGGTCTGCGTCCGCGTCCGAGACCACCCAGGCCGCTGTCCCCCGGCTCGGCGCCGTTGCAAACCCACCGATCAAGACCGCCAGCGACTCCCCCTGCTGCTGGAGCGACAGCAGCTGATCCTCCGAGAGGTCCCCAAACATGTAGATGTTCCCGCGGACGCGCTGCGGCACCTCGCACCCCCGGGGCAGCGGCACGACCCTGTGGTTCGCCAAGTCCAGCACCTCCACGTTGTAGTCTGGGGTCGAGACGACCCGCTTCGTCCCATCGCCCACTCGGTTGGGGAGTAGCCGATGGTGCCGCCGATCGTGGGGGTCATTTGGGATGTCGATCGCCGCCAGCGGGTTCCACACGTCGAAGGCGGACTCTCTTGCCCGGGCCGCCATCACTTAACGTCCGACACGCGGCTTCCAGACCTCCCCTTCGTCGGGTGTCTGGCTGCCTGACGGGCTGGAAGGGCTGGTTGGTTCGCCGCTCCCAAGGGCCAAACGCCCACGCACAGGAGGCGGGCTGCTCGGCCCAGCCGTGGGGCCCAGCGCGGGGTGGCTGCTGGCAGGGAACCCAAGGCTCGCGCCGCCCTCCGCCGTTGCCGCGAAACGGCCGCTGCCCCACCAGGAGCAAGCGCGGGCCGCCCACCAGAACAGCGCGGCGCCCGCAAAGGGTACCAGGCTCAACTCCCACAGCCCAAGCCCGGCGCCAGCCGCCGCGGGGCACCCCGGGCAGGCCGGCACGACAAGGAGGTACCTCCGGGCACGCGGCCGGAGGGCAGACAGCAGCCGGGCAGGTCGGCTGCGGGCAATGGTCCGGCTCGTGCGCGACCACGCACGGCGCCGGCTCGGGCACGGCGTGGCGGCCCGTGAAGCCGCCCAGCAGCGATCTGCGATCGCGGCGAAGGCGGGACTGGCGGGGCGCATCACACTCGGCCCAGTCACTTGAAACAAAAACTTGAGATGGGGCCGGCTACGATCGTGACAACGATAACATGGCACAGCATCTCTATCGGACGATGGGAGGCGAGCTCGAAATGGAACGAAGAGCCCCGCCAGGATATCAGTCTCGGTTTCGGTTTCGTCTCGTGCGTGCAGGCGAAGCGAAGCTGCGTGGGCGGGCAAGAAGGATGACCCCGCCGTGGCTAGGGCTGGGCAAGACGAGTGACCGCCCCTCCAATGGGCCGGCGTGGCCGAGAGTGTTCCACCGTGGTGTCCCGCCGTGGTGTCTCATCGGTGTCCCGTGGTGTCCCGTCGGTGCCCGTCGCAAAGGCCAGGGGTGTCCGTCGGTGCTCTGTCGGTGTCCCGTCAGTGTCCACAGTGAGATCGATAGGCATTTGTTCTTCACCAGTACAGAGGTCGATCGTGAGATCGAGTGAGCTTGATAATGGGGTCGAGTGTGACATCGATAGCGAGATGGATAGAATGAGATCCCTAGAATGCGATCGGTGGAGTGATATTGGTAGAGTGAGATCGATTTAGCTAAATCGATATAGTGTTAACGATAGATTGGGAACGATCGTGAAATCCCACCAGCCCTCTGGGCGTAGGTGGTTTAGGGAGTTTCCTCTTCCAACCCCCTTTCTTCCCCTTCGGGGAGGGGTTTACCCCTCCCCCTACCCCCTCCCCTGGACCTGGACGGGAGGTTTCACTGGTAGTTGGAGCGTCCAAAATCGCCCAAGATGGCTCCAAGAGCGCCTCGGGGAGCCCAAGATGAGCTCCAAGATTGCTCAAGCTAATTAGCCTCAGATGCCTCAAGATGGCTCCGAAGATGCTCCAATAGGCCCGAAGACCGCCCCAAGACGGCTCCAAGAGGCCAACTAGCTTTCCCAGGAGGCCTCCAAGAGGCCAAAATCCTTCAAAAACCTAAGGACAAACAATGTTTTTTGCTTTCTCGCCTTTTCGCTTCCGATGGCCTTCCGAGGCCTCAAGATGGCTCCAAGAGGGCCCAAGATAGCCCCAAGAGGGGCCCAAGATGGCCTCAAGACGGCCCCAAGAGCGCCCAAGAGCGCTCCAAGAGCGCTCCAAGATGAGCCCAAGAGGCGATTTTAGAGGATCTAGAGGGGCGGGGCTAATTAACCCCACCCTCTTCTTTGATCGATCGCCTCCAAGATGGCCCCAAGAGGCGCCCAGGAGGCCCCAAGAGGCGCCAAGATGGCCCCAAGATGGCCCCAAGATGGCCCCAAGAGGTCCCCAAGAGGCTCCCCGAGGCACCCAAGACGCCACAAGAGGCCTCTGGGACCGCCAAGACGCTCCCAAGACGCCCTAAGAGGCCTTCAGGACGCTCCCAAGAGACATCCGAAGAGATTCCGAGAGGCATCCAAGAGGCCTCTGGCCATTCTGCTCGCCCTTCTCCTCATCCTCCTCCTCATTCTCGTCCTGCTCCTCCTCCTCCTCCTCCTCCTCATCCGCCTATTGCTCCTTCTCCCTCCTCCCTCCTCCCGCTCCCCCTCCTCCTCCTTCAGTTCCTCCTCCTCCTCCTCCTCCTCATCCTCCTCCGATTCCTCCTCCATCCTCGCCGTCTTGGGTAAGACGGGTTCCCCAGCCCTTTGTTACTCTGTATGCTCCCTCACTTCCCTGATCACCTCCATTCGCCTAGGCATCGTTACTGGATGGGCTGGTGGGGATACGCGAAGCGTCAAGAATTGATAGTGAGGTCGATACTGAGAGCGGTAGTGAGATCGATAGTGAGATCGGTGCTGAGATCAATTGACTGAAACTTTTGTTCCGTCCTCCCACACCACAACCTCCTTATCACCCGAAGGTAAGTCATATACGCATCGATAGCAAGATCGATCTCACAGTCGGCTCACGATCGATCATATTATCGAATGGTCTATCGATCCCACGATCGATCTCACCACCGGTCTCGCAAGCGCCCTCACGGGACACCGCGGGGCACAGCGGGATACCAAGGGACACCGGCGGGACTCCCCCGGGCCACAGCCGGCCAACCGCGGGGGTAGAGTCATTGGACTCAGCTTCGCCCTAGCAACGGCGGGACGTCTGCGGGACACCCCCAGGCCACCGCGACAAGTTCCTTCCTCTTGCCCGCCCGCGCAGCTTCGCCTCGCCCGCACTGACAACACGAAAACGACATCGAAACAGACTTCCTGGTGAGGGGCTCTCCGTTTCACTTCGACCTCACCCACCAAGCTCCGATATGTTATTATGTGTGTTTCTGGGGGTGCTCTGATGTGTGCTCAGGGCACCGTGGGCCCATCTGGGGAACTGTTTGAGCCGTCTGAAACCGCCTTGAAGATGTTCGAGCTGCCCTTGGGCCCTGTTGGGCCGCTCTCGTCGCTTACTTGTGACCTCCAGTGCTGTTTTGCGCGGCTGTGTGGAGGCCCGCGAGGCCCCGCAGGGGCTCCAAATGTCCGGAGCCGCAAAGGGGAGCAAAATGACTGGGAAGCATCAACTCGCCTTCTGGTCAATGATGGGCTCTCTGGCCCCACCCTTGGCATCTCCTGGGTCCCTATCACGGTGTTCCTGGGCCCCCTGGCCCAAACCGCAGGAACGTGATCCCGCACTCCTCCCTTCCCCAAAGCAAGGCTCGCAGCTCCTCGTCAGGGTCGCTCGCCTGCACCTTGGGCGGGCCCTCCTCGTCGTCGTCTCCTCTTCCTGCAGTTGCCCCTGCTGCTGCAGGAGCCACGGGCTTGGCATCCACCATCCTCGAGAGGCCAGGTCGTCCAGGTCCGATTCGGATGGCTGGCCCCGACTTTGGACGTCGTCGCGCGGTCATCATCTCCTCGCTCGTCGTTCGTCCCTTCCTTCCACCGCTCCCGCCAAAATCATCAGTCATGTTGCCAACCATACTGGGCAGGCGGGGCTCTGCAGGGTTCCGATTGGGACGCAGGTGCCCCCGGGGCCTTCAGCGTCCAAGCCTGAGTGGAGAGCACTCTTAGCTGGAGATTGGAACCGCCAAGGTTTGCGAGGCCAGCCTCGTGCAGACTGGACTCGAGAATCCCACCACTCTGCCACAGAGCGCGTTTCGGTGCGGTGTGTCTTCGTCGTTCAGCATCCTCCTCCGTTTCCTGCTCCTGCTCGTGCTTTCCCCCCTCGCCCTCCTCAGCTACACGAAATGATTGCTAGTCTTCCCTCTCCTCAACTACGGTTCAGAGCGAAGGCTGCCTCTCCCGCGCCCTGTTTTTGTTGCCCCCCTGTGTTCGCGTGCGCGTGGCGACAAACACGGTTGTTGCATCGCTGATGCAATGCAGCGTTGGTCACATTTCAAGATCGGTGCTCTCGTCCCAACGAGGACCACTGATCTGGATCCGAACCATTCCTCGTCTACACTCAAAACTTGTGTTAAGAAATCTTCTGTTGAGAAATTGAGACCCAACTTCGATGGATGTCTTAACTCCGGTGCGAGACCCAGCTTTGGCCCCAGAATTTCTTAACGAATCTGGTGTTGCACTGCGACCACTGGCACGGCCAACCTGCACGGCCGTCCAGCACGACCACCCGGCAAGACCACCAGCACGACAACCAGCGCGACCACCCAGCACGACCATCCCCCGAGCACGACCACCAGCACGACCAGCCACCAATACGATCACCAGCACCACCACCAGCACGACCACTGGCACAACTCCCAGGACGAGCAGCCGCACGACTACCTGGACGACCACCTGCACGACCACAAGCACAACCACCAGACGACCACCAGCACGACTACTGGCATAACCCCCCCGGGAGGTTGTGAAAGTTGTGCTGGTGGGTCGTGCTTGGGGACAGCTGAAGGGTTTTGCTGGGGAGGGTGGTGATGGAGAGGGTTGTGCTGGGAGGTTGTGCGGTACGTTTATGCTGGGGAGGGTTGTGCTGGGGAGAGGGGGGGTTGTGCTGAGAGGATTGTGCTGAGGGGTTATGCTCGGGGGTTGTGCTGGAAGGTCGTGCTGGAGGGTTTTGCTGGGGAGGGTTGTGCAGGGGAGGATTGTGCTGGAGAGGGTGGTGCGGAGGGTTGTGTTGGGGAGGGTTGTGCAGGGAAGGGTGGTGCGAAAACAAAACGCCACACAAAACGAGCGGCGCCGGCCCGCGCGAAAATAAAACGCTAAACGCCAAAAAACGGTGCCAGGGGGTTGTGCTCGGGGGTTGTGCAGGGGAGTTGTGCTTGGGGGTTGTGCTGGGGGGGGGGCTGAGAATTGTCTCCATTCTTTCCTTCGCCCGTCAAGGTTAAGAAACTGGTTCCAGCTTTTGCGAATTCGCTATTTTTGCTTAAGAAATTCTGAGACCCATCAAACAACCGATCCCAACCACTTCGGACTGTTCACGAACCCCTTCGGACCGATTGCAACCACTGGAAACGGCCTGATCGCAACGTGTGGGATTCCGATTGTAATCATACAAGGCGAACGCCAGATTCGCTTCCGAGCGCTTGGAAGGCTCCTAAAGGACTGACTCTTGTAGATTCCTGATCGAGCCGCGTGGACCTTAAAGGACTTCCAACGGTCCCTGAAGAATTCCTGAAGAAGGAATTCTTAGGATTTCTGGAAGGGTCCTTCAAGATCCCGGAATAAGTACTGATGATGCCTGAACTATTCCTATAAAGGGTTCTTGGAGATTCCTCACGGAATCTCAAGCATTTCGGAAGAATTCTTCGGGATTCCTGCCACATGTTGAAGCTGTATGACGAAGTCTTGAGAATTCCGGACGGAGTATTGAGGAGTTCTGCCGGATTCTTGGGGATTCCCGCAGGATTCTTGCAGATTCCTGAAAGTATGTTGAAGACTCTTTGAAGACTCCGGAGGATTCCGACAGGATTCCCGACCATTGCCGAAGGATTGCTGGGACATCCAACGGGTTCCTGAAGGATTATTGAGGATGCCTGGGCGATTCCGTCAGATTCCTGGGCAATGCTTGGCGGTTTCCTGATGGATTCCTGGCGGATTCCCGTCGTGTTCCCGAGGGACTCTGAAGGGATTCCAGAAGACCCTGGACGGATTCCTGAGGAACGCATGCGGATTCCCGAAGGACTCTGGAAGAATTCCTTCGGGTCTCTTTTGCCGTTCCCCGAAGACTCCAAAACGGATTCCAGAGGGACTCTTTGCGGATCCCTCAGGATTCCGGAACAATGATCGAGGATTCCTGGGGTGTTTTGAGGATGCCTGAAGGAATCTTGAGAATGCCTGAAGGTTTCGTGGGAATCCGTGAAAGATTCGTGAATATTCAAAAAAATGAGGATGTCTGTGGGTGCCGGAATGATTCTTGTGGATTCTGGAAGGATTTCTACCACAGGTTTGATTGATTATTTTGAAGCATGCCGGAAGGATTCTGAAGGGACTCTGGAGAGACTCCTGAGGGACCCTGGAGGATTCCTTGGGAATTCTTGCGGTTGTCTGAAGGATTTTTGGGGGATTGTTGAGAGACTCTTGCGGATCCTGGAGGATCTCGAGAGGATTCCTGAGGGAGCCTTGAGGATTCTTGAAGGGCTTTCCCTTCGCCATTATTCATGCGTTCTCCGCCGTGGTCGCGCAATCAGTCGTCAGTCGTCCCTCGTCAGTGGTCCATCGTCGTCGTGCTCTCTCTCTCTCTCGCGCGCGCGCCGCCGCCCGTGGGAAATGGGAGGGCAGGGAATTGCAGGACGAGGAGGAGGCGGAGGAGGAGGAGGAGGAGAAGGAGGAGGAGGAGGAAGAGGAAGTGGAGGAGGAGGGGGAGGAAGAGGACAATTTGGAGGAGGAGGAGGAGGACGACGACGAACAGGGGGAGGGTGATAACAACATGATGAATATAGTGGTGATGATGGTGATGCTGATGATGACTATGATGGTGGTGGTGATGATGATGGTGATGATGATGATGGTGGCAATGCCGATGCTGGTAATGATGGTGATGATGATGATTATGATGATGCTGATGCTGCTGATGCTGATGCTGATGCTGATGCTGATGCTGATGATGATGATGATGATGATGATGATGATGATGATGATGATGCTGATGGTGCGAAGGATGGTGCTGATGACGATGGGGGTAAGGAGGGCGAAGAGGGGCATGAGTGGAGGATGTGGGTGATGAATACGGATGAGGAAGAGGAGGAGGAGGAGGAGGAGGAGGAGGAGGAGGAGGAGGAGGAGGAGGAGGAAAGGTGGGAGGAAATTGGGGGGGCAACAGGGAGGAGGCGGAGGAGGAGGAGGTGGTGGAGGAGGAGGAGGAAGAGCAAAGGGAGGAGTGAGCATGCGGCTGAGGCTGATGATGATGGCGATTCTTAGTGTGGTGATGATGATGCTGATGATGACGACGACCATGATGGTGCTGGCGAATGGTCGGCGATCCGCAAGCACTTCGGACCGATCGCAACTGGTTGCGACCGGTCCGAAGTAGCCGACGATCGGTCCGAAGTGGTTGGGGTCGGTCGCGCTCGCCTCCTTATCCCCCTTCTCCTCCTGCTCATTGACCTCATCATGCTGCTCCTCCTCCTCCTCCGCCACCTCCTCCTCCTCTTCTTCCACCCTCCTTCCGTATCATATGTATATTCCTCTAAAGCCCCCCCATTCTGATTACGATCGCGCATCACACAACGAGGCCACTGTGGGAATGAAGGACACACCATATATCGGATAGAACATAATTCAACGCAGTGGGGAAGGATGGGTGGGAAGGGTATGAGGTCGAGGCCGCGCCGCTGGATGCCCCCGGAGGAGGGGGATCCGTAACGTCGAACGCTTCACCACGAACCCCTAACCCTTAAACGCTAAGCCCTCTTATAACCCTCACCCTAAGCCTAAACATGACCTCGCGATCCTAACCCGACCCCTCTGAATCCCCGACCTTAGGCCTAACGCCCAGATTCCAACCTCCAAACCCAGACCTTAGACTTATTAACCCGAACACGAATCCCACCATCCTAAACCTAACCCCCATAACCCCCGAACCCCGAACCCGAACTGCTTAACTCTGACCCTACCCGTAACCAGAACCCACTAGTCCTGCAACCCCTTGACCCCTACCCATAACCCCCGAAACCCGCAACCCCTTGACCCCTACCTTAAGACCCCAACCTGAACCCTACCACTCAAACCAGGCACCCAATAAACTAACCCCAACATCCTGACCCTACCCCAACCGCTCTACCCCTAACCACCTGACCCGAACCCTGCCCACCACCCTACTCATAACCCTTTTCACCTAACCCTCACTGTCTCACCCTTTAGCCCGAACCCGAACACCCTAATCCGAATCCCGAAACCTGACTTCCCATGGTTAAACACTCCCACATCCACGCCTAGCCGGCCGATAGCAACCCCGCCGTCCTAACTGGCCAAAAAAACAAAACTTATTTTTTTCTCGCCAACATGTCGTCGAGTTGCGAGAAATACAGCAGGAATGGGGCGGAACGAGTACTGATCGGGTAACCGGAAGCGGGTGGTCGCGTCCTACCCATCCAAGACAATACAAAGTCAACGTTTTTTTCGTCAACATGGACTTTCTTGTCGTCGACGCTGCGAAGAGTGTAGCACGAATGGGACGCGGCGCGAATCGCGCGCGGACGCCTGGCCAACCCTACGCGGGACCCCCCGTCCTTCCTTTTAAAAAACTGCAACGTCGACGTTTTTCTCGCCAACATCTAGTTTCTCCTCGTCGGCGCTGCGAATCGCGTAGCGGGATTGGGACGCGGAGCGCATCGCGCGGGGACGCCTGCTCGTCAACATGGACTTTCTTGTCGTCGACGCTGCGGCCCGTCGGGATGAGGAGCTGGGCGGGCGGCAAGTCATAATGTCTCAAGCAAGTGCGGTTCGCCGCCGGCGCGCCCGTTGTCGCGTCCACGTGCGAAAGACCTTCGGCAACAGTGACCTTTGGTGCGCACAAATCAAACCAAAATCGACCCCCGGACCCTTCCGGCCGTGGCAAAGAGGGCCCCCCCCGAGGGCCAAAAAGCAGCGAACAAAAGGTCACCCTGGCGAAAAGTCACCCTTACGTGTCGGCGACTTTGTAGCATCGCGGCCGTTGTCGGCTGCCGCGGCGTCGGCGGCGAATTGTCCGAGCGCCTCCATGGCGGAACTGCTGGGCAGCGGGGCCGGGTTTCTCGGGGGACGGGGTGCACTCGGAGCTGAGCCGACCCGGCGATGACAGTGCAAATGGCATTGCGAAAAGGACGTCGGTCTTCGTCGTCCTCCGTCTCATCGTCGCCACCAGAATCATTGTCCGCGTCGCACTCGTCATGGTCGCTGTCTTGGCAGGTCCCACGTGCAGCGGGCGGAGCTCAGGCGAAGCTGGCCGGACAACTTCGCGCGCGGCATCTCTGAGCCCAAGGTTCGGCGGATGTCTCAGGCCAGACTGGGTGGACCACCTCAGGCAGAGTCATCTACGCGACCAGAGTTGCATAGATGTCTCAGGTGAAACTGGCCCGAGCGCTTCGCGCGCGGCATCTGAGAGCCCAAAGATGGAAGATACATCAACCGAGAGTGGCAAGAGACCACCTGAGGTCGAGGCATGTCTGAGTCCAGGGTTGCGAGGATGGCTCAGGCAAAGCTGGCCGCACCACTGTGCGGGGTGTCGTCGTCGCCGCCGTCGCCGTCGCCGTCGGCCGTATCCTCCTGGCCCCCCTCCCCCTCCTGCTCCCCCCGCCCAGCATGCCCCTCCTCCGCCTCGCCACCTCCTCCTCCGTCTCCCCCTGCCCCTCCTCCTCCTGCTCCTCTTCCTCCGCCGCGTCCTCCCCCCCCCTAGGCCGGCGGTGGAGTCATCTATGCGACCAGAATTGCATAGATGTCTCAGGTGAAACTGGCCCGAGCGCTGCGTGTGCGGCATCTGAGAGCCCAGAGATGGGGGATGCATCAACCGAGAGTGGCAGGACCACCTTAGGTCGAGGCATGTCTGAGTCCAGGGTTGCGATGATGGCGCAGGCAAAGCTGGCCACACCACTGTGCGGGATGTCGACCGCGCCGCCGTCGCCGTCATGGCCGGGATGGTTTCGCGACAAGCAGCTTCACGACAAGGAAGAGACAGATTCACGACAAGCAAACCCACTTTCGCAACCCACTTTCGCCGCCCACTTTCGCCGCCGACTGTCGCCACCCACTTTCGCCGCCCACTTTCGCCGCCCACTTTCGCCACCCACTTTCGCCACCCACTTTCGCCGCCCACTCTCGCCACCCACTTTCGCCGCCCACTTTCGCCACCCACTTTCGCCGCGCACTTTTGCCGCGCACTTTCGCCGCCCACTTTCGCCAGCCACTTTCGCCACCCACGTTCGCCACCCACTTTCGCCGCGCACTTTCGCCGCCCACTTTCGCCGCCCACTTTCGCCGCCCACTATCGCCAAACACGTTCGCCACCCACTTTCGCCGCCCACTTTCGCCACCACTTTCGCCACCCACTTTCGCCGCCCACTTTCGCCGCCCACTTTCGCCGCCCACTTCGCCGCCCACTTTCGCCGCCCACTTCGCCGCCCACTTTCGCCCACTTTCGCACTTTCGCCGCCCACTTTCGCCGCCCCACTTTCGCCCCACTTTCGCCACCCACTTTCGCCGCCCACTTTCGCCACCACTTTCGCCGCCCACTTTCGCCGCCCACTTTCGCCGCCCACTTTCGCCGCGCCACTTTTTCGCCACTTTCGCCACTTTCGCCGCCCACTTTCGCCGCCACTTTTTCGCCGCCCACTTTCGCCGCCGCCCACTTTCGCCGCCCACTTTCGCCGCCCACTTTCCGCCCACTTTCGCCACCCACTTTCGCCGCCCACTTTCGCCACCCACTTTCGCCGCCACACTTTCGCCGCCCACTTTCGCCACCCACTTTCGCCGCCCACTTTCGCCGCCCACTTTTTCGCCGCCCACTTTCGCCGCCGCCCACTTTCGCCGCCCACTTTCGCCGCCCACTTTCGCACTTTCGCCGCCCACTTTCGACGCCCACTTTCGCCGCCCACTTTTGCCGCGCACTTTCGCCGCCCACTTTCGCCACCCACTTTCGCCATCCACTTTCGCTGCACACTTTCGCCGCCCACTTTCGCCGCCCACTTTCGCCACCCACGTTCGCCGCCCACTTTCGCCGCCCACTTTCGCCACTCACTTTCGCCGCCCACTTTCGCCGCCCACTTTCGCCGCCCACTTTCGCCGCCCACTTTCGCCGCCCACTTTCGCCACCCACTTTCGCCGCCCACGTTCGCCACCCACTTTCGCCGCCCACTTTCGCCGCCCACTTTCGCCACCCACTTTCGCCGGCGAAAGTTGGCATGCGTAGGCTGCCGGGCCAAGAGAGGGCCAGGAGCATCGACCAGATGGCCAGCCCGCAAGGCTAAGCACGCAGGCAAGCACCAGGAGACCCAGACCTCAGTCCGCCATCTTGGAGCAGAGTTTCGTGCGGGACGTCGGCGGCATGGTGCTACCAGTAGGCACATCCACCCAGGGCCTGAAAGGGGTAAGAAGTGGAAGGCGACACCGCAGAAACTCCTCATGGCGTATCGGACGATTAAGGGCTACAAGAAGACGCGGCGCATCTTGCACTCAGCCATCCTGCCCATGAAGACGAAGGGCGGCGAGGTCAGCGGCTTCACCCCCCAGGAGCTCGACGGCATGAGGCGCATCACCAAGAAGGTGTACGAGCACGATCACATGTCATCGGACGTGGTCGGCGCCATCTACCCGAAGATCGACTCCATCGGCAAGGCCGCCTTCATGCCCCTGGGCCGCTACCTGGAGGAGCCGTGGAGGGCCGCGGATGAGCGGAACCGACACAGCAAAGTGCTGCCCATTCACCACCAGAGTGTTCGAGCAGGCAGTGTCCGACTGGATGGATGCCGGGCACTGGCGCCGTCTGAGGCAGGATACGAAATAAGGCAGATTTTGTATCATTCGCTGTTCTTCCGTAGGCTGTTTGGGCCAAGCCTCAGAGCTGAGGGCTAGCAAAGCCGAGTCCACGCTCCCAACGCGTGGGAGGCAAGACGGATAGATTTCAGATCAGATTTGAGTCTGCGAGGCCAAAAAACGAGAGGTGGAGGCACTGGCCCAGGTGGGCACAAGCCGAGGCCACCCTGGAGGATGCCCGTGCCGAGGCGCGGCGGGGCCTGGCGAATCTGGGGCGGGTGCTGGCGAGCGGGCCTGCTCCCAAGGAGGAGTGGCCTCACCTGCCCCCGGCGCGCGCGGGCCCCGACGTTTGTGCAGTCCGTGCTGCCTGCAGCACGAGCTGCACGGGGTGGCGGGTGGCCGCTGGTGGTGCGTTCAGTGCTTGCACGGTTGCTTGGTCTGGAAGGCTGGGATGGCCTCAGAGTGTGGGCGCGAAGCGCCCAAGAGCTGGAGGAGCCTGCGAGAGCTCGCGGGCTCACACGTCCTGTGGGGAGCGGCGATTGGCCCGAAGGGCTGCTCACCTGAGCAGGGCGACTTCTTGCCGTATTGCGTGCAATGCGCGCAGTATGCAAAGCTGCACCCCGTCGGCCTGGCCAAGCGCTGCCCAGCAAAACAGCCTGGCTTTGTTTTGGACAAGGTGGGCAAAGAGCGGCGGAGCCGCTTCGAGCGCGGCCTTCACCCCATGAGTGGGAGGAAGGAGGTCATCCTGGAGTGCTCGGCCCTCAAGGACCTTGGTTTCATCACTCACGGGAGTGAGCGCAGTGCCTGGTGCACCTCTGCATCTGGCACGTTCGGCGTCCACGAGGGGGCACAACAAGTCCTCCTCCTCCTCCTCCTCCTCCTCATCGTCATCATCATCAATAACATCATCATTATCATAATCACCAACATCATCATCATCATCATCATCATCATCATCATCATCATCAGATTCCCTCGTCCATTTCCTGTGCGGCTTCCTCCTCTGTCCAGCCTCCTCCCCCTCCCTTCCCCCTCTCTCGGGTGCGGAAGCGTCCATGGCTAGAGGGTGTCGGGAGGCGGCTGCAGTGCCGAGACGGCGTAGTCGCATCGGCGCGAAAAGCACCGCTCTCCCAGCGCAGATCGGTCTCGCGCAGTTGGCTGGCACTGGTTGATCACGTGCGGTTGGAGGAGAAGTTTCCTGCGCGTCTTGCGAGCGGTCGGGCCTTTCCCTATCTTTCTCTCTCTCTCTCTCTCTTTCTGTTATCTTCCTGTCTCTGTCTCTTTCTCTCTCTCTCTCTCTGTCTCTCTCTATTTCTTTCATCATTCATTTCTTTCCCTCTCTCTCATACATATGGATACGTTATGTAAGCACACACATGTCTACACATATATATATATATATATATATGTATATATATACATATAGATAGATATCCGCCGATCCAGCGTGTGAGCTACAAGGAGCCTTAGCAAGAGCTTCAGCTCGGAGCCTCAGCAAGAGCTTCAGCTCTGCTTGGGGGGGGGTCGCCGGGCTGGCTCTGCCAGGGAAGGGGGGATGGGGGGGGGAGCGGTCCCCCCTCTGGTGTTTTCTGAATGGTTTGCGCATCCCCAAGATTTTTCGGGAGGTCCCAAGGACCCCCTCTCAGATCTAGCCACTACCGCCCCCAGGTTTTCCCCTCGGAACCCTCCCCGGTCCCCCATCTGGCGTTTTCTTTATAATTTGCGCATCCCCAAGATGTTTCGGGAAGTCCCAAGGACCCCCCTCAGATCCAGCCGCTACCGCCCCCACGACCCTCCCCTCGGAACCCTCCCCGGTCCCCCCGGGACCGCTCCAGGCAGCCCCCCAGAAGGCACATCAGCTCCAAACAGCGTCCCCGACAACCCCGGGACCGCGGGACTCCTCTTGGGTTCCTCCCGTCGCTTCCTCATGTTCCTCCTTCTCCTCGTCCTCCTCCTCCTCCTCCTCCTCCTCCTCCTCCTCCTCCTCCTCCTCCCTCCTGCGCCTCCTCCTCCTCCTCTCTCTCCCCTCCTCGCGCGCGTCGGGCTGAGAAGAAAGAGGACGGGAAGAATCGAGGAGGGAGGAGGCCACAGAGCGGCGAAGATCACCGAATCTTGAGACCCCCGGATCGGCGGCACTGGCCGGAGGCCATTACAATATGCGTATATCCATCTCTCTCTCTCTCTTTCTCTCTCTCTTTCCCCCCGTGTAGAATGGCAAAACGGATGCTCATCGTTCTTCTCTATCTGACTCTTCCTCCTCCTCCTCCTCCTCCTCCTCTTCCTTATCCTCCTCCTCGTCCACCTCCCCTCCCCCATCTTCCGCATTCAGCCTACCCACTCCCAACACCACTCTCCGTCCTCTTCTCCCAGCAACACTTCCGCGACATGCGCCGGTTGTGTGGCTAAGGCCCAGACTTCTCCAACAAGGCCGTTGAGCTCGGGCCTGCAAGAACAGCTGACAGGCAGATGCTTGCGAATACCGGCGCATGGGCCCCGAACAAGGGCACTGGGCAACAGATGGAGCGCATCCGAATGTATGTAAATGTCTATACACATATAATTGGATACATGCATACATTATATATGCAAAGGCACATACATGCCCACGTACATACATGAACACCAACATGTGTATGTATGTATGTGTGCCTGGATGCATGTGTGTACGATTGTATGCATGCATGCATGTACATATGTATGTATGTATGTATGTATGCATGTATGTATGTATGCCTGCATGTATGTGTGTATGCATGTGTGTATGTATGTAGGTGTGTATGTATGCATGTATGTATGTATGTATGTATGCATGCATGCATGCATGCATGCATGTATGTATGTATGTATGTATGTGTGTACGTGTGTATGTATGTTTGTATGTATGTGTGTATGCATGTATATATACATGTATGTATATGTGTATGTATATATGTATGCGTGGACGCATGTGTGTATGTAGATATGCATGCATGCATGTATGTATGTATGTGCATGTGTATGTAGACGTGGATCACATGTATGTATACGTGCATGTATGTATGCATGTAGGTATGTATGTATGTGTGTACGTATGCACGCACGCACGTACGTACGCATGCCTATTGCTTATGTACGAGCGTATGTGCATTTGTATGCACGTGTGTATGGATGGATGCAAATGTGTATGAATGCGTGCGTGAATGTATGTAGGTATGTATATATACATGTATGCGTCTATATATGTATGGTTGCATGGATGCATGCATATGTGTATGCCTGTGTGTATGTATGTATATATATGGATGCATGGACTGTATGTGTGTATGCGTGTATGTATGTGTGTATGCATGTATGTATGCATGTATGTGCCTATGCCGGTATGGTTGTGGGCATGCACGTGTGTATGAACGGATGTGCATGTTATACTTACAGACTGAACCCGTCGCGCGCGCTTCGCGCGCACTCAAGTTCTAGCCAGGCGGGATAGGCTAACGCATGTAATATCATTATTAACGTTCCGTGCATCGAGGGACTCTCTTGGAGGCCCTGCGCAAGCCTCGGAAGCGTATTGAAAGGTACATGCGGAAATTCACAAGTCATCCATTTCCTTTAGGTATTCTGCGAATTGGGGCCCTCACGGGCTTCCTAGGATCTTTCCGGGGTGGCGACGGAGACCTTAATTGTGGCCCGTTGTGCAAGAATGCACAAAGGGGGCGAACTTGAAGAATCATCCAGACGAGATGCCCAACCATGTGCAATTGTGAATGCCGTGTTGTGGCGCAGATTTCGGTGGAGCTCCCTATGGGGCCACGACCCGTGGGAAGGGTGCGTCAAAATGGGGCGGCACCGCCATGTGGACCGTGCCACTTGGGCCTTTGGTGGGGCTCCTCCCTGTGAGGCCACGAGCCCGGTGAGGGGTGCGCCAAAATGGGGCGGCGCCGCCGTGTGGACCCTGCCACTGGGGCCTTCGGTAGACCTCCTTATTCGGCCAGGAAGCGTGTGAGAGGTGCGCGAAAATGGGGCGGCATCGCCATGTGGACCCTGCCGCTGGGGTCTTCGGTGGAGTTCCCTACGGGGCCACGACCCGTGCGAGGGGTGCACCAAAATGGTGCGGCGCCGCCATGTGGACCCTTGTACTGGTGCCTTCGTGAAGCTTCCTATGGGGTCACGAACTATGTGAGGGGTGCGCCAAAATACGGCGGCACCGCCATGTGGACCCTGTCACTGGGGCCTTCGGTGGAGCTCCCCATGGGGCCACGAACCATATGAGAGGTGCGCCAAAATGGGGCGGCTGCGGGGTGCGGCAAAAGAATGGCGCAGCGCCGCCGTGTGGACCCTGCCTCTGGGGCCATCGGTGGAGCTCCCTATGGGGCCAGGAAGCGGTGTACTGTGTGCGCCGAAACACAGACGTGCGGAGGGCAGAAGCATGGATGGGAGGGGGGAGGAGGGGGAGGGAGCAGCGGGAGGTGAGGAACGCGGGGCGCTCTTAGGAATGGGTGGTTGGGAAAAAAATGTGGGACTTGATTTTTATCAAATTGCCGTGCCTGGGCTGTGGGTCTGAAGTCTCCATGATGCATGCCATGGTATGTCAGGATGCCTCTCGGTGCCTCCTTGGCGGCGTCTTGGAGGATATTTTCGGAGCATGTTAAGAGGATTTGGTGCCTGCTGGGAGCCTCCCCGGAGTGCCTGAAGGCGTCCGGGGGGGCCCCTCGAGAGCCTTTGGGAGAACACTGAGGCAGTTGTGAAGCCTCTCCGGGGCTGCTTCTGGAGGTTCGTGTATTCTTCCCAACCGCCCTGTTGTGTGGGGTCCTCATTTTGAAGAGACGGTCCCCGCGTTCACTCCTCCTCCTCCTCCCGCTGCCCCTCCCTCCTGCCCTCATCATCACCATCATCAGCATCCTCCTCATCCTCTTCATCATCATTCTCAGTATCATCATCGTCATCACCATCACAATCATAATCTTCATCACCATCATCCATCCATCCATCAACATCAACCTCATCATCAACATCCTCACCATTATCTGCGGCATCATAATCAGCATCAGCATCAGCACCATCACCATCATCATCATCATCATCATCACCACCCTCATCCTCATCATCATCATCCGCATCCTCATCCTCATCCTCATCCTCATCCTCATGGTCAGCATCAGCAGCATCATCATCACCAGCGCCAGCATCAGCATCAGCATCATCATCATCATCATCAGCATCAGCATCAGCATCAGCATCATCATCCTCATCATCAACATCATCGTCATCACCCGTTTCAGTACACCCCTCAAACAATTCGTGGCCCCATGGGAACACCACCGAAGGCCCCAGTGGGGGGGGGGGCGCATACGCCCGCCACACCCAGTACAGCGCTTCGTGGCCCCATAGGGAGCTCCACCGAAGGCCCCAGTGCGTGTGCCCGCATGCTTCCGCCAGTTTCGTGGCCGCATAGGGAGCTCCCCCGAAGGCCCCAATGGGGGTGCCCGCACTCGTCCGCCACACCCAATACAGCGTTTCGTGCCACATCGGGAGCTCAATCGAAAACCCCAAAGGAGGTGCCCTCATGGAGGGTTAAATCTAACCGTGAGAAAAAAAAACAGCACGTACACACAACACGTAAAAACAACACGTCAACGTGGAGAAACAACAAAAAACACGTAACCACAACACGTAAACACAACACGTAAAACAACACGTAAAAACACAACGTAAAAAACAACACGTGAATACAGCACGTACAAATTAGGTGATGTGTATATGGTTGTTACTGTAGTGTTTGCGTTTGTGCGTGTGTGTTGTTGTGGTGTGAACACAACACGTAACACCAACGTGTACAAACAACACGTAAAACAACACGCAACAACAACACGTAACAACACGTAAAAACAACACATAAACAACACGTAAAAACAACACGTAAAACTAGCACGTAAAAACAACACGTATATTACAATACATGGTGTGTGTGACTGTAGTGTTTGTGCTTGTGTTTGTGTGAATTGTTGCGGTGTGTATGCACGTAAAAACATCACGTAAACACAACACGTAAAAACAACACGTAAAAAACAACACGTAAAACAACAGACGTAAGAACAACACGTAAAAGCAACATGTACACACAGCACGTAAACACAACACCTGGTGTGTGCGTGTGTGACTGTAGTGTTTGTGGTTGTGGTTGCGTGTGTTGTTGCGGTGTGTACACGAAAAACCAACACGTAAAAAGAACGTACCAACACCATGTAAAAACAACACGTAAAAACAACACGCAAAAACAACACGTGGTGTGTGTGTGCGTTACTGTAGTGCTTGTGTTTGTTTTTGCGTGTGTTGTTGTGGTGTGTGCACACGTAAAAAACAACACATAAAAACAAAACGTAACAACAACTCGTAAAAACCAACACGTAAACACAACACGTAAACACAACACGTAAAATCTACACGTAAAAATAACACGTGGTGTGTGTTATTGTGGTGTTTGTGTGTGTTTGTGTGTTGTTGTGGTGTGTGCGCACACGTGAAAACAACACGTAAACACAACACGTAAAAAACAACACGTACACAAACCACATGAAAACAACACGTAAAAACAACCCTTAAAAACAACACGTAAAAACAATTTGTGGTGCGCGCGGTCCTGTAAATATTGTGTTTGTGTTTGTGTGTGTGTGTTGTTGTGTGTGTACACGTAACCACAACATGCAAAAACAACACGTAAAAACAACACGTAAAACCAACACACGAAAACAACACGTAAACACCACAAGTTAACACAATACGAAAAAAAAAACAATACGTGATGTGTGCGTGTGTTGCTGTAGGGCTTGTGTTTGTGTTTGCGTGTGTTGCTGCGGTGTGCGCGCACACGTAAAAACAACACGTAAAAACAACACGTAACACCAACACGTAAAAACAATACGTACAATCAACACGTAAAAACAACACGTGAACACAATACGTGGTGCGTGTGTGTGTTACTGCAACGTTTGTGTTTGTGTTTGTGTGTTGTTGTGGTGTGTGCGCGCACGTGAAAACAACACGTAAGGACAACATGTAAAAACAACACGTAAACACAACACATGAAAACAACACGTGAATACAACGCGTAAAAACAATACGTGGCGTGTGTGGTTATGTAAAGTCTGTGTTTGTGTGTGTGTGTTTTTGTGTGTGTACACGTAAAAACAGCACGTAAAAACAGCACGTAAAGACAACACGCAAAACCAACACGTGAAAACAACACGTAAACACAACATGTAAAAACAACACGTAAAAAAACAATACGTGATGTGTGCGTGTGTTGCTGTAGGGTTTGTGTTTGTGTTTGCGTGTGTTGCTGCAATGTGTGCGTACACGTAAAAACAACACGTAAAAACAACACGTAAAAACAACACGTAACACTAACACGTAGAAACAATACGTACAATCAACACGTAAAAACAACACGTGAACACAATACGTGGTGCGTGTGTGTGTTACTGCAGCGGTTGTATTTGCGTTTGTGTGTGTTGTTGTGGCACGCGTGTACACGCAAAACCAACACGTAAAACAACACGTAAAAACAACACACAAAACACCTCGTAAACACAACACGTAAAAAAACAACACGTGAAAACAACACGTATAAACCAATACGTCGTGTGCGTGTGTCACTGTAGTGTTTGCGTTTGTGCTTGTGTGTTTTGTTGTGGTGTGTACACGTAAAAAACAACACGTAACAACACGCAAAACCACCGTAAAAAAACAACACGTGAAACCAACACGTAAAACCAACACGTATAAACAATACGTGGTGTGTGTGTGTGCGCGTTGCTGTAGTGCGTGTGATTGTGTTCGCGAGTGTTGTTGTGTTGTTGTGTGGTGTGTGTACACGTAAAAACATCACGTAAAAACAGCACGTCAAAACAACACACAAAAACAACAAGTACAAACACCACGTAAAAACAACACGTCAACACAACACGTAAACACAACACGTAAAAACAACACGTAAAACAACAACACGTGGTGTGTGCGTGTGTTACTGTAGACCTTGTGTTTGTGTTTGTGTGTTGTTGTGGTGTGTGTACGCGTAAAAACAACACGTAACAACAACACGTAAAAACAACACGTAAAACAACACGTGAAAAAAACACACACAAAAAACACGTAAAAACAACACGTAAAAACAACACGCAAAAACACTACGTGGTGTGTGTGGTGCTGTAGTGCTAGTGGTTGTGGTTTCGTGTGTGGTTGTGGTGTGTACACATAAAAAACACGTAAAAGCAACACGTCAGACAACACGTACGAACAACAAATAAGAACAACACGTAAAAACAGCACGTAAACTCAACACGTAAAAACAACACGTCATCTGTGTGTGTGTGTGTGTTTGTGTAGTGGCTGTGTGTGTTTGTGTGTTGTGGTGTTTGTACACGTAAAAACAACACGTGAAAACAACACGCGAAAACAACACGTCAAAACAACACGTAAACACAACATGTAAAAACAACACGTGGTGTGCGTGTTACTGTAGACTTTGTGTTTGTGTTTGTGTGTTGCTGTGTGTGTGCGCACGAAAAAAACAACAACACGTAAACAGAACACTAAAAAACACGCAAAAACAACACGCAATAAACAACACGTAGAAACAACACGTGGTGTGCGTGTGGTGCTGTAGTGTGTGTGTGTGGTTGTGTGTGCGTGTGTTGTTGTGATGTGCGAAACACGTAAAAACAACACGGTAAACACAACACGTGTTGGTTTTACGTGTTGTTTTTAGGTATTGCTTTTGCGCGTTGGTTTTACGTGTTGTGTTTTACGTGATGGTTTTACGTGTTGGTTTTACGTGTACACTTACAACAATAACACACGCAAACACAAACACAAACAACTACAACACCACACACACACACCACGTGTTGTTTTTTACGTGTGACGTGTTGTGTGTACGCGTTGTTTTTACGTGTTGTTTTTACGTGTACCTACACACCACAAAAACACACACAAACACAAAAACCAACACTACAATAACACACGAACACCACGTTTTGTTCCTACGTGTTGTTCTAACGCGTTTTTTTTTGTTTTTACGAAAGGTTCTACGTGTTGTTTTCACGTGTTGTTTCTGTGCGTGTGTCTCACCCTTCCCTCGCTCTCCTCCTCCTCCTCCTCCTCCTCCTCCTCCTCCTCCCCCTCCCCCTCCTCCTCCTCCTCCTCCTCCTCCCCCTCCTCCTCCTCCTCCCTCCTCCTCTCCTCCCTGCTCCTCCCCCTCCTTCTCCTCCTCCTCCTCCTCCTCCTCCTCCTCCTCTCCTCCCCCCCCCCCCCCTCCCCCCCATGCATACACATTGTTCTTACGTGTTGTTTTTACGTGTTGTTGTTTTACGTGTTGCTTTTACGTGTTGGTTTTACGTGTACACACACCACAACAATACACACACACACGCAAACACGACAATAACAAACGCACACCACGTATTGTTTCACGTGTTGTTTGTACGTGCTGTGTTTACGTGTTGTGTTCACGTGGTGTGTGTACGCGTTGTTTTTTTACGTTTTGGTGTTTCGTGTTGTTTTTACGTGTACACGCACCGCAACGACACACGCAAACACAAACACTAACAATATAACACCACTCTCACGCCACACGCTGTACTGGCTGTTTTTACGTGCGGGTTTACTTGTTGTGTTTACGTGTTGTGTTTACGTGTTGTTTATACGCGTTGTCTTTACAAGTTGGTTTGACAAATTGGTGTTACGCGTTGTTATTACGTGTGCACATACCACAACAACACACGCAAACACAGACACAAACACTACAACACCACACACAATTTTTACGTGTTGTTTTCACGTGTTGGAAATTACATGTTGTCTTTACGTGTTGTGTTCACGTGTTGTTTCACGTGCTGTTTGTACGTGTTGGTTTGACGTGTTGCTTTTACGTGTACACACACACCACGACAACACACACAAACACAAACACAAACACTACAACATCACACACACGCACGCCACGTATTGTCTATACGTGTTGTGGTTTACGTCTTGTGTTTTACGTGTTGATTTTACGTGTTGGTTGTATGGTTTGTTGTTACGTGTGTTTTACGTTTTGCTTTTACGTGTGAACATACCATAACACCTCACGCACACACACATACAAACACTACAGCACCGCACACATACCACGTATGTTTCTACGTGATGCGTTACGAATTGTGTTTACGTGCTGTTTGTTTACGCGTTGCGTTTACGACTCATGTTTACGTGTTGCTTTACGTGCACACACACCACAACAACACACAAACAAACGCACAAACACTACAATAACACACACACCACGTATTGTTTCACGTGTTGGTTGTACGTATTGTGTTTACGTGTTGCTTTTACGTGTTGTGTTTTTTGTTGCGTGTTAGATTGCGTGTTGTTTTTACGTGGACACACCACAACGACACACACAACCACAACCACAACCACTACAGCACCACACACACACACCACGTGTTGTTCTCACGTGATACGTTCACGTGTTGTTTTACGTGTTGGTTTTACGTGTGTGTACGTGTGGTTTTTACGTGGTGGTTTGACGTGTTTGTTTTACGTGTTGTGTTTACGAATACACATGCAACAACAACATACGCAAACCCAAACAACAACACTACAACACCACACACACACACACCACGTGTTGAATTTACGTGGTGTTTGTGCGTGTTGTTTTAACGTGCTGACTTTACGTGTACACACACCACAACAACACACACACACACAAACACAAACAAACACTGCAATAACACACACACACCACGTGTTGTTTTAACGTGTTGTTGTTTTTTTGCGCGTTGTGATTACGTGCTGGATGTACGTGTTGTCTCTACGTGTGCACACGCCACAACAACACACGCAACCACAAACACGATCACTACAACACCACACACACCACGTGATGCTTTACGTGTTGTGGTGTTACGTTTGTTTTTACGTGTTTTTGTCACGTGCGCACACACCACAACAACACACTCACACACAAAACAAACACAGACACTACAATAAAACACCCACACACCACGTGTTGGTGTTACGTAGTGTTGTACGTAGCGTGTTTACGTATTGTGTACACGTGCTGTTTTTACGTGTTGTTTTCACGTGTTGGTTGTACGTGCTGGTTTTACGTGTTGACCAACACTACAACACCACACACACACACACCACGTGCTGTTTTTACGCGTTGTGTTTATGTGTTGTTGGTACGTGTTGATGTTACGTGTTGTGTGTACGTGTTGCTTTTACGTGTACACATACCACAAAGACGCACACAAACAACACAAACACAAACGCTATTCTCATCGTCCGCACACTCCCTGCTCTGCTGCTACCACTTCCCCTGCTACCTGGCTAGGGAGGATGGAGGAGGGAGACAGCAAAAGGCAAGGGAGGAGGGAGGAGAGGAGGCAGGCAGAAGACGACGACGACGACGACGGCAAACGCGCCCTTCTGCCTCTGAGCCGAAACCCTCCGGAAGGCGGAAGGCGGCCTCACTGAGAGTCTTGGGGAAGCTGAACATATTGCGCTGTTCTTACGCGGCCCCTCCCCGACTCCTCATTCGGCGCCTCACTCAAATCCGCAACTGCAGGGCTTACGCCTTGCGCAGCAATCGGAGGTACGATGAGAAATGTGGACGCCACCGGCCCTGCCTACCACAAGCCTCCATGCAACAATACCACACACACCACGTTTTGTGTTACGTGTTGTTGGTACATGTTGCTTTTGCGTGTTGTACGTGTTGTGTGATAAGTGTTATTTTTACGTGGTGTTTCTGTGCGTGTGTGTGTGTGTGTGTCACCCCTCCCTCCTCCTCCTCCTCCTCCTCCTCCGCCGCCTCCTCCTCCTCCTCCTCCGCCTCCTCCTCCTCTCATTCGCCTCCTCCCTCTCTTCCTCCTCCTCCTCTCCTCCTCCTCCTCCTCCTCCTCCTCCTCCTCCTCCTCTCTCTCCTCCTCCTCCTCCTCCTCCTCCGCCTCGTCCTCCTCCTCCTCCTCTCGTCCCCTCCTCCTCCTCCTTCCTCCTCCTCCTCCTGCTCTTCCTCCTCCTCTCCTCTCCTCCTCCTCCTCCTCCTCCTCCTCCCTCCTCCTCCTCCTCCTCCTCCTCCTCCTCCCCCTCCTCCTCCTCCTCCTCCTCCTCCTCCCTCTCCTCTTCTCCTCCCTGCTCCTGCTCCCCCCCTCCTCCTCCTCCTCCTCCTCCTCCTCCTCCTCCTCCTCCTCCTCCTCCTCCTCCCCATCCTCCCCCTCCTCCTCATAGTTACGTGTTGTGTGTTACGTGTTGTTGTTACGTGATGTTTGACGTGCTGTTTTTGTACGTGTTTTTTTGTCTCACGTTCACGTGTTGTTTTTACGTGTTGTTTTCACGCGCTGTTTCTTCTCACGGATAACATTGATTTTCCCACGGTTAAGAATAACCGTTCCCGAATGCGTCCGCCACACCCAGTACAGCGCTTCGTGGCCCCAAAAGGAGCTCCACCGAAGGCCCCAGTTGGGGTGCCCGCATGCGTCCGCCACACCCAGTACAGCGTTTCATAGCCCCATACACAGGGAGCTTCACCGAAGGCCCCAATGCGAGTGCCCGCATGCGTCCGCCACACCCAGTACAGCGTGACGAGGCCCCAACGGGAGCTCCACCGAAGTGTCCGCATGCGTCCGCCACACCCAGTACAGCGCTTCGTGGCCACATTGGGAGCTCCACCGAAGGCCCCAATGCGGGTGCCCGCATGCGTCCGCCACACCCAGTACAGCGCTTCGTGGCCCCAAAGGGAGCTCCACCGAAGGCCCCAGTTGGGGTGTCCGCATGCGTCCGCCACACCCAGGACAGCCTTTCATGGCTCCATACATAGGGAGCTCCACCGAAGGCCCCAATGCGTGTGCCCGCATGCGCCCGCCACACCTAGTACAGCGCTACGCGGCCCCATAGGGAGCTCCACCGATGGCCCCAGTGGGGGAGCCCGCATGCGTCCGCAACACCCAGTACAGCGCTTCGTGGCCCCAAAGGGAGCTCCACCGAAGGCCCCAATGAGGTTGCCCGCATGCGTCCACTTTACCCAGTATAGCGTTTCATGGCCCCGTAGGGAACTCTACCGAAGGCCCCAGTTGGGTGGCCCGCGTGCGCCCGCCACACCCAGTACAGCGTTTCATGGCCCCAAATTGAGAGAGCCACCACCGAAGGTCCCAGGGCGGGTGCCCGCATGCGTCCACCACACCCATTACAACGCTTCCTGGCCCCATATGGAGCTTCGCCGAAGGCCCCAGTGATGGTGCCCGCATGCGTCCGCCACACCTAGTACAGCGTTCTGGTGCCTCATAGTGAGCTCCACCGGAGGCCCCATAGGGTGTGCCCGCATGCGCCCGCCACATCCAATGCACTCATACCTATCGTCTTCGCTCGTGTCGTGTACCCCGCCACACATTTTGGCGCACCCCTCGCACGGGCTGTCTGGAACCTTCGGTGGAGCTCCCTATGGGGCCACGAAGCGCTGTGCTCGGTGGGGGAGACGCATGCGGGCTGCGCCACTGGGACCCTCGATGGAGCTCCGTATGGGGTCACGAAGCGCTATACTCGGTGGGGGAGACGCACGCGGGCTGAGCCACTGGGACCTTGGGTGGAGCCTCCTATGGGGCTACGAAGCGCTGTACTGGGTGCGGGAGACGCACGCGGGCTGCGCAACTGGGACCTTAGGTGGAGCTCCCTATGGGGCCATGAAACGCTGTACTGGGTGTGGCGGACGCATGCGGGCACCCCCACTGGGGCCTTCGGAGGAGTTCCCTATGAGGCTACGAAACGCTGTACTGGGTGTGGCGGACGCATGCAGGCACCCCCAACGCTGTACTGGGTGTGGCGGACGCATGCGGGCACCCCCACTGGGGCCTTCGGTGGAGCTCCCTACGTGACCACGAGACGCTGTACGGGGTGTGGCGGACGCATGCGGTCACACGCACTGGGGCCTTTGGTGGAGCTCCCTATGGGGCCACGAAGCGCTGTACAGGGTGTGCCAGACGCATGCGGGCAACCCCACTGGGGCCTCCGGTGGAGCTCCCCATGGGGCCACGACACGTGTGGCGGACGCATGCGGACAACCCCACTGGGGCCTCCGGTAGAGCTCCCCATGGGGCCAGGACACGCTGTACTGGGAGTTGCGGACGCATGCGGGCACGCCCACTGGGGCCTTCGGTGGAGCTCCCATGGGCCCAGGAAACGCTGTACTGGGTGTGCCGGACGCATGCGGGCACCCCCGCTGGGGCCTTCGGAGAAGCTCCCCATGGGGCCACGACACGCTGTACTGGGTGTGGCGGACGCATGCGGGCACCCCAATCAGAACCTTCGGTGGTGGCTCTCTCCCTTTGGGGTCACGAAGCGCTGTACTGGGTGTGGCGGACGCATGAGGGCAACCCCCACTGGGGCCTTCGGTGGAGCTCCCCATGGGGCCACGACACGCTGTACTGGGTGTGGCGGACGCATGCGGGCACGCCCACTGGGGCCTTCCGTGGAGTTCCATGGTGCCAGGAAACGCTGTACTGGGTGTGCTGGACGCGTGCGGGCACCCCCACTGGGGCCTTCGGTGGAGCTCCCCATGGGGCCACGAAACGTGTGAGGGGTGTGCTGAAACGGGTGATGACAATGATGATGATGATGATGATGCTGCTGCTAATGATGATGATGATGATGATGATGATGATGATGATGATGATGATGATGATGATGATGATGATGATGATGATGATGATAATGATGCTGATGCTGATGCTGATGATGATGATGATTATGCTGATGCTCATGCTGATGATGGCGATGATGATGCTGCTGATGATGAGGATGGTGGTGATGATGATGCTGAAGATCAGGATGATGATGCTGCTGATCATGATCGTGGTCATGATGATGCTGATGATGATGATGCTGCTGCTGATGATGATGACGATGATGATGATGATGCTGAGAGGAGGAGGGAGGGGGCAGCGGGAGAGGGAGAAGGAGGAGTGAACGCGGGGGCCGTCTGTTCAAAACGAGGACCCAACACCACAGGATGGTTGGGAAACACACAATATGGCATCAATGAGTTTGGGCTCTTCGGGCCCTCTCGGGACATCACTCGGAGCCCTCCTTGGGCTATGTGTTGGGCCTCGTGCCTAATTGTTGCAAGAAAAAACTCTTAGGGGTCTGGGGCTTGTTCGGGGCCTGTGGGGGGTCCTGGGAACTTCTCGGGGGCCTCTTGTGGCCTCCTGCTCCCGCCCTCGGACCCATTTTGAGCGGTCCTGCGGCGCTCTTGGGCCGTCTTGTCTTGGGCGCCTCTTGGGCAGTCTTGAGGCTCTCTGGGGCCGTCTTGGGCTCTCTTGGGTGCCTCTTCGGGCGTCTTGGGGCGGCCTTGGGGGCCTCTTCGGTGTCTTGGAGCGTTGAAAGCTCGAAAATGCGAGAAGGCCACAAACCTAAAACAAAAACAATGAACATCAGCGATTTTACCCTCTTCGGGCACTCGCGGGACGGCTCTCGGAGCTCTCTTGGACTGTTTTTGGAGCCTCGAAAATTGTTTGGGGCCTCTTAAGAATCTGGGGCTTGGTTTGGGGCCTCTGGGGGGTCCTGGAGGCTTCTCGGGCTTATGTTGAGCGGTCCTGCGGCGCTCTTGGGCTGTTTTGGGCGCCTCTTGGGCAGTCTTGAAGCTCTTTGGGGCCGTCTTGGGCGTTCTCGGGGGGTTCTTCCGCCGGCCTGGGCGGTCTTGGGAGCCTCTTCGGCGGTCTTGGGGCGCTGGAAGCTCGAAAACGCGAGACGGCCAAAAACTCAGACACACACACACACACACATACATACATACATACATACATACATACATACATACATACATACATACATGCATGCATACATGCATACATACATACATACATACATACATACATACATACACATACACATACATACATACATACATACATAACATACATACATACATACATACATACATACATACATACATGCATGCATACATACATACATACATACATACATACATACATACATACACACACACAGACATACATACATACATACATACATACATACATACATACATACATACATACATACATACATACATACATACATATATACACACACGCACACGCACGCACACACACAGACACACACACAGACACACACACACACACACGTCAGGCGACGTGTGCTGTGACGTGCTGTGATGTGCTGTGCTGTGTTGTGATGTGCTGTGTTGTGCTGTGCTGTGTTGTGTTGTGCTGTGTTGTGCTGTGATGTGCTGTGATGTGCTGCCACACACACGCACACATGCGGCCTCGCCGCGTTGTGCTGCGCTGTGATGTGTAGCGGTGCGGAATCCGGAGCCATTGGTTCTGCACCGGGAGCGCCGGCCCCGGCCCGCGATTAGTTGATCCCGTCGTCCTCTCTTTCCCCTTCTGTCCCTCCCCCTCCCCTCCTTGCGAGAAAAGAGGCCGGCTTCTCCCCTTCCCTCCCCCCTCCCTCCTCTTGCCCTGCACGCACCCGTGTGCACAGTGACGGACTGCCGCCTGTGTTGTGTTGTGCTGCCGCTCGCGGTGCTGTGCTGGTCACCGCTGGCACGTACGAGGTCACGTGGACCTACACGGTAGAAGTCCCAGGCGGCAACGCGGACGGTGTCTACAGCAACGGAGCGCAGGTTTCGGCGGCGCAGGGCCATCCTTGGCCAACGATTCGCCGTGATGCGCCCCAGGCCGTACACACTTGTCCGTTTTCTCTCTCTCTCTCTCTTTCTCTCTCTCTCTCTCTCTCTCTCTCCCCCCCCCTTCCCCTCCTCGCGCTCTCCTCCCCTGGTCCCGCACGCACCCGCGCGTACACAGACTCACAGCAGCTTGTGTTGGGTCGTGCTGCTGCCCGTGGTGTTGCGCACGGCCACGCTGCTCTGTTTTGAAAGCCCAGTCCAAAGCGATCCCAGGGGCGTCTCGGTCACGGGTGACACGGACGAGACCGCAGTGACCTCTACGGTAGTCGTCCCAAGCGACAACGTGGACGGTGTCGGTCTGCCGCGTGTCGCTTCGCCCTTGGCTGCTCCGGCGCGGGTCTTGGCGGACCAGTGCGCCGAACACAGCAAGTCGTAGACGTGTGGTGTGGCTGAAGTGGCATCCTTCGTTGTGGAATTGGTAGCCCTTTCCGCCACAGCGCCGTTGCGTGTGGCCGCAAGTACGACGGCTGGTGCGACCTTCCGGCCTGGCGGACAGCCGAGGCTACACGCAGGTGGCCGCCGAAACAGCAGCTGACGGCCGCTCACCTGGCGGTCCTGCGTGCGCCTTCCCACACGCACACACCTGTCACTGGCTGTGCTGCGCTGTGCGGAGCGGCGAGCCGCAGCGCTCCTCCCCCTCCCTTTCTTCTTCTCGCCCGGTCGCCTCTCCCCCCCCCCCGGTGCGATGGCAGTGCCGTGGCGTGTGGCCTCAACATGTCCGACGGCCGGGGCGACCTTCCGGCCTTGGCGGACGGCCTGGGCTACACGCAGGTGCCGCCGGAGGCTCCCACACTGTTCCGGTCAGGAGGGATGGCAGCGCCGTGGCGTGTGGCCGCAATTACGTCGGCCGTTGCGACTTTCTGGCGCTGGTGGCCGGAGCTACACGTAGTCGGCCGCCGGATGGGGACGTTGGTCGCGGGTCTCACCGACGGCCCTCCTGGATAGACCATTCTCGAGGCTTCGGAATACTTCCGATGCCTTTCTATTCCCCTTCCTCCCCTGCTCACACACACACATACACACGTGTGGCTCAAGCACGGTCTCTCACCCACATGCTACAGCGAGCCTTGTGTGGAGTCGCGTGGTGCAGGTGCTGCCCCGTCACACCGCCCTGAACGGGCTGGTCCACCCACCAAAACCGACAGCGGCACCCGCCGAGGTGGCGTGGGTTGTTCGCGTGTCGCGTGAGTGTCGGTGTGCCCAGTTCCGGGACGGGACCGGTCCTGGTGGATGGGTGCATCAAGAGCAGTGTGCGGGGTGTGTATATTGGCGTTAGGTGGCCGCACAGAAGACCGTGCCCCACCCACGTACCTCCCCCTCATCCACTGCAGCCGGCATTGCTTGCCTTGGCGTGCGGCCTGGTATGAGACGGTGCGAGGATACGGTGTCCCCGCTATGGGCCGGCAACGAACGAACGAACGAACACACACACACACACACACGCACACACACACACACACACACGCACACACACACACACACACGCACGCACGCACGCACGCACGCACGCACGCACGCACGCACGCACGCACGCACGCACGTACGCACGCACGCACGCACGCACGCACGCACGCGCACACACCCGCACACACCCGCACACACCCGCACACACACACCCGCACACACCCGCACACACCCGCACACACCCGCACACACCCACACCCACCCACACCCACCCACACCCACCCACACCCACACCCACACCCACCCACACCCGCACCCACACCCACACCCACACCCACACCCACACCCACACCCACACACCCACACCCACACACACACACCCACACACACACACACACCCACACACACACCCACACACACACCCACACACACCCACACACACCCACACACACCCCCACACACCCACACACACCCACACACACCCACACACCCACACACACCCACACACACCCACACACACACACCCACACACACCCACACACACCCACACACACACACCCACACACACACACATCACACATAAAATAATCAACGATGTTGGGCTCTTCGAGCCCCTCTCGGGACGCCTCTCGGAGGTCTCTTGGGGCCTCTTGGAGGCCTTCTGGCTTACTCTTCGGGGATCCTGGGAGCCTGGGAAGCCGTCGGAAGGCTTTCTTGGGCTACTTGACAGCGTCTTGGGCTGTTTTTTTGCGAACTGGGTGTTCTTTGGGGGCGTCTTGGGCAGTCCCAAATCTTTTTGGGGCCTGCCTGGGAAGCCCTGGGGGCGCGGTACCGGGAATGTCTCCTTGATGTTCTGGAGGTGTGGACGGTCCCGTGGGTGGGTGTGTGGGGGGCGTACTTGTTTGATATTACGTATAGGGCGTAATCCATGGGTCCATGGGGTGCGTTCCAATGGCATGCGCTCTACGGGCAAGAAGCTGCGGGATGCATCTATATGGGTGCAGAAAGTGGGGTGAGCATACGGCGTGCAGCCCAAGAGGGGTGCAGTCCATGGGGTGCTATACATCGGGTACAACGGTGCAGCGGCTCGGATGTAAACTATGGGGTGGGACCCAATCGGGCGAGACCAATTGAACCCCTGTAGTATGGAGGCCTCGGGGGGGAAAAGCCATGCACTTCCTGCATTTCCCGGCGGAACCCGCCGGGTGGACAGCATCATTTTGGGGACCGTATTGGGATCGCATGGGCGCTGAACCTCAGTCATCACTGTTAAGATTCCAACTCAAGTAATCAGAATGAGAAAGCGGAGAGGGAAAAGTGGGAGGTCATACGCCAAAACAGCTCACGCCTACTTACGCTTACTTTGCAAATCTCTCCCTGAGGGCCTCCGCTTGATGTTTGCCAAGATCACGCGATCGCCAACGACAGCGGGTCTCTCGCCTTGGGCTGGCGGGGGGGGGGGAGTGATGATGAAGGAGGGAACAAAGAACATAGATGATGGGGGGAAATGGAACATGGAGACGGATGGGAAAGAGGAGCAGCAGCAACAGCAGCGCAATTGCTACTGAGGCGGACAGTCTTCGGAAGTGGTACCACGATCTGTGCGGGGTGGGGAACATTTGACTGTCGCGCTGTGGGCGGAGCAAACGCACAAAACGATGGCAACTTCTCTGGACTGCGCCGAGGCCAGTACCAAGGGTTCGACGAATCTTGGTGAACATTGGTCGTTGATGGGCTTAATGGCGGGACAAAGTCGACCTGGCCGTCGGATGTTCTCAGCTGGGACACGGCATGCCCTCGCCATCGCCAGTGACGACGTCACCGCCAAGGGGGCCAGCGATGAGCGCGACGCGCTGCCGTCGCTGAGTACCAGCCCTTCCTTCGCGGCCTGTGGCGAGCAGCGGGGGCTGCATTTGGAACGCTACGATCATTAATCTTCTTGATGACGAATCGAAGGCCCAGACGTCTTTCAAACTCGTCGTTGCCAATCGTGCCAGCCACGAAAGAGCTGCCCAAATACCGGCCTTGGACCCCAACGAGCATCAGCTGGCCGCGCCATGCCGCCTTTGCGTTGCTTCGCCACGGAAAGAAATACTTGAAGCGGCACCTGCGAAGACGAAAACGACGATGAGGACGAGAACGCAGAGGGGGCGGGCGAACGACGGAGCGACAGGGGAGAGGCAAGAAACGCAGGGCCCACGCTTCCTGCGCCTGGCAGCAGTGGCGCCGTTCCCTTAGACCGGCGACCGGCGGCGGCGCCCGGATGGCCCGCAAAATGAAAGGGGGGCAGAAAGTGGAGGAGCAAAAACAAAACAAAAAAAGGGGGAAAGGGAAAGATGGAAACAGCAGGAGCAGCAGGAAGCAAGCAGCCGCGAGGGGGGCGGGCGGAGGGTCGTCGGCGTCGATGCCAGGGGACAGCCGTCGCGGTCGGCGGGCGCGCGCCAAAATCAACTCAGGGCGCGGGGGGGCGGAGGGAGGGGCGGCGGCGGGGGGGGCGGTGGTCAGGCGGTCGGCTCACGCAGCGGCTGCTGCGCGCTGTCGCCGCGGCCAGCCTGGCTGCCAGCGCGCCGAACGGCGCCTGGAGCCTGCGGAGCACGGCCTGCGCGTTCCGCTTTTGAAAGAGAAGCGAAAGTCGCTGGGCGTGCTCCGCCGCCGCGATGGCGGGGTCCTCCCCCGTGGCGTCCGCTACGCCTTTTGCCAGGGCGGCCAGGGCGCGGCGCGCCTGCTTGCCCCGGGCGCCGCCGCGCGCCTCCATCACCATCGGGGTGAAGGTGGTGCCGGCGGCGCTGCAGCTGCACGCAGCGTCGCAGCACTGTCGCCTCTGCTCTTCGCAGCGCTCCGCGGCCGCCCGCGGCGGCCGAGGCAGCCAGCAGGTCGCCCCGCGGCCCTGAAGCGACGGCGATCACTAAGGCCGCCAAGGCGCCGTTCCGCCAGCGGAGGACGCGGACGTCCGCCGGGCGCTGGCCGCCTGCGTCGAGTCTGCCGCCGCCCTCCCCCGCCTCGGGGGCCCTCCCCCCGCGCGAGGAGCTCTGGCAGGCCCGGCCGCTCGACCTCGGCGCCCAGGAAGCCCGCGGCCTGCGCGGTGAAAAAAGGTTTGGTCGCGCGGAGGGCGCCGTGCCGCTTCGCGCGGCAAGGGCGCGCCGGCGCGCGGCCGCGAACGTCCATGACGACGTCGCAAGCGGGGCGGAAGGCCTCCCGGCCCGCCAGCCGCGCCCGCCGGCGCCGCCACGCCGCGCGGGAAATCAGCGCCGACCGCGGCGCAAGGCCGCGCCCGTTGCCAGCCGCTAGCGCCGGGTGCGCTCCACTGCAAGAGGTGCGCTTTGATGGCCAGGCGCGTTCGCTCCTGGAGCTCCGTCGCGGCGGCGGCGCCCACCTTATTGGCGGAGAGCCCGCGCTGGCGGCCGCGCTGGGGCGCCGAGACGAGGGGCAGGGCCAGGGCCAAGGCCGCGGGCAATGGGGCATCAATGAAGACAGCGCTCGAAAGGCCGGCCAGCAACGGCATGAGGCACGTGGGGTTGTCTATGTCTCCCTCTGCTTTCAGCAGCATCGCAGTGCGTCGGAGGCCCCGCGGCGGCCTCCAACGCGTCGCTGTCGCCCGCGTCGTCGTCCGAGATGCCGGCGCGGAGCATGCCGCGCGGGGGGCCGGGCAAGAGCCTGGCGCGCGCCGCCGTGCTGAGCGAGGCCCCAGGCTGCCTGCCTCGAGGGGGAGTTGCGCCTGGGCCCAGGAGTCGTTTTTAAGTGGGCTGATACTAAGTTGCTCGAAGCAGGTCCGCACTGCGCTGTCCAGAGCGAGCAGCGCCCCCCTCGGCGCCGCGGGTGCGACGACCCGCGCCGAGTAACCGAGCCTGCAGGAGCCGGCGCACTACCGCAGCAAGTGGAGCGCGACTTGGCAGTCTTCCAGCGCGCCTCGAGAAGCCCGCTCGCCTCGTCGACTCGCTCCTGCGCGCGCGCTGGGCTAAGGGCGTCGCTGCCGACTGGCGCGCCCAAGAGTTCGAAGCAGCCGTCAGCGCGCGGGCGGAAGCGAGGGGGGAAGGCGCCCAGGCCCATTTCGTTGTCGCCACCCACAGGGACCACCTCGCACATCAGGCCAGCTCGCCCACCAGCACGTGGAGGAGGCGCGCCGCTGCTTGCCAGTCGTCGGCCACGGCGCCGTCATCGAGAAAGAAGAAGGCCAGGTCCGCAGCGCCCTCAGCGGCTTGGGCGGGTTGGCGGAGGGCATGCTCGGCGGCGCGCTGCAGTGCCGAGGGGGACAGCAGCGGTCCAAGATGACCCCCTTTGTTGCGCGCCGCACTCTGAGGGGTCGGAATGCCGGCCCAGCCAGAGCAGGGAAGGCCCGCGGCAGTACCAGGGCGGGCAGCACCTCGTGCACCACCTGCAGAAGCGTTTGGCGGTCGAGGGCGTTGAACGCGCTGCTCAGGTCGAGCATGGCGAACACCTTCTGCCTGTCGCCCGCGCGGCGCCCGCGCCACTGTCGCGAGACGTGGACCACGGCCTCGCAGTCGCCCGGGAGGGCGACGCTGACCTACAGGGGGGCCAGTCGTCCTCGGGCGGCGTCTGACTCGAGACCTGGCTGCAGAGGCACTTCGCCACCAAATCCCGCGCGGTCTTGCCCGCGGCCACTGGTCGAAGGCCGCCGTCTTTCTTGGGCGAAGCCGCCAGCGAGGCGCCGACCAGGTAGTCCGCCACGAAAAGGGGGGGCGCGGCCCCTGGCGAGGAGGCTGGCGAGGCCCAGTAGCTGCTGCAGTTCCTCGTCGCGGTGGGCGGCGGTCAGAACAAGGGCGTCCTTGAGGCGTTGCGGGCGCAAGCCAAAGAGGCCCGGGGCCGACCCCCCAGGAGGCCCGCACCTCGCGCCCGACCGAGGCAGCGCTCAGCTGCGGCGCCACTGCAGCGTGAACTGCGGGGTGCTGGCGATATCCACAGGTCGTTGGCTGCGCGGGTGCTTCTGCCGCGTCTGCTCCAGCGCTGCGGCAATGACCTCCACCAGGGCCTGTCAGCGAGGGCCACGCAGCTCTTAGAGTACTGCGGGTCCTCCACGAGCTCCAGGCAACACCGCGCTTTCTGGGTCGCGCTGGAAGGCTGCGCGCTGCCACGCCGTTCCGCGGTCTCTGCCCAAAGCGAAGCCCGTGCCCCCTCCAGCCAGCGTCAGCAAAGGTTTGTCAGAGCCTCCACCGCGTTCCTGCTGCTGCGGCCTCCACGCGTGTGTGGGCGGAGGACGCTAGGGTAGTATTGCGAACTGGAGCCAAGCTTCCTGTGTTCTCGTGTACGGCGAACACCGCAGACTGGGCCAAACAGCGCGCCCAGATGTCCCGCGCCCCCTTGGGCAAGTAGTGCTTAGTGTTCGCTCGGCTGGAGAAGGCGTCTTGTCAGGTGGGCAGGTTGCACGGCCGGGGAGCGTTGTCGTCACCGGCCTGCGCTGCGTCAGCAGTCGCAGCTCGCATAGCTGGGCGGCACCTCGGGCACACGCGCCGGTAGCGCGTGTGGGGGAAGCGCTGGCACGAGCGCTGCGACAAAGCATGTTCGCTGAAGTAAACCAATGGGATGGGCGGGAGGCCTGGGAACCTACTCGCACGGTTTTCGGTTGAGGTGTTCCCGCATGGCTGCGTGGTCTGCCCATCTGGCGCTGGCGGTCAAGTCGGCGCGGAGGCACCCAAGGACAGGGCAGCCTAACACGCCAGGCGCGGCGTTGTGGGCGCGCGGCAGCGCCGTCAGCCGGCGCAGGCGGTGGCTGGATCTGCGCGTCTAACCCTGCTGCCGCCGCTGGCGGGGCCGCCACAGGCTGCTCGGCGGGAGCCGAAGCGGCGGCGGGCAGACCGTGCACCGCTGGTGGAGCATCCGCGTGCTGCGGGCCAGGGGCAGCGGCGACGGTTGTTGCCGGCGGGACCGCCGCAGCGGAGCTTGCGGCGGCAGCCGGCGGATCTCTGGCAGGGAAACGTCGGCGTCAACATTCATGTTTTGCTCCGGGTCAATGCTCAGCTCCCCCATCCCCACGTCCAGGAGGAGTACAAGATCAGGATCGCCCACCTCAGTGCGACTCCGCCTGAGTCGGCGCCCAGGCGAATCCCCAGCCGCACCCATCTCGACGAACGTATTGCGGACGCCGACCTCTTGACGAGAAAGCTGCGCCGCCTCCGCTGGTGGCCCGGATGAGGGAGGGTTCGCCGATGTTTGCGGGTGGCTGCGGCGACGCCTGCTGCGGAGCAGAACGGCTGCGGCCCCTGCTGCTGAGGGCGCTGGCAGAAGAAAGTTATGGCTGAGGATCCCCTTCTCCACGACGGCGGGTGCAGCGCGTGCGCTCGTAGTGGCACGTGCCGCACACGTCCGAGGCGGAGCCCGCGGGGAAAGCGGGCGACAGCACCGCCCGGATAAGCAAAGTGGCGTGCCCTGCCCAAGCCACCGGAGACGAACTCACGTGGAGTATACCGCCCTGGACTCAGAACAGTGGTGGCAATCGCCGTGATGGACGTACAAACGCATTCTTGCTTGATGGGGCATGGCCTTCGGTTCGAAGCCAGCTTCGGTTTTCGCCTCCCAGAGCTCCCGCGGCAGACTCCACGGCCTTTACGGCGCGCCTCTGCGATGTGCAGGCCTCCTTGACATAGCAGAAGTGGCCTCTCGAAGGCGAAGCCACGCCCCGAATCCCCATGCTCAGAGATCCTCTCCTCTATTCGCAAAGGCTGCATCGAACGCGTGCGATAAGCTAGGTCACACATTTCCTTTTGGGGCCTCGGCATTCCAAGCGATATCGAAACATATTTATCGAAGGCGTGTGCTTCTCCATGTCTCTGGCCACGGCGAGGCTAATCAAAGCATCCGCCACCACGATGCGTCTCAATCAGTGTCCCTGCGTGGCAGAGCCTCCCGTCGCAGCCCAGGGCGCCCGCCCGCACGTCATGTCACGCAGAGCCCCGCTCTTCATGGACTTGCGTAGCTCATCTCCTGGTCGTCGCCAGCGGTGTCCCGCCCTGAGCTGCTCCAGGTGGCATGGTTGGCCGTCGCCAAAAGGGTCCCGTTGGTACGGTCCGGCCCTTCGCTGCCCTGAAAGGCCAGGGGCGGCAGTCGCCACTCAGGTCCCGCCCGCCAGGGCCCCGCCAAAATTGTTGCCCTGAGATTCGTGGTGGACGTCGCCACTGAGGTCCCGCTGATGGCTGCTCTGAGTGGTGGGGCTGGCCGTCGCCCACCGCGTCCCGCCCCACATGGCCCGGCCCGGTTTGCCCTGTGCATCGGGTCTGGCCGTCGCCCATGAGGCCCAGCCCATATCCATTATGCAGTCACCGTGCTAACGGGTGACGGGGAGGGATGACGCGAGGGGAGGGCGAGGAGGGACGGGGATGAGGATGTGGGGTCGAGGGAGAGCAGAGGAGAGGAGAGGGAGGAGGAGGAGGAGGAGGAGGAGGAGGAGGAGGACGAGGAGGAGGAGGAGGAGGAGGGGGTCAAGGGGTCAAGCACGTACGCCCGCGAAGGGGCGGCCGCTTAGGGCACGGGCGGGCGAAAACTGGCAGGCGCTCGTCTGGCTCACGGGCAAGAGCTCAATCCCACGCCATCGCAGGCAAAAGTGGGCGAAACTCTGCGCCGGCTGATCAGGGCAGGGGGGGAGGAGGAAGTGGGGGGGGGAAAAGAGAAGCAGCAACTCTGATGTGGGAGCCCAAGGGGTCTTGGGCACCAGAACTGAACGAAAGGGCTTGTCTGGCCATGGCGAGGCTCGGCCACGAATATTATTCGGGAGCGGCCAGGAGGGGGGTGTCCAAGAGGGGGGGGTGCAGATCATGACCGGCGGCATGTGCGCGGCCCAGCGGGGGGGCCTGGGACGTAGTAAAATAAGAAGAGGCGCCATGAAATCTGAAGAAAAATCATGGCCCGCGCCATGATATCCACCCCCCCCTGGTCATCACCCCTCTCTTCTTCGCTCCCGAAGATCCAAGGAGCGGCCCCCACACCAGAGCCCCTCCGGGGTCGTTCTTTGAGCGCCATGACTGTAGCGTACAGCTGCCCAGGTAGCGGGGCGGCCGTCGCCAACGCGATCCCGCCAGTCCGGCTCGTTGCCCTGGGTGGTGCTGTTTGCCGTCGCCAGGGTCCCACCCTTCGTTGTGCCCTGGATGTCGGGGTCGGCCGTCGTCCCTTCGGTCGCTGGGCTTTCCGTCCTCGGGGTCCATCCCTGGGCGGCCCTGTTAGTACCGTTCACTGCTTGAGGTTCACGGAGAACTTGGATCATCTGAACTGTTTGTGCCTCTTGTGATGCAAGAATCCCCCCCTCCACCCTAAACACCCACGGCGACCTGCGTCCACGTCAGGAACGTGTTGCCATGAAGGCCATAGGAGTTTGGCCTTCCCAAGGCCCGATGATGCCAACAGCGAGGTTGTAGATAGCGAAGGCTGTGGACCCCAGCCCCGCAATGACATTGAACGGGCACGTCAATCGAATAATGACAGTTTCACACATCAGGTGCAGGCTATGCCAGTGCAGCGCAATGGTGGCATTTCGGTGGACCGAGAGTGCAGTACAAAACGTGGCCCCGCTGACGTTAACAATCTGCACGCGCACGCGTTCTGCACCAGCCAGACGATGCGACCACCAATGTGCTTTGCATCTGTCATGGGACATGCTGACCTGGAAGTGACACTTTTATCTGGGAGAGGGGGCCGAACGGCGGTATTACATTATTCCTGGGTGTACAGCTGAGATACAATTCCTCGGTGAGGCTTCATGTTCGTGCCGACCCCGCCTCGCGACCCACCCGCGCCCCGCCCCTCAAGCCACTTCCGGGCCACCCCCGACCCACCCCGACCAGCTCGGCGATTCACCCTCGACCCACCTGTCACCGGCCTCGCGACATGCCCGCGACCCGCCCACGACCCACCCGCGAACCGCTTTGCGATTTGCCTACCGACCTGCCGAAGATCAATCAGCGACTAACCCACTGTGCTAAAAATTGTGCAAGGGGCGGGCTTCTTCACATTCGATGTGTGTGTGTGTGTGTGCAGAGCGGGGCCATGCAAAGACGACTGAATTCCACAGGTCCATCGTGTGACTACCCAAGGAAGCGCTGAAGCCGTACGCGTTGCAGCGCGCTACGATTTCCTAACTGAACTCACGTCTTCAGCTATTTGGCTACCGTCGCCGAGAGCCGTCCGGAGGGCGACGTGGAGTCCGGAATCAGCAACGATGAATGATTACATACATGATGTATGCGCGCCCGCTGGTGGATCAGCATCCGCTGGTACCCACAAGGGTGTTGAGCCCAAATGCATCGTCATCGGGTTCGGGGACGTGGCTGTTGAGATCGTGCCACTTCTGCGGCGACGTTCCCCTCCCCCTTCTTCCCGCGCCCCACGCTCCCCCGCCTCTCTTCTGCCCCAGCCCTTCGCCCTCCCCTTTCCATCACCCTCCCCCCACCCCAAACCTCGCTCCACCCTTCCCCTCTCGGGTGTTGCCACGAGATGCCCCCGCCCCAAGGTGTCCCCAGGATGTCCAAGGAGGCCTCCGCGCCCCTCAAGGCACCCCTCAAGAGGCCCAGAGGGGCTCCAAGACGAAGCGGAAAGCTGGAGACACCTCGGCCCAGGGACACCTTTTGCACCCCCCTGCCCCCTTCCCTCTCCCTGCACATTCCGCCCCCCCTGCCCTCCCCCTCGTCCTCCCACCTCCCCCTTTGGTCCTTTCCCCCCCCCATTCCCCGTACCCCCTGTCCCCCCCCCCACCCTTTTTTTTGCCAGCCCTGCCTCCTGTCCTGCCGCCCTTTCCCCCCGCCCCCCCCCCCCCCCTGCCCCCCCCCCCCCCCTGCCTCCTCTCCACTTTCCCCCTTCCCCCCTGCGCCTCGACGGCCCGCGAAGGCCCGGCTCGTGGTCTCCCTGCTCACCTGCGGGCCCCCTCGCCTCCCCCCCCCCGCTCCTTGCAGGGCTCGCCAGGCGAGCGGGGCAGACGCAGGATCGGACGACGGAGGAGGCAAAAACTGCACCGATCCTGGCCAGGCAGATCCTGGTGCCGGCACGCACTCCCGCAAGCGGCCATGGAAGGTACGCATCCTGATCTGGGCCCAGGCTTGCTGGCCTGGCCAGGATCGCTGCTGGGGGACGACGGCGCCGGCTGCCCCATTCTGCCCAACAGTTTCGGAGGACACCTGACGGAAGGGAGGGGGGCAGAGGGGTAAAATGAGTGTGGCAAAGGGATACTACGAACGGCAGGGATCTCAAACGAATGTACCTTTTTCCGCCTTGTCTGGGTAGCCTGTGCTGGTAGCGGGAACGGAAGCGCATGCATGTGCCGGTCCACCAGAAGCCCTTGTCTTTCAGTGAAGCTGCTCCTGCACTGCAATCGTTCGCCCCGAGAGATCGAAGGGGCGCAGTAGAATAATGGCCGAACGGCAATGTGTTCATTGATTGGATTCTGTTCTGTGCAATGCGCTGATCCCCCGGGAGACAGGGCGCATTAGAATAATTGCCAAATGGCAGTATCTGCGTTAACTGACTGTTCGGTTCCGAAGGGGCTCTGCCTGTGGGTGGGGGGTTGGTGAAGTGCGAGGGACAAGTCGAGCGATCCCCACCAGCCCTTTAGGGCGTAGGTGGTCTAGGGAGTTTCCTCTTCCAACCCCCTTCTTCCCCTTCGGGGAGGGGTTTGTCCTTACTTCTTATGACTAAACACCCCCAACCCCCCACCTAACCGGCCGATAGCAACCCCGTCGTCCTAACTGTAAACAACAGCACAAACTCATGTTTTCCTCGGCAACATCTCGTCGAGTTGTGAACAGTGTAGCAACAATGGGACGGAATGAACATCGCTGGGGTAACCCTGAGCGGGTGGTCGCGCCCTGCCTATCAAAACTAATACAATGTCAAGATTATTATCGACAACATGGACTGTCTTGTCGTCGACGCTGCGAAAAGTGTCGCGGGAATGGGACGCGGCGCACATCGCGCGCGGACGCCTGGCCAACCCTACGACGGACCCCCTGCCCGACCTGCCATAAAACACGGCAGCGTCGACGTTGTTCTTGCCAACATGTCCTTTCTCCTCGTCGGCGCTGCGGATCGCGTAGCGGGAATGGGTTGCCCCGCGAATTCCCAATAGGCATCCCCGTCTTCCTCCTCAGTTTCTCCCTCCCTCCCTCTCTCCCTCCACTCCTCCTCCTCCTCCTCCTCCTCCTCCTCCTCCTCCTCCTCCTCCTCCCCTCCTCCCCCTCCTCCTCCTCCTCCTCCTCCTCCTCCTCGTCCTCGTCCTCCTCCTCCTCCTCCTCCTCCTCCTCCTCCTCCTCCTTCTCCTCCTCCCCCTCCCCCTCCTCCACGCGCGGCAGGAGCGAAACGATTGGCGGTACAACACGCGTGGCTGGAATGAGACGCGGCGCACTTCGCGCGCTGGACATGTAGTCGCCGACGGTGCAACGTGAGAGGCCGGAGCGGGGCGCGGCGTACATCGCGCGCGGCCTTGTTTCTCGCCGACGTTGCTCAATACGCGGCGGGAGTAGGACGCAGCTCATGTCGCGCGCTGAACGTCTAGCCGCCCACGATATAAGATGAGCGACAGGCGTCGAACGCGACGCACTTGCTTCTTATGTTGTGGGAGGGCGGGTGGGAGTGGACGAAGCCTTCTGGCCCGTTCGAGCTGGCTAACTTGACCCCTCCCCCTACCCTCCCCCCCTGGACCTGGACGGGGGGCTCCGCAGGTAGTTAGAGCATCCAAAACGGCATCGGCGAGGAAGCCCAAAGCATTGGTTCTACAAAGGGTTTAGCCCCATTTTGGCCTCCTGGGGCTCATGGTGGAAGGGGGGGCGCAAATTGGGGAGCCCCCCTTCTCTGATCGATCTCACAAAAGGAAACCCAAAGATGGTCCCCAAGGCTCCCAAGGGTGCCCCAAGAGGGCCCCAAGAGGTGGCCAGGAGGCCCCAAGAGGCCCCCAGGATGCCCCGAATAGGTTCCCAAGGGACCCCCAGGCCCCCAGAGGCCCCCCATATGCACACAAGACGCTCCAAGCGGCCTCGGCGAGAATGACAAAATCATTGATTTTACAAAAAGGTTTTGGCCACATTTTGACCTCCTGGGGGGGGGCACTGAGTAAGATGACTCCAAGAGCGCCTGGGAGAGCCCACGATGACCTCCAAGATGGCTCAAGATATCCCAAGATGCCTCAAGATGGCTCCCACGATGCTCCAAGAGGCCCCAAGACCGCTCCAAGAGGGCTCCGTATGGCCACAGAGCCCCCTCCAGGAGGCCCCGAAGAGGCCGAAATCCTTCCCAAACCGTAGGAAAATCGGTGCGTTTGGCTTTCTCGCCTTTTCGCTTCCGATGGCCATCCAAGGCCTCAAGATGGCTCCAAGATGGCCCAAGAGGGCCCCAAGAGAGGCTCAAGAGAGCCCCAAGTCGGCCCCAAGAGCGCCCAAGAGCGCCCCATAAGGCGACTTGTTGCTCCCGGGGGACAACGCTAATTAATGCTCCCCTCTTGTTTGATCGATGTCTTCCAAGATGGCCCCAAGAGCGCTCCCAAGGCTCATAAGAGCGCTTCAAGAGGGCCCCAAGAAGCGCCCAGGAGGCCCCAGGAGGCCCCAACAGGCGCCCAAGAGGCCTCCAAGAGGCTCCCAAGAGACCCCCAAGAGGCCCCAAGAAGCTCTCTGAGGCACCCAAGACGCTCGAACAGGCGTTCGGGACCGCCAAGAGGACCCCAAGACGCTCCAAGAGAGGCCTCCACTGGGGGACCCTTCCTCTGTGTGCTGCCCACTTCCCTGATCGAGGCAATTCCTCTGGGCATCGTTTCTGGATGGGCTGGTGGGGTTGCGCGAAGCGTTTAGACTTTCAAGACTACCCCATTGCGACATGATTTCGGCGAGAAGAGTAGAAACCCAACAGCAATCAAAACATGCCAGAGGGCAGGGCCAGCAGTAGCAACAGCACGCCGATGGTGGCGTTCAGACCCGTGCATCCTCTCCCGCCTGCCGTGGCCACCAACCCCGAGGATGGTAGGAATCTATATTACCGTGCTCGAAGCTCTACGTAAGTCATCCCCCTCTGTCCGTCGCGGGCCTGCGTCGCCCAGTTCACCTCCGTGTTCCACGCGGCGCTGCCATTGTGCTCGCAGCCGAACGCCCTCGCCAGAGGAGAAACGCACCGGATGCGGCGGCCGAGGCTTGCGGCCAGGGAGGTCGAGTCCGAGTTTCGTTTCCCCCCCATGTGCTTCGGGCTTGACGAGCTGCTCCGCCCGAGGAGGACCGAAGAGAGTCTCGGACGCAAGAGTACGCACCGTTGAACGTGCGCGAGAGCAAGAGGTTGGCCAACTTTGCAGCGACCCCAGTCCGCGAGTCCGATGATCCTGCAGCTTTCGGAAGTGAATCACGTCCTCGAACACAATCAAGAGCAATACATTGCAGAGGGCCCCACCTTATGAAACATTGTCCTCAGATAGAACGCTCAACTCTAATATACAGCACCTCGTGCACACGGATGCGAGTGCAGTCGGGACGCGCGCGAGGTTGCCTGACGAGAAGGCCAGCTCCTCTGGGGAAGGCTCCGGGGGGGGGGGAAATAATAGAGCGAGAAATAGACAAGCCAAGGATGCGGCGACGCCCCGGCGGAAGCGCCGAAGCGCTGCCTCTGATCTTCGAGGACGACGAAGAGACAGCGACGAATCCGGCACCAGCCCTCCCCCGCAGCCCACACCCGCCCATGGGGTGAGTCTGAACGGGGCGCGACGGAAATAGGAGGCCTGGAAATGGGCACCAACACCAACACAGGGTGTTGCCTCCACAGGGGGAAGATGATCCTGGATTTCGGTGTTGGTGGTAATATTTCGGCTACCTTGGAAGCCAGAATATTACCACCAGCACCGGGATCGGGATCCTCTTCCCCAGGTGGAAGCAAACCGCCGATATTGGTGTTGGTGTCAATCTCTAGGCCTGCGAGGAAACCCTCTCCTGGTCCTCTCAGGGGCCACTGCGAGAGCTACAAGCGACGACCTGACGCCCAAGAACATGCCCCCCATGCCTCAACCCACGTCCCAGGCAGGCGCCCGTCTCGGATATCAGCCGAGAGACGCCGGAAGTGCAAAAAAGCAATCACGAGTGAGAGGGGCTTGTGCAGCCTCGAGGTGCGCAGAGGCCCATCGGTCCTGGAGTGGCTGCGGCGAAGGATGTATCCCTCTTGCCTGGTCCCAACCCCGTTTGCTCCTCTTCCTCCTCCTCCTCCTCCTCCTCCTCCTCCTCCTCCCTATCCATCTCCCTCTCCTCCTCCTCCTCCTCCTCCTCCTTCTCCTCCTCCTCCCCGACCCGCCCTCTTCTCCTTCTCCTTCTCCTCCCTACCCTCCTTCTCCATCACTCTTCCTTATAAATCACTCCTCCCTGTCACACCAATAGACGTGTCGGCAGGGTGGGCCTGGCGTTTCGCTTGAGACGTCCTTGCAATGTGTGATCCTGAAGCTTGACACTTGGAACAGCTTCGCGGATGGAGGGTGGGCCGTTCGCAAAATGAGTCTCTCGCCTTAGCGCCTCGCGCACTCGGTTGAAACAACTGCAAATATAGTTCAGAATAGCGGCCATATCGTTTTCAACATGTGGTTTTCGCCTTACCGCCGCGCACATTCGTCTTACGAGCTTGCAACAGCTTCAGGGATGTAGGGCGGGCCGTTTTCAAAATGTGGCTCTCGCCATAGCGCCGCGCACAGTCGCTTTAAACCATTGCCACAGTTTTAAAGGCGGAGGGCGGGTCGTTTTCAAAATGTGGCGCCCGCCTTCGCGCCGCGCACATTCGTCCTGCAAGCTTTCAGCAATGTCGCAAATGCAGGGCGGGCCGTTCCAAAATCTCTCGCCTCAGCGCCGCGCAGATTCGCTTGTACACAATTGCAGCCCTTTTGAAGATGGACGGCGGGTCGTTTTCGAAATGTGGCACTCGCATTGCCGCCGCGCAGCTTCGTCTTACAAGTTTGCAGCAGCTTCAGAAATGGAGGGCGATCATTGTTCAACATGTGGCTGTCGCCCTGGGGCCGCGAATAGTCGTCTTTAGAGCTTGCAGCGGTTTCAAGAGTTCGATCTGGCTCAAGTCCCAAGAACGGCGTTCTGGAAACATTTAAGATTGTCAGAATGTAAACGTCACGTTGATCCGCGCTGTGTTGAGGTCAAATGAATACGGGACCACCGTAATGTTCTGATACGATTGCAGATTGACATGCAACAGTTCTGCATATTCGAATTGTTTATTGGAACCGTTCAAGGTTTTCAGACGGTTGCCTTCCGACGGGGCACTTCCCGCAATCAACATATAATAGTGTAGGGACATAGTTATGAAGAGGGTACTTACTGGGAGGGTTTATTGCAGCATGGTTGATCTTGCGTTTACGCTGGTCCTCCTCCTCTCCCTCCTGGTCCTCCCCCTCCCCCCTCTCCAAATTCCTCCTCCACCGTCCCCTCCCCCTCCGCTTCCCCCCCCTTCCCCCCACTGCCCTTCTTCCTCTCTTCCTCCTCCTCTTCCTCCTCTTCCTCCGCCTCCTCGTTCCGTGTCTCTTCCTCCTCCTCCTCCTCCTCCTTCTCGTCCTCGTCGTCGTCGTCCTCCTTCTCCTGCTGCTCCTCGTCTTTGTCCTCGTCCTCATCCTCCTCCTTCTCCTCCTCCTTCTCCTCGTCCTCCTCGCTCCCCAAGCCGCCCCAACGAGTTCCCCCCGCAGCGATGGGAGGCGACCGACGAGGGGCTATGGGGGACGGGGGCAAGCAATTCGGGCAGCGGTGCTCCCCGCCCACCCGCCCACTTCCGAGAACCTCTTCGCGTAGTGAAGCGAAGCGCGGAGGCTGAGTTCCTGCTGCGCCCTGCACCCCCAGCGCCTGGGGGCTGCTCTCGGGCCCTGGAGGCCCTCAGACACCGACCCGCCACGGCACGTCGCCTCCAGGATGACGAGGTCGAGATCGCCGGCTCCGAGGCCCGCCAGGGCGCCCTGAAAGCTGGCCAGGCCCCGGGCCCCGCTGGGAAGCGGCCGCGGCGCGGCCGAGTACAGTCTGGCCCCGGTGGCCTGGCGTCCAAGCCTCGGGCCTGCCGGCCTCTCGATTGGGCCCGAGCTGATGGCTCTCGAAGGATTGTGCCGCGTCGCCGACACGTCGCCGACGCATCGGTGATGCACCGGCGACGTCGGCGATGCATCGGTGACGTCCGCGTGGAGAAGATCCTTTTCCACATCGCGCCGCATCGCTGATGCATCGGCGATGCGGCGGGATTCTCCGAATACATCTACCCTGGCCCCAACAGGGAGGCCTGGACGTGCGCGGATGGAGGCTGGGCTGAGAAAACCGCGGGGGCGAGAGGCCTGGGCCCGCATTCGGTCGAACTCTCGACCAATCGCCAGAAGGGCTGTCGGGGTCGCCCAGCCTCGGGAGACGAGTTCGCGAGTCAGGGGTCGAGAGCCTGAGCCTCCAGCGAGCGTGGGACCTGCTCGAAACGTACCGGGCAAGGAAAACAACAGGAAGTCTGCGCCAGCAGATCTGAACATGCTCGCCGATGGCGCGTGTTCTGCGCTCGGCGGCTCTTCGGCCCCACTGGAGAGCTCCCGCGGTGTCAACACCGTATGGCAGAAACCTGCGTTTCCCGAGGGTTCCCGTCGGAGCCCCGTCGGCATCAGAGCTCACTCCGCCGCCGCATTCTCCAGGAGCCAGGCCCTTCGGCTGCCGAGCGGGACGGACTCTTGCCGTTCGCTGCAAGCCTGGCCCGCCGGCCTGCCCCACTGACACATGTTGGCATGAGTGACGGGGGCCCTGGTGGAAAGGTGTACACCCTGCGAAATGCTTAAGAAATCATGGGTAAAGAAATTCATAGTCCCAGAATTTGAATCAAAACCCCCAATTTCTACTAAAAAGTTAGGCTTTCCATTGAAACAATAAGAATAATCAAGACTCTGGCCGAAACCTTACGTTTTCTTGAGCATCGCCTAGGGTGTACTGTACCTTACAACTTTCCGCCAGCCCTGGGTTGTTTCTATGACTTGTCGGGCCCTTCTTGGCCACTGTCCGTCCATCCTGATTCGTACTCTGCGCCCCGCGACCGTGGAGGGCCCGAAAGCATCGACCAACCTCCCAGATCCCTTTCCCTCTGGGTCCTCATCATGCTGCCCTGCCCGACCGGCAGCCGACTAGCCTCGTGCGCCGACCGGCCCTGGGGTACGGAGGGCTCACGCCGCGGTGGCGTCGGCGCTGGTTTCTGGCACCGCGTGGATCGTTCCACCCTGAACGATCGTGGCTGTCCAGTACTGCTGATCTTGACTCTGAACACGCCGTGGGCACACGTGGTGCGAAGCATTTCTTGTTGGGCAACGCCGCGGACCCCTCCGTGAAGCGTTCACTCCGGACCACACGGGCGCCTCGCTGCCACGCCGCATCGTGATCCCACAAGTGGGTAGCACGCAGCCCCCCCCGAGGAGAACTGAGAACGAGGCTCCGAAACTCGAAGGCAAATCACCCCCTCGTTCTGCGTTCTGGCGACTCCTGGCCAAGCACCGGCCACGCAGGACATCTCAAGGTCTCCTAAAAGAGCACCGTGTGTCTAGGCGATCGCAGAGAAGTGCGAAACAGCATCCGTATCTGTCTGCATCGAGGCAAAACTGTGGGGTAATGTTGATGTGCTCCCTCAGCCCTTCGGCGAACCGTTGACTTAACAATACAACCATGTACATACAAAGCCGCTCCATGCGCTGAGGGCGAAGGACGGCGGGCGGGCGCAGACTGTCCCGGATGTGTTGGGGGCCGCAGCTCGATCTCGTCGGCCCCCCAATCGATTGTGCTCAAGGTCCGCTTCTCCACTGGGAGCTCGTCCATGCAAGGCAGACTGGTCGTGACGCCCGCGGCCCCGGAGTCCTCGTGAGCGCTCATGGGCGCCACTCTGAATACCCTAAGCTGGAACACGTACGCAATCAATATCAGCCATGGGTAGCACAGCGAGACGATGGAGCAGAAGTGCTCCACGAGGTACCTGATGAGGGCGGAGGAACTTCAAGATACGTACATTCGCGTGCATCCGCGCCTCACGCCCTGCAGCCAGCCGCCTGCGGCGCCGGCGGCGGCGCGCGCTCGGGCCACGGGGCCGAGAGCGCCGAGGGCCACACATCCCACAGGGCGGCCGGCGCACGGGGCCAGGCAAGTAGCCGCCGTCATCGGGGGGGCGTTGCGGCGAGCGAAATCATCGCGACTCGGCGAGAATCGGCCCCAGGCCGTAGGGTGGCCAGCTTGATCCAGAATGGCCTTGAGCCAACATGGATACGGAAATCAATCTTGCTATAAGAGATTGAAGGGGACTGTCCTCGTCGGCTCTGACCTTCGTCAGGTGCCCCAAGGAGCTGTTGGCCGCCCATCTCGGGCCGGGCGAAAGGGGGGGATAGCAAAGGGGGGGTTTCAGAATCAGCTCACGTAGCTGATTTTCCCGGCGCCTCCCGGCGCCTGAGGCGGCTATGTATCGAGGAACGGGCTCCTCGGTGGGGCCGAAACCAGCTACATGCAGCAGATTTCGTAACCCCCCCTTTCCCAAACCCCCCCTTTCGCCCGACCCGACCACTGGGAGATAAGCATACTCTCGTGGGGCAACTGTGGGCAGGTGAGCGACGAACAGAAAAGGGCCTCACACCAGATGGCATTGGCAACCTCACGCCGCGGCTTTCGCGGGCCGCCAGCGCGGCACACCGCGTGGAGAAGAGGGCGCTCACGCGCGACCTTCTGCGGGAAGCCCACGCGCGAACGCCCGCGCAGCAGAGCCAGTGATTCTTCGTTGCCCAGGTGAACTTCTTTCGGGCAGGTGGTAACGGGGGGTGACCTACATAGGGGGTGGGGAAAAGAGCCCAAATGGGTCCAGAGCCTCTTGAACGAAGGATTGCAAAAAAAAACCCGTTCAGCGAGGGTTGTTTTGCAATCCTTCGTTCAACGAGGGTTTTTTTGCAATCCTTCGTTGGGTTTTTTTTGCAATCCTTCGTTCAGGTGGGGAAAAGAGCCCAAATGGGTCCAGGGCCTCTTTTTGGGCCCCTGCCGGCTCCAAAGGATGCTCTGAAGGCTCCCTTTGGGGCCCTTCCTCTGCACCTTCCATTCGTGATACGAAGCCAGGGCGAAGATACATTCGAAGGATTGCAAAAAAACCTTCGTTCGAAGGTTTTTTTGCAATCCTTCGTTCGAAGGTTTTTTTGCAATCCTCCGTTCAAGCCAGGTGAGGGTATCTCGGGAGGAATGTCTGAGATCTGGCGGTGGACCCCCCAGCTGCGCCTCCGGCGCCCGCGCGGACCTCCGAATTGTTCTGTCTATGTCAGTACTCGTTCCCCCGATCTGCCGCCCGACCGATTCTTATCGGGCGCGCCCACTGCGTGGCGGCCCTTCCGTCTGGAACGCCCGCGCCGGCGCGGGCCCGCCGCGCGAGGCAGCACGGCCGCGGGCACGCGCCGCCCGCCTCTTCATCGGCAGCCCGCGGCCCGCCGAGGCTGCAGGGGGGGCTGCCGCGCGGCGCCCCCGATCGCGCGCGCGCGCGCGCTCGGCTGGCCGGCGCCGCGGAAGACGAGGCCAGGACGAGGATTAAATCGGACCAGGAAAACATAAAAAGCTCTAAAATCTATCAGTTCTGAAAAACGCCTCTAGCGCCGCAGCCTGCTCAGAGTGTTCCCGAACGCTCCGAGAGCGTTCCAGAGCTCTCTGGAACGGAGTTTCTCCCTCGTCCTAGCCCCGTCCGGCGCGTGTCGGGGGGGGGGGGAAGCAGGTGCCTCTTCGGCCGAAAGCGGCTGCTGCACAGCGGAGGATGGGCCGCGTCCTCCTCCTCCTCCTCCTCCTCCTCCTCCTCCTCCTCCTCCTCCTCCCCAGGCCCTATGGCGCCCCGCGCCGTGGCAGAAGGCACGACGGGCAGCTTTCGGCGCGTTGGGCCCCAGGCAGTCGATGGACGACTCGGAATGAAGAGGCGCTCCTGGGCAAGGATCGAGACCTGCGGGGGTCCACGGCGCATGCAAAACTCATGACGTCGGAGGTCTAGGTAATCGTACTGTACTCCCCTCCTCTTAGTCGTCCTCCTCGTCCGCCTCGATCCATCTCTAACTCCTTTACCTCGACCCCCTCCACCATTCACCTCCGCGTCCGCCACTTCTTCCACCTCCAGTACCTCTTCCCTTCCTGCACATCCAACTCATCCTTCGGGCCAAGCAGCGCTCAAGCAAGAATGGGTAAGCATAATTATCTAGGCGGCGCGCGACCAGTCATGGAACCATGTAAAAAGTATTCGCCCGGGTCACTCGGATACACAAGCTGGTCGCATGCAGTATGAACGTTAGTAAGCACGCGAACACTAGAAACAACCCCCCCCTGGCAGACGCGGACCGCAGTAAGCCCCCTCTCCGCCCATGAAACCGGTTGCCCTGTTGAAAACTCAGCACAACACATCCGAAGCCCTCCGCAGGTGCCGATTCGTCTGAACTGTGCAGGCCTGCGCAACCAACACTGCCACCACCGTATTGCTCTCTGGCCCACCACCCACTCCAGGCCCCACGTGGGCCGCGCGGGGCCCCCGGCCAGACCCCGCCGCTCCAAAGCAGCTAGCACGTGTGCGACTTGAAGTAGACACGCGTTAGCGCAAACCACCCACTGCGACGGCAAGTCATCCTGGCAAATCGCTCTAATGGCGGACGAGACACTGAATGGCGGACCATCCCCAGACCGGTCCCCTGACATGTCCTCTGACACGTGACGTTCCCTGACACGCCCCCTGCTGCCACGTCCCCCCCTGAGACGACCCCTGAAACGACCCCTGAAACGACCCCTGGCACGTTCCCTGAAACGTTCCCAAACACGTACTTCCCCTAAAATCCTCTGCCACATCCTCTGACACGGCCCCTGGCACGTTCTCTGGCACGTCGTGTCCCCTAGCACGTCCCCTGACATGTCCACTGGCGCGCCCTCCAACCCTTGGTGGTCTCCAAACCAGGTGGTGAGACACCCGGTGGTGACCCCGATTCCCCCAAAAAATAATTCTGGGTCACCACCGGGTTTGGGGACACGCGGTCGCCACGAGGTTTTGCGTTTCCTGGGCCAGCCAGCGCTCGAAAACCATTATTACCCAAATCGCCCAAAACTCACCACCGGGTGTTCTGACCACCACGTTTGGGGACAACCAACCCGATTCCAGACACGTTCCCTCGCACGTCCCCTGTCACTTCGTGAGTCCCAGGGCCCACAGAACATTCCCTCCGTCCGCACGCCGCGGGGCCCACGACACACATGGTACTCCAGATTTCGAAATAAAAGGGAGGGGGTCTGGACCCTCCAAGAAAAGCCATTTCAGACCTCCCCCGTGGGAGAACCCTCCAAAACATCGTCCCCAGACCACCCCAGGCCCTCCAAGATAGCTTGGAAAAGACCCCCCCCGAAATGAGACCCCCCTCCCTTTATTACGAAATCTGGAGTATCCGTTCGTCCGTAAGCTTCAGAACACTCAAAACACATGGGTTCATTCCGTCCGTATGCCTCGGCATGGGTTCCGTTCGCCAACGAGCCTCTGGCTCCACGAGGCACGTTGGATCTTGCCCTCGGTAAGCCCCGGACCCCACAAAGCACAGGAAGACTTGTTGCTTCCTCTCGTCCGCGAGCCTGACGGCATACAGAACACGAGGGCTCCTCTCGCCCGTGAGCAACGGGCCCCACATGACACACGGGTTCCTTCCGCCCGTGAGCCACGCCACCCTGACACGACCAATGTCAAATGGCTCGTCCCATGGAACGTCCCCAGGCACGCCCGTGGACGCGTCCTCCGGCACATCCTCCAGGTGCACTCGGAATGCACCCGGAATGCACCTAGAACAATGCTGGGAGGCGCTCCTGCCTGCACGCGGGGCGCACCATCATCGAGAGGACACGCGCGGAGCGCACCCGAAGCGATCCTGGGGCTCGCCATGGTCTGGGCCTGGGTCGTGCCACACTCGAGCGGGCACACAGGTCCGCAGAACACGTGGCGTGGAATCACGAGCGGCAACCACATCCGCATCCGCGCCTTCGCGGTCCGGACCCCGGGCCGCGATCCTGCGGATACCGCGGTCGCACGGAGACCTCCCGCGCGGTCGCCGCCGCAGAACACCGCCCGGGTGTCTGCGCGGTCCGCGGCCCCGGGGCCTGGCCGGCGGGGCCGCGAGTGGGAACATGTTTTTCGCCCACGATGGCAGTAACACAAGGGCCCCCCCTCCTCCTGATCCCTCTCCTCCTCCCCCTCCTCCTGATCCCTCTCCTCCTCCTCCTCCTCCTCCTCTCCTCCTCCTCCTCCTCTCCCCCTCCTCCCTCTCCTCCTCCTCCTCCTCCTCCTCCTCCTCCTGATCCCTCTCCTCCTCCTCCTCCTCCTCCTCCTCCTCCTCCTCCTCCTCCCTCCCCTCCCCCTCTCCACCCGTGAGCCAGGAGGGCTTCTGGGGTGGATCCCGCCGCCGTGCCCCCCCGGGGCACGCTGACTCTGGGCGCCCTGCGGCCACTCTGGCCAGGACAGCCCCCGGGCGGCCCAGCCAGGAGGCTCCGTGCGGGGCCCTCAGTAGGACGGGCAGGAGGTCCTGATAGGACTGGCTCTGCATACGCTCCAGGATTTCCAGACTATCTATCGGCCATCGTTTCTGAGACCCGTGCGGAGCATGTGAGAAACTGGCAGATTCAGAAACTCTTGGAAATCGTGGAGCGCATGGTATCATGACAGATTGCCTCTAACTCAAGAAGCAGAGTCTCCAAAGTTAGATATGGAGATCGAGAACATCATGGATTTACCCATCTATGAAAAAATGCGCGGAGTGTTCGTAGATCTACGAACAGTACACGTATTGTCATAGGTTCGACGAAGAAGTAATTCTGGGTAAGTGAAGTCTGCAGTCGATCTCCTACTCGAGAAGTCCCCGTTTACGTGGCCCTGATCGCCCCTCGGAACTCCCGCGCCGGACCCCGCAGATTCACCCGTGGGCCCCCCCCCCCCTTCAAAGGGGGGGAGGTGGGGGGGGGGGGTTCGGACCCCCGAACCCCCCCCTCAAGGGGGAGGGGGGGTGGGGTTCGAAAATCTCACCCCCCCTTTGAAGGGGGGGAGGGGGGGGTTGTTCTGCGAGCCCCCCCCCCCCTTTTGTGTACTCAGGGCCATCCACTGGAGCGCTTTCTTTATCAAGATCGTGCCTCTCGTCGTTGCCTCTCGTTGTGATAGTGACCCCGCCGCTCCCAAGGAACGCCGAGGGGCTCCCTGCCAAAATTGTAAGGGAACGCGAGCAGACCTCAGGAACCACCGAGCCCCTTCCGAACGCGAACTGGACCTCTTTTCAGCGCCATGACTGTAGCGTGTCGCGCAGAAGTGCGGCAGGCCAGAATCGGAGGAGCGATACGCTAAGCCGAAGGTCGTAACGCGTCAGCTAATGCACAGCTTGGGGAATAAGAATGAACAAAAAAACGACGCCGTCTGCAGCACCGCCGCCGGGCCGGCCGCCTCCGAGCCCGCCCCCACGCCGCCGAGCTGCTGCAGCCGCAGCAGGTCGCCCCGGAAGGCGGCGTACTCCTCGTGCGGCAGCCGGCAACGCGCCTGCCCCGCTGGCCGCCGGCAGCGGGCGGCAGGGCTCCCAGCTGGCCCGACATCCGAGAGCCCGTTTTTTTCAGATTCGCGATAACGCCCAGATCTTTGCGTTGAATCCCACCAGCCCTCTGGGCATCCGTGGTGTAGGTAGTTTCCTCTTCCACCCCTCCTTCTTCCCCTTCGGGGAGGGGTTTACCCCTCCCCCTACCCCCTCCCCATGGACCTGGACAGGGGGTTCCGCGAGTCGTCGGAGCGTCCAAAACGGCCTCGGCGAGGAAGCCAAAATCATTGGTTTTACAACGGTTTTGGCCCCATGTTGGCCTCCTGAGGGGGGGCCCGAATTAATGCTCCCCTCTTGTTTGATCGATCTCCTCCAAGATGGCCCCAAGAAGCGCCAAGGGGGCCCCCAGAGGTCCCAAGATGGCCCCAAGATGGCCCCAAGAGGCCCCCAAGAGGCACCCAGGAGGCCCCCAAGAGACCCCGAAGAGGCCCAAGAGACCCCCCAGAGGCACCCAAGATGCTCCAAGAGGCCTCGGCGAGAATGCCAAATCATTGATTTCACGTAGGTTTTAGCCATATGTTGGCCTCTTGGGGGGGGCACTGATTAAGGTGACTCCAAGAGCGCCTGGGAGAGCCCAAAATGACCTCCAAGATGGCTCTAGATATCCATAGATGTCTCATAATGGCTTCCTCTGTGTGCTGCCCACTTCCCTGATCGAGGCAATTCCTCTGGGCATCGTTTCCGGATGGGCTGGTGGGGATTCGTGAAGCGTCAACCAATTTTTGTTCGCAGCGGGCGCTTTCGCCCGGTTTCGGGCCCTGGGACCCTCACAGATCGATTGGGCACGAGAAGTGGCGCAGAAAGATGGGGTCTAGAGCTCGAGCCGTGACTCTTCGCGAACTTGTAATTTTTTTGGGGGGCAACGTCGGATGTGAGGTAACGCCCATGACGGGCCCCGCACTCCCCCCCTATCGTGGTCACGTCACGATCCGCGCAGGCGCTGCGGCGCCGTGTAGGAAGCAACCTTTCCTGGGCATTCTCAGACGGCGCTGGCGCGAAGCGTGACGTGACCGGCCCCCTCCCCCTCGATCTCCTCCCCCTGGTCACGCCCGTCATCGCCAGAGGTTGAAAAAACTGTCTCCAATGTCTTGAAAGTCAAGAAAACAATTTTTCGCCGTCTTCGGCCTCTGGCAGCCCTCACCGGGCCCCGCAGGACCGCCAAGGAACGGCTCGGGACGGAAAATCGGCCCTGGGGAAGCGGTGGGGGCTAGCGGGGACACCCGCACAGAGAAGACCAGGACATCGGGTCCCGGCCGGCGGCTGGCGGCGGCAGCGCGCCTGGCCAGCTGGCTGCCGGCGGCGGCGGCAGGCGATCTCGGCGTTTTCGAGTCTCGGGGCCCACTTCCCGGGCGGGAGTGGGAAGGAGCGCTGCTCGAGGCCGCGGCTGGACTCCCCCGTGGGATCCTGGGCAGAAGACATTCCCGGAACCCCAGATGCCCCCCCCCCCCCCGCCGCGTTCGGAGGAGGAGGAGGAGGAGGAGGAGGAGGGGGAGGAGAGGAGGAGAGGAGGAGGAGGAGGAGGAGGAGGAGGAGGAGGAGGAGGAGGAGGAAGGAGGAGGAGGAGGAGGAGGAGGAGGAGGAGGGGGAGGAGGAGGAGGAGGGGCTCAATCCACGGGGGTCAGCGCTCACGGAGTCAGGCAATTCCCTCTATAGCTGACCCAAGCTTGGGAGCCGCGTGGGACCGGTGCCCCACTTCCGACCTGCGCGGGTGCTGCCCCGTGGTGGGGAGTTGCTAGGACGGCAGGCCAGACTTCTCGACAAGGCCCTGGCGGCACCGGGCTTGTGTCGACCCGGGTCAGTGCGTCCCCGACGCGTCGCGTCTGGAGGCACGGCGAAGGGTGCTTGGCCCTGCTCTGCCTCCGGGAGGCCCTTGCCAGGCCTCGGGCCCGTCAAAAAACTGCTCGGGATGGAAGCCTGGTGCTAGAAAAGGGGGTCGAGAACTTCGGGGGTCCACGCGGCGACAAAAAATCACAACGTCAGGGGGCCTGGATCATCGTTCTCTGTCTTCTTTTCCTTCTTCTTATGTTTTACGGTGGGCTAACTAAGATTGACTGAGATCGTAGCGTCAGGATTGTAAACTAAAGCGACAATAGGCAGAGACAAATGACCGCCGTAGGCGCTGTGGTCGCCAACGGAAACCTAGGTGGGCGCAGCAGGAAAAAAGGTCAGGCAAACAAAAAAGATGAAAAAGCTGAATATTGGGCCCGCTAGGACATGAAGTATGCGCCCACCTGGTCGGGGAGGGGGTGAGGGAGGTAATAATGACATGTTTACTGATTCCTCCTCCCCATCCGCCTCGATTAACCTCAGTCTCCATCGCCTCCACCACCTCCAGCATACCCACCCACACCGCCTCCCTCTCTCTCCCCCCAAACCTGCAGGCCTCAAAGAGCCCAGATGCCCAATCGTGGACTCGATCCAGAATCACGAAGGTCATGATCGTGAACAGAAGCAGAACCTCGATCCCCGATCCCAGACTCAAGGCTTCAAAAACGACCAAGAACCTGGATCCTCGATCCCCGATCGTGGCGGCGCCCAGGCGAGCTGCGCGTCGTGGAACGCAGAAGGACATACTGGTAGGATGCGTTTCTGCTGGAGGCGCGCGTCTGACCCGAACAGACAGCACTCCATACTTACGGTCGGGAGCTGTTACTTCGCGTGTCGCGGCGGCGCTACGCCCTGCGAGCGGAAAGCGTGTTGCTCCGCTCCGCGGGGCGAGAGGCTGGGAAAAGCTCTCGGAAAGTTGACGCTTGGGACTGGGGACGTGGATGACGAGTCGCGCCGAAGCGTGGCGGGCCAGAATGGGCGGTGCGACACGCCGAGCCAAAGTTCCCGACCGTATACGATACCGTTGCCCAGGCGGCCTGGCGAGGAGACGCCAGCCACGGTGCTGATACTACACGATGTTTCGGTGTGCGCGCCGCCCCCTGCGGAAGGCTGCGCACGCACAGTACAAGTACCGGATTGTCCGAAATGGTCACCAACAGTGGCACAGGGGGGGCCTCCGTAAAGGGAAGATGATCCTGGCGTTGGTGGTGATGGAGATTCGGCCACGTCAGCAGCCCCATCATGATCACCATCGCCAAGATCGGATGATTTTCTCTCGGTGGATCCACACCACCCGGCACGGTGCCGATGCGGCAGGATGCTTCAGCGTGCGCGTCGCCCCCACGGAAACTGTATAGGTCACCTAACCGACCCGCGATTATCCTCGCGCCCTCGCGCCGCCCCCAGAAGAACGGCGACCGCTCTGGCAACATGTGGCCCAGACCGAGACGAGCGAAGCGCGATTATCTTCGCGCCCTGGGGGTGACCTAGGCTACGCATGTGTACGGCGAGGGCATTGGATAAGGAACCCTTGGATAAGGAAACCATCGCCTGAAGCACGTGGAATGCCAAACGTGGATTGGCCTTGTATATCACCACGGCCCCCATCTGACAAGGATCCCCCCCAGGATCTGCAGTTTCTTGGGCACGCTCCTTAACGAACGCACCCCACGTACTTAGAGGCCTCCTATTTGGGGTACGAGTAGATGGGGTCAGAGGATCAGCGATGCATCGGCGATGAATCGGCGACGTGGGCGATGCATCGGCGACGTTAGCGTGTAGAGCATCGGGCTCCGCATCGAATCGAATCGCCGATGCGGCGCCGACCCCATCTGCTCGGGCCCCATTTGGGAGGCCTAGGGCACTACAAGAGTCTTCGGTGTGCGCGTCGCCCCCTGCGGAGGCAGCGCATAAACACACACACACACACACACACACTATTTCCTAACCATCCTGTGGTGTTGGCTCCTCGCTTTGAAGAGGCAAGACACCGCGTCTCTCCTCTCCTTCCTCTCCCCCTCCTCCTTCATCCCACCCCTGCCTCTGCCCTCCGCATGTCTTCGTCGTCGTCTCCCCCACCCAGCACATCGCTTCGTGGCACCATGGCGAGCTCCACCGAAGGCTCCGGTGGCTGTGTCCACATGCGTTGCCCCCACCCAACACGGCGCTCCGTGGCCGCATGGGGAACTTCACCGAAGGCCCCAGTGGCGGTGTCCACTTGCGTCTCCCCCTCCCAGCACAGCGTTTCGTGCCCTGTAAGGAGCTCCACCCAAGGACCCAGCGGCGGTGTCCACATGCGTCTCCCCCACCCAAAGCAACGTGTCGTGGCCCCATCGGCAGCTCCGCCTAAGCCCAATGTGGCGGTGTTCTCAATGCGTTTCCCCCGCCCAACGCCGCGCGTCGTGGCCCGATAGGGAGCTCCACCTAAGGCTCCATTGGCGGTGTGGTGTCCACATACGTTTTCCCCCACCCAGCACAACGTTTCGTGGGCCCATGGGGAGCTCCACCCAAGGCCCCAGTGGCGGTGTCCACATGCGTTCTCCCCACCCAGCAAAACGCTTCGTGGCCCCATGGTGAGCTCCACCCAAGGCCCCAATGGCGGTGTCCACATGCGCCTCCCCCACCCAGTACCACGCGTCGTGGCCCCATGGGGAACTCCACCCAAGGCCCCAGTGGCGGTGTCCACATGCGTTCCCCCACCCAGCACAACGCTTCGTGGCCCCATGGGGGAACTCCACCCGAGGCCCCAATGGCGGTGCCCACATGCGTCTCCCCCACCCAGTACCACGCGTCGTGGCCCCATGGGGAACTCCACCCAAGGCCTCAGTGGCGGTGTCCACATGCGTTCTCCCCACCCAGCAAAACGCTTCGTGGCCCCATGGGGGAACTCCACCCAAGGCCCCAATGGCGGTGTCCACATGCGTCTCCCCCACCCAGCACAACGCTTCGTGGCCCCATGGGGGAACTCCACCCGAGGCCCCAGTGGCGGTGTCCACATGCGTCTCGCCCACCCAGCAGTGCGCTGCGTGGCCCCAGAGGGAGCTCCACCTGAGGCCCGGTGAGGGTGTCCACATGTGTGTCGCCCCAGAGGGCGCTCCACCTGTGGCCCAACAGGGAGCTCCACCGAAGGCCCTACTGGCGGTGCCCACATGCGTCTCCCCCACCCAGCACGACGTTTCGTGGCCCCATAGGGAGCTCCACCTAAGGCCCCAATGGCGGTGTCCACATGCGTTGTCCCCACCCGACGCACCGCGTCGTGACCCCATCGGGGCTCCACCCAAAGCCCCAGCGGCGGTGTCCACACGCGTGTCCCCCACCCAGCACTGCTCCAAAAGCCCCGGCGGCGGTGTCCATACTCGTTTCCCCCACCCAGTCCAGGGCTTCGTGGCCCCATAAGGAGCTCCACCCAAGGCCCCAGTGGCGGTGTCCACATGCGCTTCCCCCACCCAGCACAACGTTTCGTGGCCCAAAAGGGAGCTCCACCCAAGGCTCCAGTGGCGGTGTCCAAAAGCGTGTCCCCCACCCATCATTGCGTTGCGTGGCCTCGGAGGCTCTACCTAGAGCCCTGGCGGCGGTGTCCACATGCGTCTCCTCCACCCAGCAAAGCGCCTCGCGTCTGCGCAGGGAGCTCCATCCGAGGCCCCAATTGTGGTGTCCACACGCGTCTCCCCACCCAGCACAACTTTTCGTGGCCCCATGGGGAGCCCCACTGATGGTCCCAATGCACCGTCAAGATGCGTCTCCTCTACCCAGTACAGCGCTTCGTGACTCCATGGGGAACTCCACCGATAGCTCCAGTGGCAAAGTCCACATGCCTTCCTCCTATCCAATACAACGTGTCTTGGCCCATAGTTGGCTCCACCGAAGGCCCCAGTGGAACCGTCTCCCCCAGCAAGTACAATGTTTCGTGGCCCCAGAGGGAGCTCCACCGATAGCTCCAGTGGCAAAGTTCTCATGCGTCTCCCCCACCGAGTACAGCGTTTCGTGGCCCCTCAGGAGCTCCACCGAAGGCCCCAGTGAAACCGTTCACATGCGCCTCCCCCGCCCAGTACAGTGTCTCGTGGCCCATAGGGAGCTCCCCCGGAGACGATACCCACAACTGCGGTACTCACAACTGCGTATGGTTGCGTCCTTCGCCAAACGAATTTTTACAGTCAGCGGGCGCAGGCGAGTCGAAACTGGTGAGGGCGCCGGTCGGGCTGCGGGCGGGACACGCCGGGGACGAATTGAGGCACAGAAATCGGAGAGGGACGCGGGACGAGGGAGGGCTCCCCCGCCTACCCCGCTGCCGCCGCCACCGCCGCTCGTTGTCGTCGTCGTCGTCGTCGTCGCCGCCGCCGCCGTCGTCGTCGTCGTCGTCGTCGTCGTCGTCGGCGTCGTCGTCGTCGTCGGCGTCGTCGGCGTCGGCGTCGTCGTCGTTGTCGTCGTCGTCGTCGACGTCGACGGCGTCGTCGTCGTCGTCGTCACGTGAAGTCCATAGCGGGCTGCGCACGCACACACACAGACACACACACAAACACACACACACAAATACGCATACACCCACACGCATACACCCACACCCACACCCACACCCACACCCACACCCACACCCACACCCACATACACACGCGCACGCACGCACGCACGCACGCACGCACGCACGCACGCACGCACGCACGCACGCACGCACGCACGCACGCACACACACACACACACACACACACACACACACACACACACACACACACACACACACACACACACGCACGCACGCACACCTGCACACCCGCACACCCGCACACCCGCACACCCGCACACCCGCACACCCGCACACCCACACGCACACGCACACGCACACGCACACGCACACGCACACGCACACGCACACACAGAGTGCGGGCGGGGGGCGGCGGCCCGCGGCGCCGACGAGAGCCAGGAGCGGAGGCGCTCCGCGCGCTGCTCCTCGCGCGCGGCGTCGGGGCCAAACATGGGGCCGGGCGCCCGCTGCCGCGCGGGGAGGGGGGGAGGGGGGCGGGGGGCGGAAGGGAGGGAGGGAGGTTCGAGGATCGAGGCTCGAGGATCGAGGTTCGAGGAGAGACGGGGAGGGAGGTTCGAGGATCGAGGTTCGAGGTGGAGAGGGGGGTTCGGGGAGGGAGGGGAGGGAATGGGGAGGGGGGGGGTTGGAGGGAGGATCGAGGATCGAGTTTAACGCGTCTGGGCCAGACATGGGGCCGGGCGCCAGCCCCCGCCGCCAGGAGGGGGGGGGGGGGCAGTGGAGGCAGGGACCCTAATCATTGGATAATTACTGGAAGTGTCCAGTCGCGGCCGACGAGATCGGCCGCTATCGATTTTTCTGCATCGGTCGCGATCGGTCGCGACTGGTCGCCGATCGATAGCTACCGATAGCGACCGAAAAAAATGTATCCAATGATCTGGGGAGGGAAGGAGGTTCGGAAGGAGGTTCGAGGATGGAGCTTCGGATGTTCCCTAAAAGAGCTTGTCTGTAATAAGTCTATGTCATCATGTTTCTGACGCCCGTCACCCTGGGCCCTGAAATCGACCCCCCATCGTGCCCCCCCCATCGTGGCCCTCCATGGCCCCGCATCGTCCGTCCCCCAAAACCGTTTAGGGTCTTCTGCTGCACAGGTGTCATGTTTGTTTGTCTGCCCTTGTTTTATGTGTTAACCATTTTTCAGGCTTGCGGGGGCCTGCTCTCGTCGCCGCGGCTGAGTCACCATCGAAACTCTGGCTGAAACGCACCCCAGGAGAGGCACTATTCAGGGAAACAATTTTGAAAGAAACTTGGTTTTCGCCACTTCTGGGTTCGGGGCCCGGGCCCCAGGACCGTAAGGGCGAAACGCCGCTCATAGGGAAAACCCTCGGGGCCGAGGATCCGTTCCCACCAGGACCTGCTTCTCAAAGCAGAACGCGGGGGATGTTCGGGGCTGGATGGGGGGGGGAGGGAGCGATGATGGAGGAGGATGAGGATGGTGGAGAGAGAGAAGGGAGAAGGGGCAGCAGATGAAGAAGAGGAAGGCTGAGGTGCAGATGGGCATGACGAGGAATAAAGGAGATAGGAGACGGAGAAAGAGGCCGAAGGGGAAAATTATAAAGGTGAGGATGCGGATGCGGATCATTAAGATGTTTAGACATGGAATAAGAGTAAAGAACCAGTAAGGAAAAGGTGACGACATCAGGGCCCACAAATTTGGCAACGACAGAAAACACATGTTCAACACCTGCTATTCCCCACATGCTTAGTGGGGTTATGGTTTTCTTCCTTCCCATGTCGCAGCCCCCTCTCCTCCTCACCCTTCCTCATCTTTCTCCTTCTCGCACAGCACAGCGCAGCACAGCACAGCGCAGCACAGCACAGCACAGCTCAGCACAACGCACAGCACATTGACAAACAGCACGTACACAGCACAGCACAGCACAGCTCAGCACAGGTGAGCTCAGCACAGCACAGCTCATCTCAGCACAGCACAGCTCTGCACAGCACTGCACAGCACAGCACAGCACCTCAGCACAGCACAGCTCAGCACAGCACTGCACAGCACAGCACTGCACAGCACAGCACAGCTCTGCACAGCAAGGCACGGCATAGCTCAGCCTAGCACAGCACCGCTCAGCACAGCACTGCACATCACACACACAAGCACGCAAACACACAAAACACTTGACACGCACACCACGCAACACATGCCCGCCAACAGGAGGTGCGCAAGGGGTGGTCCCGGAGCGCGGCCGCTATCCGTGACGGTCGTCCAGGGCACAGCAAGCGTGGCGTCTTCTCGACACCACAAGGGGTGCGCACAAGGTGGTCCCGGAGCGCGGCCGCTATCCGTGGCGGTCGCCCAGGGCACAGCAAGCGTGGCGTCTTCTCGACACCACAAGGGGTGCGCACAGGGTGGTCCCGGAGCGCGGCCGCTATCCGTGACGATCGTCCAGGGCACAGCAGGCGTGGCGTTTTCTCGACACCACCGGGGGTGCGCACGGGGTGGTCACTGACCGCGGCCGCTATCCGTGACGGTCGCCCAGGGCACAGCAAGCGTGGCGCCTTCTCGACACCACAGGGGGTGCGCACGGGGTGGTCCCTGAGCACGGCCGCTATCCGTGACGGTCGCCCAGGGCACGGCAGGCGTGGCGTTTCTCGACACCACAAGGGGTGCGCACAGGGTGGTCCCGGAGCGCGGCCGCTATCCGTGACTGTCGCCCTTGCCCTAGCAAGTGTGGCAGCTTCTCGACACCACCGGGGGTGCGCACGGGGTGGTCACTGACCGCGGCCGCTATCCGTGACGGTCGTCCATGGCACAGCAGGCGTGGCGGTTTCTTGACACCAAAGGGGGTGCGCACGAGGTGGTCCCTGAGCGCAGCCGCTATCCGTGACAGTCGTCCATGGCACAGCAGGCGTGGCGTTTTCTCGACACCACCGGGGGGCGCGCATGGGGGTGGTCCCTGAGCGCGGCCGCTATCCGTGACGGTGGTGCTCAGGGCACATCGGCACGCAAGGTTGCTATCCGTGCCGGTCGTGCTCAAGGCACTGGGGGACTTAAGCGAGGTGAGTGGTATCATCACCAGGATGTTTTAGCCACCCACCTTGGTTGATGCCGGCTCAGACCGTTCGGGTTTGCACGCGAGCGTGCTCGCGCCGGTGATTGTCCGTCAAAGGTGCGGCGCCTGTCATGGCGCCCAAATGTGCCATGTCCGCGCCGCCGCCTCCGTGCGAGCAGCTCAAGAACTCAGTGCTAGAGTCCTAGAGATGGGCGCCGAAGTGACTTTAGATGGTTTATGCGAACATGTTGACAGGCACGGGAACGGCTTGGTACGCAACGCATTTAATGCTTACCAGCGACAGCTTCCAACCTGGTGGCCCGAGACGCTTCTCACCAGGTACAAAGAGTTGCCACGTCAACGAGGCGCAGACGATGCCAGGAGGCAGTGTTTGGTGAGGAATTTGCAGAGCCCTTCTTCGGGCGGATTCCTGAGAGACGTTTCTTCCGGTTTGCCGGGGAGGGCGGGGGCGGGCGGCCCGCCGCCAGCGAAGGTCCGGCGAATGCGGGAGGCCGGCATCGCGGGCGCTGGCCCGGTACCTTCCTCAGGACAGCATGCCACTCCTGTGAAGACCACGCCCGTGAAGGCCACGCCAACGAAGGCTCACAGCGAGTAGCGGTGGTAGTGGTAGGCGTGGTGCGGTGGTAGGCGTGGTGCTTGCCTTCCCCGTGGTAGGTAGGCTCACACCAAGACCACGCCCGTGCGGCGGTGGTAGTGGTAGCGTAGTGCACACAGCAATAAAATCAAGTATGTGGGGTTCCTCGGTAGCGTAATTCCTGTCATGCCGAAGCCACTGCCCTCGAGCGCGCGATCGAATGCGCACCTGGATGGCGCCCCTGGGGCACACGGTCACAATTTTACCATTTTACCGCGCAAATCAAATTCACCGCAAGTTCACCACTCTGTGTCGCCTACAAGACAAGATGCGGCGGCAGGAGAAAGGAGAGGTGAGAAGGAGATGAAACAGCATCAGAAAAAGAGAGGGAAGAGAACGGAGGATGGGGTAAAGAGGAGGAGACAGGATCAGCAGCAGCAGCAAAACGTGACAGTTCTTCTCCTACATCTGGAAATTTGCCTGGCGAAGGACCCAACCATATACAGTTGTGAGTAACGCAGTTGTGAATATCATCTTCGGTGGAGCTCCCTATGGGGCCACGAAACGTGGGAGGGGTGTGCCGAAGTGGGAGGGGGGGACGCATGTGGATGGTGGCACTGGGGCCTTCGGTGGCGCTCCCGATGGGGCCACGCGGTGGAGGGGTGTGCTGAGGTGGTTGGGGGGACGCACATGGACGGTGGCACTGGAGCCTTCGGTGGAGCTCCCTGTGGGACCACGAAGCGTGTGAGGGATGTGCCGAAGTAGGTGGGGGGGACGCATGTGGACGGTGGCACTGAGGCTTTCGGTGGAGCTCCTTATGGGGCCACGTAACGTGGGAGTGGTGTGCAAAAATGGGCGGGGGGACGCATGCGGACGGTGGCACTGGGGCATTCGGTGGAGCTCCCTATGCGGCCACGAAACGCGGGAGGAGTGTGTCGAAGTGGGTGGGGGGGACGCATGTGGACGGTGGCAATGTGGCCTTCGGTGGAGCTCCCTATGGGGCGACGGAATATGTGAGGGGTGTGCCGAAGTGGGTGGGGGGGACGCATGTGGACGGTGGCGCTGGGGCTTTCGGTGGAGCTCCCTATGGGGCCACGAAACGTGGGAGGGGTGTGCCGGACTGGGTGGAAAGGACGCAGGTGAACGGTGGCATTGGGGCCGTCAGTGGACCTCCGTGTGGGGCCACGAAAAGTATGAGGGCTGTGCCGAAATTGGTGGGGGGACGCATGTGGACGGTGGCACTGGGGCCTTCGGTGGAGCTCCCTCTGGGGCCACGAAACGCGTGACCGGGTGCGCCGAAGTGGGTGGGCGGGGACGCATGCGGACGGTGGCAAGTGGGGTCTTCGGTGGACCTCCGTATGGGGCCACGAAGCGTGTGAGGGGTGTGCCGAAGAGGGTGGGGAAGTCGCATGTGGAAGGTGGCACCATGGCTTTCGGAAAAGCTCCCTATGGGGCCACGAAGCGTGTGAGGGGTGCCGATGATGGGGGGGGGGCCATGTGGACGGTGGCATTGGAGCCTTCGGTGGAGCCCCCGGATGGAGCAACGAAGCGTGTGAGGACTGTACTGAAAGGGGTGATGACGATGAACCAGAAGAAACAAAACGGAAGAAAGGAAAGGACGCGGGGACAGTCTTTTCAAAACGAAGACCCAACACATAATGATTGGGGAAATCATCCTGGCGAAGGGCTAACCATATGCACATATGGGTACCGCAATTGTGAACATCTTCTTCGGAGAAATTCCGTATGGGGCCACGAAGTTCTGCACTGGGGGGGGGGGGGGGGGGGGGGGCGCACGCGGGCGGTAACACTGGGGCCGTCGGTGGAGCTGAGTTCCCTATGGGGCTACAAAGCGCTGGTGTGCTGCGTAAGTGAAAATGCGAAATTGAATATGTGGGACGCACGCGGGCGGTCCAACTGGGGCTTCGGTGGAGCTACTTAAGGGGCCACGAAACGCTGTTCTGGATGGGTGAAAATGCCAAATTGGGCATGTGGGACGCACGCGGGCGGCCCCACTGGGGGCTTGGTATTTTTTGCTGGGGAAGCGGGCCACATGCTTCCACAGCTAACGCCAATCTCTTCACTAGGGGCTGCGGCGGGCAAACAGCTCGCGCTACAAAACGCAGCTGTTCAACCAACAACTATCGCGCAAAAAAAAATCGAAACGATTTTCCAGAAGGGAACGATTGCGCGACGAGAGCCGGCAACGCTCCAGCGCAGACAAGAAAGCAAGAGCCTGCCTGCAATAACCCCGGGCTGGGGGGGGGGGGCAGAGGGAGGAGCGAGGATAGAGGACGAGGAGGAGGAGGACGAATGAAAACAACGAATCGGGGATCAGAACATGTTCCCGAACATCGGCGATAACCCCAGGCTCTTGGAAACGTGCCGGCCCCGCGGCTGAAAATATGCTCTGTTGTACCCCTACAAGGTGCCCCAAAAGGCCATGCCGATATATTCAACACATTCTGACATAAAGAGGAGGAAGAGGAATAGGAGGAGGAGGAGGAGGAGGAGGAGGAGAAAAAGGAGGAATAGGAGGAGGGAGGAGGAGGAGGAGGAGGAGGGGAGGAGGAGGGGAGGAGGGAGGTGGAACAACAGGGGGGAATAACTACGCCTGCAATAAGCCTCCCGCTATATATATATATATATATATATATATATATATATATATATATATATATGTGTATGTACACACACACACACCTCGCGCTAGGCAGAAGACACCACGTGCCCTAGAATGCTGCGCAAATCACGCCCAGAAGGAATGAAACAACTGCAGGGGAAAGGGAAGCTACTGATCTTGCCGCCGACGCTTGCGCGTCGAGCTGGATAAAGCCATGGCCTGCGAGTGGCCACGAATCCCCTCACGGACGAATCCTACGAAGAGGTCAGAGCGGAGGCTCGCGGAGTGGCCACCGCGTCTCGCATTGTGCGTTCGGAGCAGAGCAAAGACGCTGAGCGCCCTCAACGCGGCAGCCTGTGGGCCGCCCGCGGGGGGCGCGCCAACTCGGAGGAGGCGGGGGGGGGGGAATGAAAAGGAAGCCTGCCAGGGCCGCGGCGTGCTCAGGGCGCTCCAGGCTCAGGCGGCGACGACAAAGGTCGTGGAAGACATGGCAATGGCAGTGATGCTGGATCGAATCATCCGCCGCTGGGCACCCCCAATACGCATCTCCCAGTCCTCTGGAATCGCCTGACCAACCGTTGAGATTAGCCCGTGAAGTCGCCAACTGCACCCGGGGAGGCATCAACGTCTTGATGCTCCCCATGCTCTGGACAAGTCGATGGCAGCGGCGCCTGGGGGGACATCGGGGCGCCATTTGTCAAGTGTTCGTCGTAACGCTCGCTCCGCTGCCGTAGCCCGCGTGGGAGGGGCAACGCGACGAGCTCGTGCCTGCCGCCCCTCTCGCTGGGCCTCCTCGGAAGCGGGGTCGACGAGGGGCCGGGCGGGCTCGCCATGGGCCACGAAGTCCCGCATAGCTTTTTCCAACGAGAACAAGAAAGTGGAGGACGCCCAGGCGCACCGTGAACCAAGCCTGCGAATACCATCGAAGTCCTGCATGGCGGCTCGCAGGGCCGCAGCCCTTGACATCACTTGCAATCGTCCCGCCTGGTGGGCCTCATGAAGCACTACAAGGACTTTGGCCACCGAGGCGATGTGCGCCACGCCGGGGAAATCGCGAGGGAAACCGAACTGCTTGAGATATTTCAGAATGTCCCCTGGAAGCCAATCTGGAGGGCCAGGGGAAAGCTTCTGGATCAGGGGCTTGTCGATCCCGTCGAAGATGGCTGGGAGAGGGTCCAGCTGTGCCACGAAGGAGGCCACAGAGACGATGAATGCACGATGCGCCTCCGCAGTGTGCATCATTCCGGCACCAATGCCCCCCCCCATACCGAGGCTCGATCCTCCATCTTCCTGAAGACTCCCTCCCAGGGTTCCTACTCCCGGCCAGGGCCTACAGGGAATCCTAAATACTTGGCGGAATCGGCAATTTCCAATCCTCCCCAGAGTGGTACCACGCGCCGAAGATGTGCACGAATCTGGTCATGGCCAAGTGCGCCCGACGGTATCAGAACCGTTTTGCCCACGTTCAAGGCTAAGCAAGAGATGCGAGCGTACTCCGAGAAACACCGCTCGAGAAGGGGCAGATGGGTCATCAGGCATGGGTCCACTAGGGCGGTGTCGTCCGCGTTGGCCTGGCGAGTGAGGCTCGGGAAATCACGGCACAACCTGCGAACAAAAAGGTCGGCGGCAACGGCGAAAAGGAGGGGAGAAAGAGGACATCCTTGACGAATACCTCGATGAATCCCGAAGCCGCGGTAGCGAGAACCGTCCAAGAGAATGTCGCAAAAAGTTCCCCTGATACATCACGTCTATGAAATTCTGGGCCAATTGAGAGAGCGGAAAACGGTCTTCAACAAACCGTGCTCGATGCTAGGGAACGCGGCCGCGAAGTCGAACAGCATGGCGCCCCCAACGTCCGAAGTGCAGACTGTGAGGATCGCCGTTTCTTCGACATCCACAAGATTGGCCAGCATGGGGCGGCCGGTGATGAACCCTCTCTGAATGGCGGACACACTTGGCCCCACCAACGGCTCAATGAGGAGCCGCACCGATTTCGCTATCAATCGATTGTCGGTGTTGGTGACGTTCAGGAGGGCGAACGCCCGAAGCAGAGTAGTACCCCTCACCCGAGGGGCCAAACCCAGAGGGCTTCTTCGGGAGAAAAAAGACGAGGCTCGCGTTGAAATCGGCGGAGGACGACTTCATCAGGGCAGCACCGTCGTTGGAGGCGAGGGCACCGAAGGCGTCGAAGAGAACCGACGTGGACAAAACCAAATTGCCGCGCCAGGCTGAAAACGGGATGCCGTCGGGGCCCGGAGACGAGTTGTTGGACTGCCGGATGGCCTGCCGGACATGCTTCCGGGAGAGGCAGAAGATGGACGGGTCGAATGGCGCGGCGTCGCAGGCGGAGCGGGACTGCGCATCCAAGGTCGTCCACTGCCCGAGCAATTCCTCATCGACCCCTTGTGCGGAAAAGGCTGACGCCCAGTGAACGCGCAGTGCGGCAGCCTTCGCGTCGGGGTGCGTGACCACCTCGACATTATCCTTATCGATTCCAGAACCGCCCACTGGGGGCTTCGGTGGAGCTCCCTATGGGGCCACGAAGCGCTGTACTGGGTGGGTGAAAATGGCAAATCGGGTGTTCGGTGCGCATGCGGACGGTTCCGCTGGGGGCTTCGGTGGAGCTCCCTATGATGCCACGAAGCGCTGTACTGGATGGGTGAAAATGCCACATTGGGTTACGGGGCACACGCGGACAGTCCCACTGAAGGTTTCGGTGGGGCTCCCTGTGGGGCCACGAAACGCTGTACTGGGTGGGTGAAAATGCTAAACTGAGTTGCCCGGGCGCATTCGAACGGTGGCACTGGGGCCTTCGGTGGAGCTCCTTATGGGGCCACGAAGCGCTGTATTGGGCGAGTGAACGTGCAAAATTGGATTTTCGGGACGCATGCGGACGGTGGGCACTGGGGGCTTCGGTGGAGCTCCCTATGGGGCCACGAAGCGCTGTACTGGGTAGGCCCACGAGGTCGGGAAGTCGGCGGTGGATCAAAATTGATCCATCCACGCGGTATCCGACACGAAAAAGCCACGCGGCCATGACAGGAACCGGCCGTAACTGGACCAGACATGAGGCACATCTGACAAAGGGAGCAGGGCGGAGAAATGAGGGGAGAGGCGGGAGGAGAAGCAGCCGCAAAGTTCTCCGGGTGCTCCTCCAACCTCGTCCATCATTGTTTTGTCAGCGGCCGCGGGAGAGTCAGACGGCCGTCGAGCAGCGGCGGGGGGCGCCGGGGGACAGCTAGGCACAGGGAAGAGGCGCCGCGCGGGGCGGGAGGCAGGAGAGGCCGTGAGAGAGAGAGAGAGAGAGAAAGCCACACACACAGGCCATCTAATGTCCGCGGTGCGTGCCAAGACGCGAGTTCATGGAGTGCGAGGCGTAGATGAGGGCGAAGCCCCGTACACATGCACAAACAAAGACAATTAGCCTGGCGAAGGACCCAACCGTACTCAGTTGTGCGTACCGCAATTGTGGATGTCATCTTCGATGGCGCTCCCGATGGGGCCACGAAGCGTGTGATGGGTGGGCCGGCATGGGTGCGGCGGACGCATGTGGATGGTGGCACTGGGGCCGTAGGTGGAGCTCCCTAAGGGACCACTAAACGTGTGAGGGGTGTGCCGACATGGGTGTGGGGGACGCATGTGGACGGTGGCACTGCGGCCTTCGCTGGAGCTCCCCATGGGGCCACGAAAAGTGTGAGGGGTGTGCCGACATGGGTGTGGGGGGGACGCATCTGGACGATAGCGCTGGGGCTTTCAGTGGAGCTCCCTATGGGGCCACGAAACATGAGGGGTGTGCCGAAATGGGTGCGGGGGACGCATGTGGAGGGTGGCACTGGGGCCGTCGGTGGAGCTCCCTATGGGACCACACAACGTGTGATGAGTGTGCCGACATGGGTGTGGGGGACGCATGTGGACGGTGGCGCTGGGGCCTTCGGTGGAGCTCCCTAAGGGGCCACGAAGCGTGTGATGAGTGTGCCGACATGGGTGTGGGGGACGCACGTGGACGGTGGCACTTGGGCCTTTGGTGGAGCTCCCTATGGGGCCACGAAGCGTGTGAGGGGTGTGCCGACATGGGTGTGGGGGACGCATGTGGACGGTTGCACTGGGGCCCTCGGTGGAGCTCCCTTTGGGGCCACACAACGTGCGAGGGGTGTGCCAAAGTGAGGGGGGTGTGCCAAAGCGTGTGATGAGTGTGGCGGCATGGGTGTGGGGGACGCATGTTGACGGTGGCGCTGGGGCCGTCGGTGGAGCTCCCTATGGGACCACACAACGTGTGATGAGTTTGCCGACATGGGTGTAGGCGACGCATGTGGACGGTGGCGCTGGGGGCTTAGGTGGAGCTCCCTATGGGGCCGCGAAACACTTGATAGGTGTGTCGAAGAGGGTGCGGGGACGCATGTGGACGGTGTCACTGGGGCCTTCGGTGGAGCTCCCTATGGACCACGAAACGTACGAGGGGTGGGCTGACATGGGCGTGGGAAACGCATGTGGACGGTGGCACTGGGGTTTGCTGGAGCTCCCTAGGGGACCACTAAACGTGTGAGGGGTGTGCCGACATGGGTGTGGGGGACGCATGTGAATGGTGGCACTGCGGCCTTCGCTGGAGCTCCCTAAGGGGCCACGAAAAGTGTGAGGGGTGTGCCGACATGGGTGTGGGGGGGGACGCATCTGGACGGTGGCACTTGGGCTTTTGGTGGAGCTCCCTATGGGGCAACGAAACGTGTGATGAGTGTGCCAACATGGGTGTGGGGGATGCATGCGGACGGTGGCACTTGGGCTTTTGGTGGAGCTCCCTATGGGGCCACGAAGCGTGTGAGGGGTGTGCCGACATGGGTGTGGGGGACGCATGTGGACGGTTGCACTGGGGCCCTCGGTGGAGCTCCCTTTGGGGCCACAAAACGTGCGAGGGGTGTGCCAAAGTGAGGGGGGTGACGGGAGGAGGGAGGAGGAGGAGGAGGAGGAGGAGGAGGAGGAGGAGGAGGAGGAGGAGGAGGAGGAGGAGGAGGAGGAGGAGGAGGAGGAGAGGAGGAGGGGGAGGGGGAGGGGGAGGAGGAGAGGAGAGAGAGGAGAGGACGAATGCGGGGACCGTCTCTTCAAGACGAGGACCCAACACCACAGGATGGTTGGGAACAAACAGCGGTAAGCGCGCCCGTGGGCGCCCAAGCGGCTCGAGCCCAGCTGCGACCGGCTGCTGCGGCCTCGGCCTCGGCCCAGCCTCGCCCCCGAGTCTCCCGCGGCCTCCCTCCGCGGGGTGGGGGGGGAGAGCCAACCCTTCCTTGCTCCTCCCTGAGTATCCTCGTCCTTCTCATGTCTTCCTCCTCCTCCTTCTCCTTCTGGGCGTCAAGTAAATGTGTGTGGGGGGGGGAGAAACGTGGACCCTTCGCGCCCGTTTGGGCCACAGGGGACCACTCGAGGGCACAAAAGGTACAACTTTCTGCACCACCACCCCTCTCAGCTATAGCACCCCCATTACTCGACGTCCGACCTCCTGATCCTCGCCCCTCGAGGAAATACCCGAGACGGGTGGATCCATGTCAAAGCTGGGTCAGAACTGGATCAGGTGCAGCGTTCGTTTTGAGGAAGGTGCGAAAGAACGCCCTTGTTACGTTGATGCTGCAACATTGAATTTCTGATTGTTTGAACGAATGTTGGGCCTTGCGCTGTCGGAATGACGAACTGCGGGCCACCTGAAATATTTGAGTAAGGGCTTCTGCGCCTAGACGCAAGGGAGTTCGCCCCATGTCAGTGCAGAGAGAAGAGGAGGGGAATTGACAAGCCAACCCCCTCAATGTACCACTCCCCTCTCAATCTCACTCTCCCTCTCAATCTTCCCCTGACTCTTCCTTCGCCCAACCCTATGGTCGTCGCGTCGCCCCCCGCCCCGCCCTCCCCCGCCATTCCCTCCCTCGATCCCTCCTCCACGTCGTCCGCTCGATGAGCAGCAACGGGGAGCTCGTCGCTATTAGAAGCTCGCACAGGGGAAGGGAGTGAGAAGAGGAAGGAACCGGGAGGGGGATCTGCAACTAAGTATGTAGGACGGGAGGGACGGAAAAGGGGAGGGGGGGAGGGAAAGAATAGGAGGAGGGGGGGACATGGAAGGGCACAGGAGGGGAGAGGAGTGCGGGTGCGCGCACATAGACAAAGCCAGGCTGGAGGCTTCCCTCTGGGTAAAGCCGGGCCCGAGGCTCAATGTGAAACCATGACACGCCACCCAGAGCAATGCTTCCCTGGCTCCCCTCTCCTCCACTCTCTCTCCCCTTTCATCTGGCCCTTCTCACCACCCCTCCTAACCACCCACACCCTCCCCACCTCCCCACCACTCTCCTCTCACTATCATACCCATCGCACCCTCCCTCACCACCCCGCTAACACGAAGAAGAGCAGCATCTGGCCAAGAAGCCTTGTCGAGGTCTTCGTGGCACTTGCCGCACAGCGGACGACGACGACGACGACGACGACGACGACGACGACGACGACGGCGACGACAAGAGCCAAGGAAATAAACCCCCCACACTCATCCCGAAATGACCCCCCCACACTTCCCGTCCCCATATGGAGGCCTTCATCATGGGGTCCGGGTAGATGGGGTCGAAGGATGGCGCCGCATCGCTGATGCGTCGCCGATGCATCAGCGATGCGTCGGCGACGTCGGCAATGCATCGGCGCCGTCGGCGTGGAGAAAATCGGGCTCCATGTCGAGCCGCATGGCCGATGCATCGGCGATGCTGCGCGGTCTTCCGACCCCATCTACTCGGACCCCACCTGGGAGGCCAGGACCTTCTCCGTCCTTCGTCCCCCCCCCACCCCCACACTCCGATAGGCGCGACTCCCTCCTGAGGATCCTGGCCCCGCGCTAGGCGCGCGCGCGCGCTCGCACGGAGCACGGAGCGCGGGAGCGGCCTCGGCCTCGGCCTCGGCTGTCTGCTTGGGCGGCTCGGGGGGGTCCTGCCCCGGCGAGTCTGCGGTGGACCTCCTCCTCCTCCTCTAATTTTTCCTCCTCTTCTTCTTCGCCTTCTTGTTAGTACTATTACTACTATCATGTTTAATAATATCATTATCACTATGCCAAATACTATATGTAGTATCAGTATGTGCAAGATTCCTCTTTTGTTGTTCGTAGTCTTATTATTATTATTCTGCTTAGTATTGTTATTACTCCCATTCCTCTTCCGCCTGACCACCTCCTCCTCCTCCTCCACCTCCTCCTGCTCCTCCTCCTCCTCCTCCTCATCGCCCTTCCTCCTCCTCCTCCTCCTCCTCCTCCTCCTCCTCGGCCTCCGCCTCCTTCTTCTCCTCCTCATCCTCCTCCGCGCGTGGATGCTGTTTTTTGTCGCCACCGTTCTTGTTCTTCTGTCGCCTGGGTCGGGGGCCGCGGCCCGCAAGCTCTTAAGGCACAGAGACGGTCCTCGATTCTCGATCCTCGGAGGGTCCTGACTTCTGCTGGGCCGAGAATCACGAGCGGCCAAACCTGAGATCCTGGCGTCTAAACTTCTCGAGCTGGGCGTTTTCGCATGGTCTCGGGCCCAAGGGCCCTCACACATAGATCTGGCCCAGAAAATGGCGCAGAAACACGAGGTCTAGGGCTCTGGTCGTGAATTCTCACGGGGTTGCAACTTTTTGGCAACGTCGGATCTCTGGGAACGTATCCACATCTACGTCCTAGCGGTCTGGATTCTGGGGCGCGATCCCGCCGATACTCGGTCGCGCGTGTACGTTCCGCGCAGGGCACTTGCGACAAAGACTTCGCGCATCCGCGGTGTCGGGGACCACGGGCCGGGTCCGCGAAGCCGCGGACAAGAACATGTTGTTCGCACACGATCGAATCGAGGCGGCCAGTGTCTCGCCGCTTTCGGCCTCTGGGACTCGAAACAACTATCAAGAGATGGCTCGGGACGGAAAGCCAGCCACGGATAAGGGAGGGTGATCATGAAACCACAACTCTCCGAGCTCCGTAGAACTCCGCTGCCAAAAAGCACCCCCCAAGCTGGTGGCATTCCGTTCCAAGCACTCCGGTGGTGGTGGATCTTTCTTCTGGTTAGAGGAAGAATGAGCAACATAAACGTAAATTTTCGCCGCTCCGCGCGTATTTCTTGGATCTGCGCTGGAGCCCCCTCCCTGGCGCGCGCAGCGCGCCAGGGGCGGCGCCGGAGGCGCTGCCAGGGGGCCCGGCGTACATCCGAGAAATCCGCGCGGAGCTCCGACAAATTCTGCTCATGCCGTTGTTGCTTCTTCGACCGGCGAGTCCAGAGGTCCAGAGGGTGGGGGGGCTGGCGTGTCTCGGAGGAGCTGGGCCGCCGGACGCCTGGGGACCAGGAGAAGAGGGAGGAGGAGAGGGATGACGAGGAGGAGGAGGAGGAGGAGGAGGAGGAGGAGGAGGAGGAGGAGGAGAAGGAGGAGGAGGAGAGGGAGGATGGAGGAGCAGGAGGAGGAGGAGGAGGAGGAGGAGGAGAAGGAGGAGGAGGAGGAGGAGGAGGAGGAGAGGGAAGAGAGGAGAAGGCGGAGGAGGAGGGAGGAGAGGAGAGGAGCGCATGAGGGGCAGGAGGAGGAGGAGGAGAGGAGGAGGAGGAGGATGAGGAGAGAGAGGAGGAGGAGGAGGAGGGGAGGAGGAGGAGGAGGAGGAGGCGGAGGAGGAGAGAGGAGGAGGAGGAGGAGGAGGAGGAGGAGGGAGGAGGAGGAGGAGGAGAGGGAGGAGGAGCTCTGCTGGGGCCTCTGGGGGGCCGGCCCTCGCCCTCTCCGCCCTCGGCCCTCCGCTCTCCCTCGGCCCCTCGAGGAGGCCGCGGCCACCACGGCTGGAAGATGCGGAGTGCGCAGGCGCTCCGGCTCGCGGACGCGAGCGGAGGAGGTGAAGGCTGGTGCCTGCAGGCTCGGTGGCTCCTGGCGGTGTTCGGGCCTCTGGCCTGAGAGCCCCGCCTGGCCTTGGCTACCTGTTTTCGCCGTGTTTCAATGGTACTCGACGTCAAAGGGAGAAGCGCAGAGCAACACTTGACATGTGCAAAGGACTGTGCCACTATGAGAGACCGTGGATGCGCGTGCAAGTCAATGCGTGCACTACAAAGCACCTGCCAACTGGCAAGCAAGACCCGGATCTGCAGCTGACAGCCACCTGGCTGGCTCTCAGCAGCAGGCGGTTGCGCTTCATATGCGCGCCGAAATCAAGGGAGAAACAACCGGAGCAGAGTTAGTTCTGATGAGACTGGGTTGCTGGAGATTTTGAAACAATGGGCAATCCACTGGGCCCTGAGACCTGGTCGCCAGGTATACTGTATACATCCATCCTAGGGTCACTCATGTTCAGGATCGGCAGGGGAGCGCGGCCCTAGTCGGTCAGCACCCAGCACAAGCAAGTGCCCTCGGTGCAGCCTGGCTGTTGAGTGGCACCGCAACTGCCGTGCGCTCGCTCCACGCCGGGGATGACGTCGTCCCCCATGGGAGATAGTCCGGACGGGAAATGCACACGGGCTGACATGCAAGAGCACTGCCAGCAAGTCGGATCGTTGTCGCCCCCCCGGCCAGAACAATCCGTACCCCCCACCCTGCTGCGTAAACTCACGAGGCGCCCGCGAGGCGGCACGGGCGGCAACGGCGCGAACCCCACACAAATACACACACACACACAAATACACACACACACAAATACACACACAAATACACACACACAAATACACACACACACACACAAAACGCGGAGCGCCCATGAGGCGGCACGGTCGGCAACGTGGCGAAAGCCCGGCACAAATCCCAAGCGAGGGGCGCTCACGAGACGCCCACGAAGCGGCGCGGGCGCCAACGTGGCGAAACCCCGGCACACACACACACACACACCAAGCGCGGGGCACCCATGAGGTGCCCAGGAAGCGGCACGGGCGACAGCGTGGCAACAACAAACAACACACCCACACACACACACACACACACACACACACACACACGCACGCACACACACACACACACACACACACACACACACACACGCGTACCAAGCGCGGGGCGCCCACGAAGCGCCCACGGCGCGACGCGGGCCCGCAACATGACGGACACCGGACACACCAACCCAGCTACTTGAGAAAGAGGCGAGGAGCCCTACTTGCAAGCGCTGCTTGGGAGGAGGAGGAGGAGGAGGAGGAGGAGGAGGAGCAGGAGGAGGAGGAGGAGGAGGCCGAGGAGGAGGAGGAGGAGGAGGAGGCCGAGGAGGAGGAGGCCGAGGAGGAGGGGGCCGAGGAGGAGGGGGCCGAGGAGGAGCAGGCGGCGCAGAGCCCTGCGGCAGTGCCCTCTAGGGCAAGTATCTTCGCGCTTCGAGCTTCGCGAAGCGCATGAGAAAGAGGCGAGGGGAGGTGCATGGTTCGTCTGCAGGCCCAGGACGAACTGGGCCCCGGATATGCAACAGTAGTTGGGGCAATGACACAATGATACATGTCAAGAGCCCGCTTCCATGATTTTAGCGGCGGCCCTCCCCTGCGATCCACTGCAAATGGATAGGTTCGGTGGCGGCGACTTTTGACTGGCTCCGCTCGCCTCGTGAGCCTCACAGTCAGACTGCCCCATGAAACGACACACCTGTTGCACACCCTAGGCCGGGAGCGGCGAACCCCAGCATCAAAAACAGCTCGGGTGCCGCTCTGCGGGCGTGGCAGTGCATCCCCGCTGACGCTCTTGCCTCTCTTCCACTCTCCTTCCTGCTGCTGCTGCTGCTACTCACACCTCCGCCTTCGGCCTCCGCCGCTACCTCTATCTTCGTCACTGTCTCCTCTCCCGTTGGTTGTGCCTCAGCGTCTGCCCTGGTCTCTGCCTCCGCGTGTCCCTGCCTGCCCAGCATGACCAAATCGCCCTGGGGTCCGCCCAGCCTCTCTTCCCTTCTCTCGTTTTCCTCGCACCTTTCCGTACGGGCTATGAGTAGTCCAGTTGGACTTCGGGATTGGCAAGTAACCCTTCAGGGTTTCTTCCCTTTCAGAACACCCAGAATCCCTGGCAGGCCACCCCCCTCAAAAAGCGAATCAGGTGGGACGCGTGCACTGGAAAAGCGAGAGGCGTCAGATGCGAAGCGATCACGAAGTGGCCCACAAGCAAAGGTACATGCTGCATGCCAGTCCACCTCCCTCGGTGTCCCATTGTGTCTGGTTCGTCGGGGTGTGCCAGAAGTAGAAAGCCTGCTGCTCCTTCAGAACATTCACGCGTGAATTAACATGACATGCAACCTGCGTAAGTTGCAAGAGGAAGGGCGAGGTGGATGGGGACGAGCAGACTTTACCCTAACAAATCGCCGCCTGGAACCCGGTGGGCACAACATCTTCGCGGTACATTGCCGAATCATGGGTGACGCCGAACTGCACTCACATCACCACCATTTTGCGGAATACACAGTCGGTGCCATTTGCTGCAGCGATCGCCGAAGCGCGTGTCGCTTAGAGCGCATCGCCGATAGATCTTGGAACACGCTCGGAGAACTACGTCGCGAGAGGCACATGGCAAAGCGCGATGTGCAGGTTCCCAGTAAAACGTGGGGGCCCAGGCAAACAGCATCGTCAAACATGCCAACACGCCAACAATGACAGAACTGTGGGGACTCCCTGAACGGAGCGCTTGGAACCTTCCTCTCCGCACATGGTACGGCTGGCCGCGCTTGCGTGCAACGCCAGAGCGAATCAATGATTGTGGGAAGATCTGCGCGCTACCTCCAGCCGGCACCTCGTGCCTGGACGTCAACGCAGTTTCAAAATCAGTAGTGCAGCGCACACAGAAGAACCCCACACAACCACTGGCCGCGCTCATTGCACATGCGTGCGACGCCTTAAAGCCTGTTGCCGATATTGTGTCTGTTTCGCTGTTCCTTCCAACGCGCGCCTACGGTCAGGAACTCTTGCATAGCGTGTCGCGGCGGCGGCCCCGGCGGCACGCTATGCCTGGAGAGCGGATAGCGTGCCGCTCCACTCCGCGGGGCGGGAGGTGGGGAACAGCTCGGGACGTTGACGCCTGGGGACCGGGAAGTGGATAGCGTGTCGCGCCGAGGCGTGTTGAGCCAGAAACGGCGACGCGACTTGCAAACCCGCGGGCGCCAGAGTGTGCGAGACGGTCAGGCGCCGTTCAGAGAGAGCGGTGGGCTGCACTGGAGGTGAATAAAGGCACAAAAGCGGAGGACCAAAGAAGAGAACAGAGAGGGGAGCCCAATCAGACCGTGTAGGCAGCGCGGGAATGCCGGGGAGGGACATGCAGCTGCGTCCAGGCAGCGAGCCACCAGCGTGCGGCAGCGCGACACCCTAAGCGAAAGTTCCCGACCGTGACACCGATCACCGCCATGGCAGTCCGATTACGTTCGTCCACGGGCTTCGGGCGCCCGGCCGCCAGGTCACAAGTAGCCGACTCCGGATCACCGATTCCACTCTGGCGACCGTTTCCGCTTTCGCCTCGCCGCGAGACACGGCCACCAGGCTATGGGCCCAGGGCCACGGGCAACCGATGCTTAGAAAGCAACTCACGGAAGCTGTTGGTCGTCCCCATGGCGCCCAATAGCGCGCCCAATCGCGCATCTCCACCAAATAACGCTGTTGGGCGCTATTGGTCGCTTTTGAACGCTATTTGAGCGGTATTCGGCGCTACTGGGCTTTATTGGGCGCTGTTGAACACTGATGGGCGGTATTGCGGTATTGGGCGCTATTCGCCGATATCCGCCACTGAGCCTCAATCGTCACTCCTGAGTTCTTGAAGGGTTCGGAGCCTCTCGGGCCAAATCTTCCGGGGCGGCCCGCGTCGGCCCGCGGTTCCCCCGCGTCTTGTCGCGTGACTGTTTCTGACCCAAGATGGGCCAAGAGGGCCACAAGAAGCCCCCTAAGACGGTCAAAGGAAGCCCCAATTCGCGATCGCTCCAAGACGCTCACGATGGCCCCCAGACGGCCCAAGAGGCCTCCAAGAATCCCAAAGAGGATTCCAAGAGGCCTCCCAAGAGGGCCCCAAGAGGCCAACATCATTGATTTTCCTTTGGTTGTTGAAGGATGTTGGCGTTCTCGCCTATTCGGCTTCCCGACGCTCTCAGACGGCCCTAGAGGCCGGCCCATGAGTCCTCCAAGAGGGCTCCAAAGCGGACCAAGTGGGCCCCAAGACAGCCCAAGAGGCGCCCAAAACGGACCAAGAGGGGCCCAAAAGAGGGAGCACGGATTGAAAATCCGAGCCTTCCGCCCCGAGAGGCCCCCAGGAGGCCTGAAGAGGCGCCCAGTAGGCCCCAAGAGGCCCCCACGAGGCCCCAAGAGGCCCCAAGAGGCCCAAAAGAGACCCAAAAGAAGCTCCCAAAAGCCTCCCTAGAGGCGTCCAAACTCCCACGAGAAACCCCCCAGAAACCTCCACACGAGATCCCACCGAACATCCAATACGCTTCATCCCCACAACCCAGGCAAGGTGACGGGATGGGCCGAAGTCCATCTGATCCGCCGCCCCCTGTTGGCTTGCCACAGGGGTGGCCGGCGTGCTAGATCCTTTCGATGTTGGTTTTGGTTCTTTTCCAAAAGAACTGTCCCTGAGGCTTCGGCCGATCCCGCCAAGGTCTCGGAAAGGCCCCGAAACCACCTCAACGACCGCAAACAAGTCTCCAAGACGGCTCAAGATGGCCTCTGAGATGGTCACGTTGGCCCAAGGTGGCCTCCAAGATGGCCCAAGATGGTCTCCAAGTCGCCAAAGATAGTCCAAGATGGCTTCCAAGACGGCCCGAGAGAATCCAAGATGCCTTCAAGTTCGTCCAAGAAGCCTCCAAGACGGCCCAAGATGGCTCCAAGATGGCCTAAGACTGGCCAAGAGGCCCCCAAGAGGCCTCCCAGACGTCCTCCAGGAAGGCCCGAAAAGGATAACAATCATTGATGTTCCTTTGGTTTTCGACGGATGTTGGCATTTTCTTCTTATCAACTCTCCAAGAAAGCGAGGACGGCCCCAAAATGCACCCAAGACGGCCCCAGATGGCCTGAAGATGGCATTAGACTGCCCAAAAGGCCCGCTAGAGGCGTCCAAGACGGCCCAAGACCCCTCCAAGATGCCCTCCAGGAGGCCCGAAAGCTCGGAAAACACATGGTCCGATAGCTCGCCCGACTCCCTGTTCCCCGAAGGCTTTCGAAACCCACTCGGGGAACGCGTGGCCCGATAGCTTGGCCAAGCTCAAACCCAACTTTCGGCCACGCAGGCGCTTCCGAAAAGGCAGGGGGCGGCGGTGATTCGCCGTAGGCGTCGCCGTAGGCGTCTTTGATACATTTAATGCAAGTCGAGCGGAAGCTTACATGATCTACTGTTTAACGTACGACCGCCCGATTCCGCCTACTCCGTCATCCATGCAGCCCCCAGGCCTGGCTACAGTCGGAGGCGACGATAGGGGCGAATAGCCCGGGGGCGGGCATTACATGTATTCGCCCGGGAGCCTCACCGAAGACATGGATCATCGGCGCCCCTGGATACGTGTATTGCTCCCCCCCTTGGCTGTTCGCCCCCATCGTCGCCCCCGGTACAGGACTACGGTCCGAAGATTCCGAATGACTGGCCGAATCTGGCTTCAGGAAGCCATGCTGCCACGGACGCCACGCAGTGGGCCTCGGTCCACCGACACCGCTGGACTTTTTGCTGGCGGCGGCGTGAGACACAAAGCGTCGAGCGTCAACAGAAGGGGCGCAGCAGAGCTCATTGCGCACAAAAACTCAAGACCCCGCTGGAAAAAATAGCACCGCATTCGTTCCCAATTCCGACCTTCCTTGACCGACGGGAGCACGAAAACCAAGGCTTCGCGAGCAGCGGCAAGTCCGCAGAGGAAGGCGACGCGAGGCTTCATAGCTGCGAGCGCGACTCAGAAGAGAATATCGGCAGCGTTTGCGTGCGCGCTTCACCAAGCTACACAATGACGTGCATGGGGCCGCCACAGGCAAGCACACGTGAGAACGATCCTCTTCCCCCAGCGGACCAACAACCTTGTTCGCCCCAGGTGCGTGACGTCAACATTCGGTGACTGCCTGTGCCCATGAGCAGCGTGAGGCTCGACCGTGCGAGGAGACGCAGGAGGGGAGAGGGAGGAGGAGAAGCCCCCTCCCCCGGCGACTGGCGGTGGGGCGAAGACCCCCCCAAACTCCCTCAAAGCTCTCCTCTGTGGCTAACATGGGCCGCAGGCCTTGGGCCCGCATGCCCGGCAAGGCCGAGCAGAGCCAAGCAGAGATTAGCAGTGCCGGGGAAGGGCGAGCAGGACTCCGCAAGGCCATTCAAGGGCCAGCTGATTCGAGCAGGGCTTAGCACTGCCTAGCAGCTTATCAAGGCTTGGCATGTTTCAGCCTGGCCCAGCGAGATCAAGCTGGGCATCTGACGATCGCCGCTTAGCAGGCCGTATCATGGCGACCGCATACGATGAAATCGCAGGGCTTAGCAGGGCTTAGCAAGTGCTCGCAGAGCTTCGCAGTGCTCAGCGAGGGAGCCTGTCAGGACCTACCAGGGCCTAGCACGATGTCGCAGAACCTAGCATGGCTCAGCACGGCTTGCTATGCCATGGCAGGTATTCTCAGACCTCAGCAGGGCTTAGCAACGCCTGTCAGATTTCAGGCCTACCACAGCTAGGCATGGCATAGCAGACAGAGGGTAGCAGGGCCGAGCAAGGGCTAGCAACGCTCATCAGGGCTCAGCAGGGCCTCGCCTGGCCGACCAGTGTTTAGCACGACACAACATAGTTTCCAGGCTTAGCAGAGTGCACAAAACTCTGCAAGGCGTTGCAGGGCCCAGTAGGGCTTGTCAGGACCTAGCAGGGCTCAGCAGGGCTTCGCGAGGCCGAGCAGGGCAAATCAGAACTCCGAAAGGCCCACCAATGCCTAGCACGGCCTGGCAAGGCTCTACAGAGACGAGCAAGGCTTGGCATACCTGATCAGTGCCCACCAGAGCACATCTGAGCGTGACAGAGCTTAGCAGGGCTTAGAATGTCTGAGCAGGGCTACGCATGTCGGATCGAAGCTTGCCAGGAATTAGCAAGCGCTCCACAGGGCTTCGCAGGGTCCAACAGGGCAAATCAAAACTTAAAAAGGCTTCGCGGGGACTAGCAGAGCCGAGCAGGTCTGGGCATACCGGACCAGTGCTTATCAGAGCACATCTGGGCCTGGCAGCGTTTAGCAGGGCTTTGCATGGCTGAGCAGGGCTACCCTTGTCGTAGCAAGACTTTTCAGGACCTATCACTGCTCAGCAGGGCTTTGCAAGGCCTAGCAGAGATTATCAGGGCCTACGAATTTTCGGGCACCTCAGCTGGGCTCAGCAGGACGTACCACAGCACAGCAGCGATTAGCAGGACTGATCAGGGCTCAGCGATGCTTTGCAGGACGCACCAAGGCTTCGCATCTCAGCAATACATGACAAGAGCTAGCATTGCTTACCGGGGACTAGCAGGGCCAATGACAACGTAGCCCGGATTCGCATGTCTTAAGAGGGCCAGGCAAAGCAAAGCAGGGCAGAACATTGCCTAGCACGCCATATCGTGGCTTATCGGGGCCTATCATGGCCGATCATGGCCTATTAGAACCCATCCGGGAAGATCAGGGCCGACCAGAGCTTAGCTGTGCCCAGCAAAACAAAATCTAGCTGATATGAGCATGGATCTGCAGAGCGTCACAGGCCCCCACAGGGCTGATCCAGGCTTAGCAGTGCTTCGCAGGCCTTACCAGGGCATAGTAACACGGAGCTTGGCATGGCAGTGGTAAGGGATCCTTGGTGGAACCCAGCAGGACGTAGCGGAGCTTTGCCAAGCTTCGCAGGACTTACCATATCATATAAGGGCGTAGCAGGGCGAAACAGGCCATGGCTGGGCTAGGCGTAGCTTAGCAGAGCGTCGCAGGGCTTACAAGAGCCAGGGCCTAACAGGGCCTAGCATGGCTCACCAGGCAAATGTAAGCCTTAGCCAAGCTTACCCGGGAAGAGCAAAGTTTATCAGGGCAGCGCAGGGCCTAGCAACGCTCATCAAACAGGGCCCGCAAGGGAAGGACTTAGCAGGGGCTAGCATGGCAGCTCGGAGCTTGGAAGGGCGGAGCAGGGCTTAAGCGGGCGTGGCAGGGCTTCGCAAGGCTTCCCGTGGCATGGCACCTCTTGGCAGTGCCGAGCATGAGTTCGCATTGCGTACCAGGGCCGGGCAGTTTTTAGAACAACTTAGCATGGCTTAGGAGAGCTTGGCAGAGCTTAGCAGGGCCCATCGTGACTCCGCAGGGCGCTAACAGGGCTTCTCAACGTGACTTAGCAGCAGGGTTCACTAGCAGGGCTTAGCAGGGCCCATTAGCAGGGCTTAGCAGGGGCTGGCAGCCCCCACCAAGACTTAGCGGGGTTTAGCACGGGGCAGCAGGCCTCAGCAGGATTGCGCAGAGGGGCTAGCGTAGCAGGGGCTAGGGGAGGAAGAGGAGGGGGAGAAGAAGGAGGAGGAGGCAGCGATGGAGGAGGAGGAGGATGAGGAGGAGGAGGTTGAGGAGGCGGATGTTCCCCAAAACACACCGAACAAAAAACGGGCACTCCCCACCCAGATTTGTTTTTGGGATAAAAATAAGTAGAGGATGATGATGATGCTGATGATGATGATGACGATGAGAAGGAAGAGGAGGAGGAAGATATGAAAAAAGAAGGAGGAGGAGGAGGAAGGAGAGAAGGACGCCATAGAGCACGCAGAGATTTCACAGACGCGCGCGCCAACACTCTCGCACGCGCGCGCCCTCGACCCCGAGGGACTCCACACTGCCACGTTTTCCGCTCATCATCCCCCCTCCCCCCTCCCTCCTCCCCCCTGGGGAAACTTCAAAGCACACTGATACCGTTACTCCATGGACCTCTCCTTGGGCGCGTTCTGACAAGAACTTCTATTGAAAAGGGGGCCGTGACGACCAGAGCTTTCCTGAACGAGCAGCGCTATCGGTAGTTATCGGTTCCTCCTTTTGACATGCGCCCTCCCACCCCCCTCCCCCTCCCCCTCCCCCATCACCTGCGCCCTCCGCGCTGACCCCCCCCGCCTTCCCTCGGGGCCTGAGGGCTACGACCGGGCGCGGACCAGCTCAGGCAGGGATACATCGAGCTGGAATCGGCGATGCGTCGCCGATGGATCGGCGATACGTCGCCGATACAGCAAATCCGCACGCTCCTGGGCGGGGTGGCGTGTCGGGCCCCTGTCGGCGATCCATGGGCGATTTGGGGGTCGACGCGTGCACCCCCTCGGCCCATCCCCCCTGCGGCTGCCACCGATCGGTCCAGGACCCCCGACGCCGTGCTCGGCTCGTGACGTCGGCCCCAGGAGGTCTCGACCCGTTCCCCGGGAACGGCTTCTCATCCTGAGGCGTACCCTACCGGCCCCGGGGGCCCGCCGAGGGCCCCCAGAGGCCGAGCGTCGAGAAGAGACTCTCCCGCCGTCACTTCTTCACCACTCGACAGGCTCTGGGGCCGCCCCCGAGGGCCGCGGCCGTCCTGGCACCAGAGCGCCCTCCAGCCCTCTGGCAGCGGAGGCGCCTCTGGCCCCGCGGGCCGGGGCTGGGGCGAGGGCTGGGGCTCGGGCTCGGCCTCGCAGGAGCGGCTCTGCTGCGAGGCCTGGCACGGGGCGGTGGACGGGAAGGTGGGGGGCTGCCAGACCTCCGCCGCCTCCTCCTCCTCCTCCTCCTCCTCCTCCTCCTCCTCCTCCTCCTCCTCCTCCTCCTCCTCTCCCGCGTTCTCCTCCTCAGCAAACTTCGACCTCCGGCTGGATTCCTTCGATCTGGGCTTCCGTTCGATTTCCGGCCCCTGGGGCCCGTCCGCGGGCTCCAGACGAGGCCATCAGACGCGGATCTGGGAGCTCTGGGGAGCTCGCAGATCCGCGAGCTCCCCCCCGCGGATCCAGGGGTCGGGAGCTCTGGGGCCGCGGATTGAAGCAAAAATATCGGAGGCCGTTGAGAGAGGCATCTGAGAGGCATCCCACGGGCCCCTCACATGCATCCCAGAAGCTCCTAGCCAACCAGATGACTTCCACCATCGTCGCAAACACTGACTCCTTCTGGGGAGTGCTTGAATGTCGGAGGATGTTCAGGACACCCTTTAGCAAAACACCGCACCATGTAGCTAAAACGCACCGGGGACCCAACCCCGCGGGCGCAGGCCCGCAAAAGTGGCAGCTTAGACACCCCCTCAATGGGGCCAGGAAGACGGCCGTCCAGACGAATACGCGGATCGGCATGGTAGGGCGGGGATCGTATCATCCCCCAAGCCTTCTGGTCAGGGTCCTTGGTAGGGGCGGGCTCCCATGGGACCTCCCTGCGAGGCGCTGTGGACGCAGGGCCTTCAGGGAACGCTTGAATCCTCGAGGCCTGGAGTAGGAGGAGGAGGAGGAGGAGGAGGAGGAGGAGGAGGAAGAGAATCGAGGTTTGACGCTCAAGGCTGCCTGACGTTTTCGGCTCCTTCGGCCTCTGGAAGCCTCCTCGCGTGGTGTTTGGCCAGGAGGCACGAGGAGGAGACACACACGACATCGTCGCGCAGGACGGACGTGGAAGCTGGGAGAATCAGACCCGCGGACGGCGAAGGCGAGACCTGCTGGTCAAGTTCGCCAGGGCACCAACTCGTATTTTTCGGATGTTCCAGTGAGAGCGCAACAGCACAGGGCCCCTTACACACGGCCCGAGGAGACAGAGCCCCTCCGACTTCTGGTGACCACCGTTTGTCCACTGTACGCTAGAATAAAAATCCCCTTGCACGGTCACGCTGAGACGAGCTTCCTGCAGTCACTGGGGAACTGCGTAGGCCATCCCAGTGCCTCCCAGGGCCTCCCCCTGCCGAGGTGGAGGAGCGATTAGATCAAACAAAGAGAGCAGAATACACCCTCTTGTGAATCCTGCGGCCGGAGCGCGGACGCTCACTTGAGCGTCTCCCCGGTGAACCTCCAAATTGTGCTGTCGGCGTCAAGGATTGGGGGTGTCCGGAATGCCGAACTCCTGGACGCTCTAGAGCCCGCGCGCTCACTTGAGCGTGTCGCCCGTGAACATCCTGATGTCGCTGTCGAGGTCCGGGCTCACGGGAGCATCCGGGATGGAGCCGTCCTCCAGCTCCGTCATGAAGTCCGCGCCCACGGTGTCCTCGTTGTCGAACTCGCCCAGCATGGTTCCGCTGCGCGTGCCCTTCTGCTCGACACAGAGGCATCCGGCGGTGATCTCGCAGAGCTCCTGGGTGATGGCGGCCTGGCGCTTCTTGTTGTAGAGGATGGTGAGCCTCTCCCCGAGGTCTTTTGCGTTGTCCGTGGCCGCCTTCATCGCGGTCATGCGGGACCCGAGCTCGGAAGCCTGGGCGTCAAACAACATGGAGAGCAGCTGCGAATTCAGGTACAGCGGCAGCATGGAATTCAGGATAACCTCCGGGGGCTGGTCGAAGATCACGTCAGACTCGATCTCCTTGGCATCCACCTTCTTCACCTTCTCCTTCTTCACGGACAATTTGCCGTCCTCGGAGGTAAGGGCGAAGGTCTCGTCGTCAGGATCCTCGATACCAGTGGGGCTCAGCGGCAGCACGGTGCGGACCTGCGGTTCGTTCAACAGCAGGTTAATGAACTTGGCGTAGATAACCTCCACCTTGTCCACCTCTCCCGACAGGAAGAGGTTCCTGAGCTCGTCGCCAATTTCAGCGATCGCGGAGGACGTAATGGAGTCAGGCATTCTGATGAAAGTCCCGGTGTAGTTCAGTTTCACCTCCTTCAGCTTGGTGTTCAGACCAGACAAAGCCTTTTTGCCGACGATGATCATCTTCGGCACGATACCCTCCTTGTTCAGATCCTCAATGCGAGCAGCCGCCTTCTTCATGATCCTTGCGTTGTAGCCGCCGCAGAGGCCGCGATCGGAGGTGATGAGAACGATGCCGACGTTGCTGACCTTCTCGGGCACGCGCAGCATCGGCAGCTCCGACTCCAGGCCGCTGCCCTTCAGCTTCTTGACCTGGGGATCAAACACAGCAAGTGCACCTATCGTTGCACCCAACCCCAGGGCATGAGGGAGCAGGGGGCGAGGGGAAGGGAGAGGGCCAGGGGGCTGGAGGAGGAGAGGGCGTGCGAAGTGCATTTGCTCGCTCTCTGTGACCAAGCCCTTGATCATGGAGGACAGCTCGTCGCTGAATGGCCTGGCCTTCTCCACGCCAGCCTGCGCGCGGCGCACCTTGGCGGCGGCGACGAGGCGCATGGCCTCTGTGAGCTTGCCCGTCTTCGCAACGGACGCGATGCGCTCCTTCATCGCCTTGTCGACGGCATTGGTCTGCACAATCGGCTTGCGACCTGCCCTTGCGGCAGTGCTGCCCACAAAGCCCGTGATGTCGCGGAGGTGCCAAAGCGAGGCGAGCAGCAGGCAGCCTGCAAGGGCGATCGCGGCGGATCCTCTGCGAGCCATGACGCAACGAAGTCGAGCGGATCGCGGGTCGACCCTGAAACCCCGTGGTCTGAGCAAAAGATAGCTTGAGCCCAAATGGCTGCGGCACTCGGAGGAGGAGGCGTAACGAGAAAGAGACGGGCAAGCAGACCTCGGCACACGGGCCGCGCCTTCGGGGTACCGAGGCCACCTCTCCTCCTCCTCCACCACCCCCTCCTCGACGAGGCGGATGAGGCAGGTTCAGGAAGCGTGGCAAGGAACAACCTGCCCAGCAAGATTCAGCAATTTAGCTGGGCCCTCCGGGCCAACGAGATAGCAGATCGGGGCGTGGGGTCCGTCGGCGCTTCGCGGCGCCAAAGCACTCCTCGAGTTGGCGCGAGTTGCAGGAGGCGGATACGTGCCCGCGGGAAGGAGCGTTCGACGTCGGTGGGCGGCGTCCGCAGCGGCGGGAACCGTGAGCGCAAGGAAGGGGCCTCAGGCGCGCTCCCCGACCCCGGCATCCTAAATATGTCTCCGATCGGCCGACGTTTCCGCTAAAGCTCATGTGCCGACGAGGAGAAGCATGGCATCCTGAGGATGAGGGGCTCCTCGAGTGAGCCCAGGACGATACCCAGGACGATGTCGACGACGACGACGACGACGACGACGACGACGACGACGACGACGACGACAAAAACGACGACTGCGAAAAAGACGACGACGGCGGCGAAAATCTCTTTCTTTTTATGAAAAATGCTTGCGCTCCCTGCAAAATCGCGGGAGTCGTGGCTCGCCCCAGAACTAACCGGCGGGGCCCCGGCTGGAGTAGAGGAGCGGTGGCGGGGGTACAACCTGGAGGGGGTGGGGGAGAGGACGGAGGCAAAGGAGGCGGAGTCACTTGACCGCACAATCATGCCTTCCTCCTGACCTGTGCTCTAGAGCCCGCGCGCTCACTTGAGCGTGTCGCCCGTGAACATCCTGATGTCGCTGTCGAGGTCCGGGCTCAAGGGAGCATCCGGGATGGAGCCGTCCTCCAGCTCCGTCATGAAGTCCGCGCCCACGGTGTCCTCGTTGTCGAACTCGCCCAGCATGGTTCCGCTGCGCGTGCCCTTCTGCTCGACGCAGAGGCATCCGGCGGTGATCTCGCAGAGCTCCTGGGTGATGGCGGCCTGGCGCTTCTTGTTGTAGAGGATGGTGAGCCTCTCCCCGAGGTCTTTTGCGTTGTCCGTGGCCGCCTTCATCGCGGTCATGCGGGACCCGAGCTCGGAAGCCTGGGCGTCAAACAACATGGAGAGCAGCTGCGAATTCAGGTACAGCGGCAGCATGGAATTCAGGATAACCTCTGGGGGCTGGTCGAAGATCACGTCAGACTCGATCTCCTTGGCATCCACCTTCTTCACCTTCTCCTTCTTCACGGACAATTTGCCGTCCTCGGAGGTAAGGGCGAAGGTCTCGTCGTCAGGATCCTCGATACCAGTGGGGCTCAGCGGCAGCACGGTGCGGACCTGCGGTTCGTTCAACAGCAGGTTAATGAACTTGGCGTAGATAACCTCCACCTTGTCCACCTCTCCCGACAGGAAGAGGTTCCTGAGCTCGTCGCCAATTTCAGCGATCGCGGAGGACGTAATGGAGTCAGGCATTCTGATGAAAGTCCCGGTGTAGTTCAGCTTCACCTCCTTCAGCTTGGTGTTCAGACCAGACAATGCCTTTTTGCCGACGATGATCATCTTCGGCACGATACCCTCCTTGTTCAGGTCCTCAATGCGAGCAGCCGCCTTCTTCATGATCCTTGCGTTGTAGCCGCCGCAGAGGCCGCGATCGGAGGTGATGAGAACGATGCCGACGTTGCTGACCTTCTCGGGCACGCGCAGCATCGGCAGCTCCGACTCCAGGCCGCTGCCCTTCAGCTTCTTGACCAGGCCCTTGATCATGGAGGACAGCTCGTCGCTGAATGGCCTGGCCTTCTCCACGCCAGCCTGCGCGCGGCGCACCTTGGCGGCGGCGACGAGGCGCATGGCCTCTGTGAGCTTGCCTGTCTTTGCGACGGACGCGATGCGCTCCTTCATCGCCTTGTCGACGGCATTGGTCTGCACAGTCGGCTTGCGGCCCGTGTTTCCGGCGGTGCTGCCCACAAAGCCCGTCATGCCATGGAGGTAATACAGCGAGGCGAGCAAGAGGCAGCCCGTGGCGGCAGTGGTGGCAGATCCTCTGCGAGCCATGGCGCGGTGAAGTCTGGCAGCGTCCAACGCTGCGGTTACCGACGACACCTAGTGGCGACCGCTTGGGCCAGAATGGGCGGCTTGAGCCAAAAAGGCTAGGGAAGGAGGTGACGAAGATCTGCGAATACTGCGCCCGGAGCGCGGACGCTCACTTGAGCGTTTCCCCAATGAGCCTCCAAATTCTGCTGTCGGCGTCCAGGCTAAGGGGGGGGTGCCTGGAATGCTGACCTCCTAGGCCCCAGGCGCTCTGGAACCCGCATGCTCACTTGAGCGTTGCGCCTGTGAATTTGTCGACATCGCATTCGAGATTCGGACTCACGGCACTGTCTGGGATGGAGCCGGCCTCCAGCTCCGCCATGAACTCCGAGCCCAGCCTGCAAAGGCGATCGCGGCGGATCTTCTGCGAGCCATGTCGCCGCGAAGTCGAGCAGCTCTCGAGTCGACCCTAAAACCCCGTGGCCTGAGCAAAAGTTAGGTTGAGCCCGAATAGGAGGAGAAGGGCGAGTCGTACCGAGGAAGAGACGGGCAAGCAGGACCCAGCAACCTGGCTGCGCCCCTAGGTCCACTGCCTCTCCTCATCCTCCAGCACCCTCCACCTCGACGAGGAGGCAGGAGGCGGGGGGGGCAGCAGAAGGAGGTGGCGTGACGAGACACAGCGTGCCAGGCAGGACTCGGCAACCCAGCTGGGCCCCCCGGGCCACCGAGATAGCCGACAAGAGCGTGGGGTCCGTCGGCGCTCCGCGGAGCCTGAGCACTCCTCGAGCAGGCGCGAGGATCAGGAGGCGGATACGTGTCCGAGGGAATGAGCGTTCGGCGTCGGCGGGCGGCGCTCCCAGCGGCGGGAACGGTGATCGCGAGGAAAGGTCCCCAGGCGCGCTCCTCCAGAACGCCGACCCGGCCGACGTTTTCGCCAACGCCCATGGGCCGATGAGGAGGGGCACGAAAACCCTGGGGATGAGGGCCTCCTCGAACGAGCCAAGGCGAAGGAGCACGAACAAAAACGACGACGACGAACATCTCTTCGGGCGAGAGCGCGCGAGAAAGGCGACACCGACGAAGATCTCTTTGGGCGAGCGCGCGCCCTGAAACAGTGTGGTCTTCGGGCGAGAGCGCGCGAGGATGACGCCAACGACGAAGATGTGCTCGGCCGAGGGCGCCCCACGAAGCAGGCGGTGGACCCCCACGCGCGCGAGGAGAGCGTGGGGGCAGCGCGCGAGAGCGTGCGGGCTGAGAGGGGGTGTCCGCCACCGTGACTTTAAGCGCGTGGTGGAGTGCCCCAGAGCCAAGACAGAGGGCGGACTCCGGCAACCCTGAACCCAAACACGTTCGACTTCTTGGGGGCGGATCTTCTGCTTCCGCCGCCGCCCACTGGCCCTCCACCGGCCTTCCGCAGCCTTCCGCCGGCGGGGCCGCCCCCGTTTTACTTCCGCCGCCTTCCGCCGACCTTTCGCCGAGGCAGAGATGGCAACTCCTTCGATCCTCGAAGGCGAAGCCCCTTCTGGACCACCACAGGTGTGAGTGTTAGTTAGGGTGTCGTCGGATTCGTGAAGGGCCCAGGCCACCAGCTTCCCGGAACTCATGGGCGCTTCCGACGCTCCTTCCGTGGGCCTCCGAGCAGACCTCTTGCCGACATCCCACGCACGGTGGCGGGATGGGCCGAACACCACTCCCTTCACTGATACGACTGACGACAAACCAGGTCGCCTGGCATCGCGCTCCACGCCGAGCGAAGCGCCATTACCTTCGCGCTCTCGGGACCCCCCCCCCGCCCCCTCGGAAAAGGACAGCCCTCGGCCCCAGACCGCCGCGCGCGGTGACATGCGCGCCCCTGCGGGCGGCCCTGGGGGGGCGAGGAAGTCGGCAGAACGAGCTCAAACCGAAGTTCGCCACCGAGAACGGTGATATCAGGAATGCCCTCGAGATCCTCCTCCTCCTCCTCCTCCTCCTCCTCCTCCTCCTCCTCCTCCTCCTCCTCCTCCTCCTCCCCCTTCCTCCCTCCATTTCCTCCTCCTCCATTTCCTCCTCCTCCATTTCCTCCTCCTCCTCCTCCTCCTCCTCCTCCGCCTCCTCCTCTTCCCCTTCCCTCTGCCCCTCCCTCTCCCCCCTCATCCTCCCTCCTGCGTCCTCGAGGTAGATTCCACAAACTACTAAACAGGACGGGTTCGCACGGAGCGCTCCAGAGCGCCCCGGATCGGCGGCACAGGACGGAAGCCTCTATGATATCAAGAATGACCTCGGGATCTTGCCACGGCCGCGACATCCGCCAAGGCGCTGTGTCGCGGCTTGCCTTTGCCTCTTTCCTCACCCTGCTGTTGCAAAGTCCCCCATCGCATCGAGGGCAGAATGCATCTGGGCTCTGCTCCAGGTCGCTGGGCCTGGGCGCTCCAGGAAAAGAGGCTCCCAAGGCGAGGTCCCTGGAATCGAAGACCTTGGAAACCTCCCAGCACCCCTTGGTGCATCCCTGACCTCAACTACTCATGCCATGGAGGCACGTTTCGGACTCTAGGCCTTCTTCTGGACCAGAAAAAGCAACGGTATCCACGCGCACGTAAAGCGCAAGCACGAGCAAGGCAGCTGGAGATGTTTCACCGTCGTGTGATCATCATGCCTTCCACACTCGGCGCTTGCACCCTCATAGTACTCAGGGCGCTTGCGCGCCCCTGCCTGGGCAGTCGACCTTGATTCTTGTCGTCGCTCGGGTGAGATGAGAGGGCGTCGTTCGAGTAGGGATCGACTACATGATTGATGTACCCAGACACTTGCTTGTTCGTCGAACCTACGAACCAAATGCCTAGAATGTTCGGTGTCCGACGAAAGTTCGGCGTTTCTTTTTGTCCATCGACTCGACGAGAAATTCACAAGTCTGGTGTGAATGAATTCTGTATGTAGTCGATCTCCTTCTCGAGTGATGGGGGGGAGATGGCCGGGGGGGCGGCCTGCTCCTCGACACCCCCTCGCGGTGGGCGCGGGCGCGAGCGCGAGGGCACGGCTGCAAAGCGCTCCAGGGTGTGCGCAGCGGCGGGGGAGATCGGTCGCTGTGCTTTCGCAGGTGACGCGCACCCCGTGCGTGAGGAGGGGGGGGGGCATGAGGAGGGAGCAGCAGCAGCAGCAGCAGGAGCAGCTTCAACCGAGCAGCTGGAGGGGAAATAGCTCAAAAGTCCATTCAGCGACATGTGTTCAGATGGCCGGCTCCAGACACCCTGGATTTAAAAACGTTGAGATCTCTTCAGGCCGGCAACTTCCGCTGCCGCCAGCGGAATCGCACTCGATTTTCGTTCGCCGGCTTCCGCCGTCCTTCCGTCGAGGCAGATAAGTCAACGCCATCGATCCCTCGAAGGCGAGTCTGGAGCGCCCGAAGTCTGATTATGGCTGAACTGTCGTGCAAGGTGCGCCGCTGGACCTCAGGACGTCAGAGCACTGCGGACGCGAGCCTGCTCCGTCGGGTTGGCACTGGCGGCCATCTCGGCGGCTGTCGTCTTTGGCCCCCAGCGCTTGGGCACGTCGGCCGACGCCGCCTGCGGGTTAGCGCCCACCCCCCATCCCCCCAAAGTCGCCCCTCCCCCTCCTGCCTCACATCACCTGCCTGCGTCCTGCCTCCTCCGTCATGCCTAGTCGTCAGCCCAAACCTCTGGCATCGTGACTTGTTCGCGACGTAGACCCCCAGAACTCATGACCTTCCCAGTGAGACCGCCTAGAGACCGAAAACGGGAAAAAAAGTATCGTCCGATGTCTTCTCCACTGAACAACGAGAGGAGGTGTGGGGCACTGGAGTCATCTTCCCTCCTCCTCCTCCTCCTCCTTCTCCTCCTCCTCCTCCTCCTCCTGCCTCCTGACCCCTCCTGCCTCCTCCCGAACAGTGTCCAGAAGAACGCTCGGTCGCCTCCCGCCAACGCCGCCGCCAGCTGCGCCGTCGGCGGGACTGGCAGCCCGGTCCGGGCCGCGATGGCCTACTCGGCCGTGACGGACATGACGTGTCCTCGGGAAAACTGCCAGCTTCCCAGCTGGTGGGAAGAGGACTCCACCATGCCAGGATATGGCGAAAGGAAGTAGCACGGCGGTACTGGGATAAAGAAAACGCCAACTTCCGCTGCGCCAGAACACTCCTGAGGTACTCTTTCTGCTACCAGCTGGGACCTCCGCTGCGGGCGGCTGGAAAGACAGCCCGTCGTCTACAATGATACCAGATGTCTTCCACGGCTGCCTCACATCGAAACCCGCCACCTCCTCGTCAAACAGCATACCTCTGCCAATCACTATGCAAGCACATTTGTCGCCCTCCCCGCCTTTGAAAACTGCCTTCGCGAGTAGCGGACAGAGGCCGAGCAAAGCGACTGGCCAAAATTGTCCGCTCAGCACCCGACGACGAGAACGGCCTGATCGAGCCATCCAAACATTGGATGGAGTCCCATGCAAGGGCCCCGTCGCGTTGCGGCCATCGCCACTTTCTGCTTGCATCAGGATGCCAGACTACAGGGCAGCTGCTTCCACCTCCAGTCGCTCGGAGCAGCCCTTGAGCGCGGACGCTAGCCCGCAGTCTGTGATGATTTGGGCCATGCTCGCCGCCGGGGCCACCCAGGGACTACGTCGGCTGATGGGCGTGGACGATCAAAAAGACTTCACGTGACCACCGCTGTGGCTCTGCGGCCACCGCGCCTATAAACGGCCTCTGCTGACCCCCCAGATCACCCGTAGCAGGCCACCGAGCAGCGCCATCTAAAACCTGGTGACCCTGCCAGACGAGATCATCCAGCCAGTCCTGACCACATACTCCAGCGGAGACCAACTTGACGAGCATCCGATCGAGTATGTCCTAATCGACGCCCCGCTTGAGGCTCAGTAGCGACAAACACTTGAACTGTAAGTGCACAGCTACGCGGGAAGAGGAAGGGCGCCACACGTAGAGATGCCAGTGGCAGCAGGGCGCAAACCATCCTGCTTGAAGTACACTGCGCGGCCCGCGCACAGACGGACGCATGCCCTCTGCAGTCGCGCTCTCAACAAACCGCCTCGCAAGGCTAAGAGCACACTGCGTCGCAGTGGTGCCGACAGCCTGGAGGGCAGCCGAGCATGCATCACTGCGACGCAGTGTTAGCCGCGGAAGGCGGGCGCCTGGTGGCTGCCCGGACATCGGGACGAGATCTAGCGTGTTCGCCGCGGACGGCAGGCCTTAGGCATGGTCTGGAAGAGGCCCCCGACACGCCCCCGAGAGGCTTCCAGGATGCCCCAGAGAAGCACCCCTGGAGACAACGCAACAGAAATGCCACGACACAGCCGTGCCATGATCCCTTCCGCGTGGCCTTCCCCACGCGCAATGGCACACACAGGCGGCAGCACGATCAGACAGTCGGCACTGCTTCTCGCGTCATGTGAAAAGGCTGGCGGTCTGCAACTGCTGCGACTGCTGCCGCTGGGATCAGTGCTGCTCATCGTCCTCCTCTGGCGGCGCACACAAGGGGGTGTAGGGGGGATTGAGGCCTCCTGGGTGGGGTCCGAGTAGATGGGGTCGGAGGAGCGCGCCAGATCGGCAATGCATCGGCGATGCATCGGCGATGCACACGCGACGCATCGTCGATGTCGGCGGTGCATCGGCGACGTCGACGTGAAGGAAATCGGGCTCCAAATCGAGCAGCATCGGGGATGCATCGGCGATGCGGCGCGATCCTCCGACCCTACTCCGACCACGTCTAGGAGGTCTAGAAGGGACGGGGGGAGGCTTTTTTTCGGCAGCGTTGGGGCGGGGGTCAATGCAGACGGGGGTAAGCCAGGGCCCCGGATCTTGCAGGATCCTGCGAAATCAGGGTTGCACTGACCCGGGCTAGCGCGCAGGATCGTGCAGGATCCTGCAAGACTTTGCCAGACCCTGCAAAGCCTGATTCACCCGGGCTTGCATGGACCTGGGCCAGTGCGCCCCCGATTCTCAGGAGGCTGTTCCTTAGAGGGCGCCAGCCCTACATCCACAGACCAGACCCGCGCCTTCTGACCAGCAAGCGTGCTTCTAAGAAGCCTTCCCGCATCCCCCCCGTGCCCCCCTTCTGCGCGCGGCCAGGAGGCATGCGGTCGCGACGTCGGCGCTGCCAAGAGGGGCGAGAGCGGGGTGCACGACGTGCCTGTTCGATCTGACTGCACCGAAGTTTCGGCGGGCGCCCATGCCATCGCATGTTATCTCGCATCGTACCGCCCCCTCCTCAATCCTCGACGTGGCGCAAGGGTCAGGGGCACCTGGGCGTTCGTCGGCAGGCTGGCGAATGCCCTACAACATACCAGATGTTCTAAGGACCATCCCCCATCCGCCTCCATCTTCGAAATCCTCCTCCTGGTCTAGTCTGATCGTGGCGCAACCAACGGGCGCTGTGTTGCGGAGACCCTGCAGAGGGGCAAATTGCCCGGCGTGCGTGCCCGCTCTCCAGGGGAGGGCCGAGCCTCGCTTATGCGAGACAGCTTGGGTCCCCCCCCTCCGGTAGCCTCGCCTGCCACATCGCTAAGCGGCGGGGCGCAAGCGCGCCGGCACAAGAGCACGTGCCGCATCCTCCACCAGGCAAGTGCGCCTCCTCCTCCTCCTCCTCCTCCTCCTCTCCTCCTCCTCCTCCTCCTCCTCCTCCTCATCATCTCCTCCTGCCGTGTGGCCTCGGCAAACATGCCCTGGGCCGACTGCCTGAACAGCTGGTGGCGGACCGCTGCTGCGAGGCCTCTCGCCTCGTCGAGCTCAAGCGGCAGCTGCATACGACTTGATTTAGCAAAACTCCTGTTGTACAAAAACCTCCTGTACAAAAACCTCCTCCTCCTCCTCCTCCTTCTCCTCCCCCTCCTTCTCCATCTTGCAGCCCACGTCGCGACATCCAGAGGGGGGTGAGCCCCGCTGCCTGCGCGGTGGTCTCGTCCTCGCCGAGCTGCCTCGGGGGGAAGGGGGGGGGAGGGGGGGGAGGGGGGGGGCACTTCTCCAGGGGCGGAGCAGGGAGAAGAGAAGAGCTGTCAGTGGTTTCGCCTTGAGGTGGGACGCAGAGGACGTGGAGGCGCACGTCCGAACACAACATGTAGCGCAAACGTATTCCGCCAGCGCTTGAGGGAGCAGGTGGTCTAACGATATCATGGCCTCCTCTTCCGAAGGCCCTCTTCCCTTCGGGATGTGTAACTCTCCCCCCCCCTCAAGGAGGTTGTTTAGGAGGGGGGTCGCGAGAGGGCAACATCCTTCAAGATCGAATAGCATTGACGTAAGTCTGTGCATGTTTGCAAGGTTGCTTCCGATGCGGCTTTGAGGCCCCAAGATGGTCCCAAGATGGCAAAATAGAGTCCCAAGAGGGGTGCAAGAGACCCCCAAGACGGCCCCAAGACCACCAATGGCGCCCAAGAGCGCCCCAGAATGGCCACAAGAAGGCCACAAGAGTGGCCCCGAATGGGGGAGGGAAATGTTGGGCCCCATCTATCTTGATCGACGCCTCCAAGATGGCCCCGAGAGGCCCTCGAAGGCTCCGAAGAAGCCCTCAACGGGGCCCCAAGAGAGCCCCAAGACCCCCTAAATGAGCCCCAAGAGGACCCCGATACCCTCCCAAATAGCCCAGAGATGCGCTCTATCGACGCGCATACGCCTACGCACCCTGCACAGAAGTTGCTGAGGTGTCTCCAGGAAGGCGGGACTGTGACGCTTCCGAAACAGGCCCTCGAACTACTGAGGAACGGGAGACCTAGGAGGAGCGCTCTATCGACGCGCACACATGAACGAAAACGTGCTCCAATCAATGGACAACGGAAGGTACGCAGAGACCCAAGCACGCCGCAACCAGCCACTTGGACTCTTCGACCGAAGAGAAATGAAACGATATCGGTACCAAGTACACGGGGAGAGCCTTTCGAGTTTCATCCTCAGTGGGCTTAGAAGCGTGCGCGAAAGGCGAAGATCCATGCGCAGCTGGCATTCGATGAGGCTGTCGCACTGGAGCAGGAAGTCTGGTGCATGTGGGTTGGCTGGGAGCAACAGTCCGATGGCGAGCTCAGTGATGCCAGCAGTGGACATGACGGCGAGCTGGTTGCTGCTATGTCTGCTAGAAAACAACGTAATGCCACGAGGGATAAGAAGTCGGGCCCCGTCCGTCTTGGGCCGATGCGATTCATCGTCGACACGGGCTGCGGCTCGAGTCTGATCTATTCATGTCAAGTACTTGCAGGAGGCAAGGATGGTTGACAGGATCTCTCCGCTGGCCTCCCCCATCGCCCTGAACACGGCGGGTGGCCAGTCTTGAGCCCTCGGTGCGATCAGGATCGCCGGCGACAAGCTCAATAAAGGGGAGATAGGAAAAAATGGCATGCCGGAAACTCCGAGCATGATATCAGTGGGCGAGCTCTGCGTGTACCACGGTTACAGGTTCCACGGGGTAACGGGCAGAGCGCCGCGCCTACTGCTGCCACAAGGAAAAGGTTGGAACTCTCAGCTGAGGGCGAGATCTAGGGGAACAAAAAAGTGACATAAACAAAAAAAAACTCGGAGGTCCGCGCGGATTTCTCGGATCGGCGCTGGGGCCCCCCGGCGGCGACTCCGGCGCCGCCCCTGGCGCGCTCCGCGCGCCAGCAGGGAGGGGGGTCTAGCGCCGATCCGAGAAATCCGCGCGGACCTCCGAGTTGTTATGCTTATGTCACCTTTTGTTCCTCTAAGATCCCCTACCTCACTATGAGTGGCAGAGGGGCGTTGGGTCAAGCAGACGAGGCAGCTCCCGCCGGCTCGCCTGGGCTTGAGCGGCGGGCGTGTGCGGAGGAGATCGGCGCGAGGTCCAGCCTTGATTACCCCGGCGTGCCGGGTGGCCCCCCGCTCCAAGCACTCGGGCACCGCACAAACCCGGTGCTGCACTCGCGAAGGGTGATGGCAGAAGACTCCTACTCGAACGGCAAGCCAGATATCCAGTCGGACGGCGCCTCAGGACTGACTCCTGACCACGGACGGCGCATTGGCACCGCCGTCTGATGTGCTCACCTACTTCTACTATGAGCCCCACGAAGCAGCAAAGCTGGGGTGGACGAAGACGGACACAGGTTTTGTTAGTGGCAGTACTACGATGGCGCCGATGCAAGGATGCAGCTATGCTGAAGTTGCACGGTGCCAAAACCAATGCGCGGACAGGGCTATGCCCTGTCGCGCGACGGCGGTGTCTGCACCAAGCGAAGAAGAAATCGCCGATGCAACGCCCGAGGGACAAGGAGCCGTGAAGGTAGTCGACGACCCTAGCGATGACCCAATGGAAGATGCAGGACCTGAGGGGGCGACGAAGTACGAGCGCCTACAGCGTGAGGCCGTCTCATGTCAGCACCTGCTCACTCATGCGCCTAAGAACCCGTTCTGCTCAACGTGCCAGCAGGCGAAGACGTTGAGAACGCAACAAAGGCAGAAGCAAAATAAGGCTTACAAGCAGATGCGACCATACTGAGCCGAAGAAATTCGGTGGCCTGTCCACCATGGGCCACTGGTTTGCGGCTGATGAGCTATCGGGGGGACTCCACGGGGAAACCTCGTGCGTGAAACGACGCAACCGGTACGCGGGATTCCTGGCAAGCCAGAGCACCCACGACAAGTCGGCCGAGTACGTGGTTGATTCCCATGTGAACCTAAGGGCGCCCGCCGAGAAGCTAGAGTGCATCTATACGGACGCGGCCCCTGAATTGAAGAGAGCATGCAAAACACTGAACGTGCATCCTCTGAGCAAGTCCATGACTGCTCACGACTCTACGCAGCACGCGAACAAGAAACATAACTCAGTGGCCGAGAGGGCCAATGCTATCGAGCAGGATGGGGCCAGGACCCTTCTCATGACGGCAGGACTACCGGCCCCGTACTGGGTACACGCTGCGCCTCAATTCTGCCAATGTTACAGCGCGCAGGAAAAAGACGCGGATGGCTCTGCAAAGGAAAGAAATGGTACTTCACTTCACGGGTCCTCAGTACCGTTCGGATCTGCCGCGAGGTACCTTCCGCCCCCTGAGTCTCGCATCAAGCACCCCAAGACTGGCCCGCGGACTAGAGCGGGCACTTACCTTGGCCATGTCCATCATGCGGGGGGGCGGGGGGGTCCTGGCCATTATTGCATGTCTCTGAAGTAGCTCGAGGGACTCAACTTTAAGACAGGAGTAAAACATGACGGGCGAAGGCCTGTGGTAGAAAGATCGGAACAGATCTGGACCGACATGGGCGTCGAGGCGGCAGTTGAGACGGGCCAAGACGGCGCAGCAGACAACGAGCCTCTGGGAGCTGTCGTCTATTTCCCGTTAGAGAGGCCTATGATACTGCGTCGATGACGATGCCATCGGTTGATCTGAGAGATCTACCGTCTGGGGAGAACGTTCCAGAGGGCAAGCAAAAGAAACCCCAAGACGGCGGTCAGTCGTCTGGGGGGGGATCCGCGTCGTCGAGCGGACCGGCTGGAAGCAATGCTGCGGATGAGATGCCACCGCCTCCTGCCCATGACGAGGGAGCAGGAAAGGCGGCTGTGGAAGTAGTAGGGGAGGACCCGACGGACGATGAAGGACCCTCTGGACACCCTCCTGCCCCACCGCTGCCTGCGGGACACAGGCGGAGAGCTGTGCGTTATACCAGTGCTATGGCAGGTTCATTGGCTGAGAGAGAAGTTATTCTTGCAAGACAGTCAAATTTCTGGCTGCCCAGACAGAGGGGAAGCGAAATTTGAGCAGATCATGGTGCGAACCACCAGGATCTACAAACGGGAAGGGGCTACCGCTGCTTTGAAGAAGAAATGGGATAGGTTGCGTGAGATCAACACGTGGGACGAGAGCAAGGTCATGGAGCTGAGACGAGTTCGAAAAATGATGATGGTGATACCTTCCACATTGGCAGGCTCTTTGCTATTCTCGTTGAAAAGAACGTCGAACTGGCAGAGGGACACAAAGATAGGAAACTCAAGGGGCGTGTCGTCTTCGACGGATTTTACGACATTGGTCAAGACAAGAACGTAGCATTGTCTCAAGAACTCTCATCTTGCCCTGCGACTATGCAGGCGAATAAAGCCGACGATACTTTCGGTCTCTTCCCGGGACATGATATACCTATACGACCACCCTTCGGGTGATAAGGAGGTTCGGGGGGGGAACCAACGTCTCACTCGATCGGTCTCACTATCGATCTCAGTATCAATCTCACTATCGGTCTCGCTCGATCGATCTCACTCGATCGATCTCACAATCGATCTCACTCGATCTATCTCATTCGATCGATCTCACACTTGATCGCACAATCGATCTCACAATCGATCACACAATCGATCTCACATTCGGTCTCAATATCGATCTCACTATCGATATCACAATCGCTCTCACAATCAACGTCATCATCATCATCATCAACAACATCAGCATCATCACCAACATCGTCATCATCATGAGGGCACCGTCATCATCATCATAAACATCATCATCAACGTCAGCATCATCATCGGGACAACATCATCATCACCATCATCATCACCATCATCATCTCATCATCATCATCATCATCATCATCATCATCATCATCATCATCATCATCGGGACACAATCATCGTCAGCATCAGCAGCATCATCATAATCATCATCATAATCGGGACACCATCATGATCACCATCGTTCCCATCATAAACATTATCATCAACATCGTCATCATCCTCGGGACACCATCATCATCATGATCATCGCATCATCATCATCATCATCATCGATATCATCATCACCAACAACAGCATCATCATCATTGGGGCACCATCATCATCATGAGCAACATCATCATCAACATCGTCATTATCATTATTATCATCATCGGGACACCATCAGCATCACCATCATCATCACCATCCATCATCAGCATCATCATCGGGACACCATAATCATCAACATCATCATCATCAACATCATTATCGCCAGGACACCATTTCCATCAACATCATCATCAACATCACCATAATCATCATCATCATCATCATCATCATCATCATCATCATCATCATCATCGGGACACCATCACCCTCATCATCATCATCATCAACATAATCACCATGAGCATCATCATCCTCATCATCGGGACACTATCATCATCATCGACACCATCATCAACATCATCACCTTCATCGTGACACCATCATCATCATCATCTCATCATCATCATCATCATCATCATCATCATCATCATCATCATCATCATCATCATCTCATCATCATCATCCTCGCGGGACACCGCGGGACACCGGCGGGGCACCGCGGGACACCGCGGGACACCGCGGGACACCGCGGGACACCGCGGGACATCGCGGGACACCGCGGGGCCCCGGCCGCCCAGAAGGGAATCATTTGGTCCGGCCGCGCCTCAGCCACACGGGATACCAGCGGGACACCGGCGGGACACCGCGGGGCCAGGGCCGCCCGGAAGGGAATCATTTGGTCCGGCCGCGCCTCAGCCACAGGAGACTTTCTCTCGCCCGCCCACGCAGCTTCGCCTCGCCCGCACGGCACGCACGAACACGAAACCGAAATCGATTTCCAGGTAGGGGGGCTCTCCGTTCCACTTCGATCTCACCCCCCAACCTCCGACAACAGGCTGATGCGCGTCAGGCGTGCGCTCAGTCACTGTTGGGAGGAACGCCGCCAACGTGGGTAAGACTACCTAAAGAGGCATGGCCTGAGAGTTGGGCAGGTATGCGCGACCCAATGCGTCCTCTGCGACTAGCGCTGCACGGCCACCCTGATGCCGGAGGATACTGGGAGAAGTACTGCGAGACACACGTTATCTCTAAGGGATGTGAACCGATTCCGTCGTGGCGCAGTTGCTAACACCACCCGTAGTTGACGCTCTCTTTGATAGTGCACGTTGATGATTTTAAGTTGGCTGGTTCTGCCGCCAACGTGCCGAAAGGTTGGGACCTCATCTTGGGTCCGTCTGAGACTGCGCCCAAAGGTATCGGTATGGATCCGCCTACTCCGGTCGGACGCTACTTGGGTTGCGAACATAGAACATAAACTCTCCGAAAGGTGGATCGCCTGGCAAGGTGAAGGTCCTACTGCGCTGGATCCTCTGCCCCCGAAGGTAGAGAAGTCAGAGGACGCAGCGGCCGCAAACACTGGTTTCCACGATCCTGCCTTCCCCAATGCAAACAGACAGTCTGACAAGTCGCACCCCGTTCCGCCCGGACAAAACACTTGGGTACGATGCGATGCCGACGCGAACCACTCCAGGCCGTCACTACCGTCTAGGCCTGATTGGAGGTCAGTTGTTTGGCGCATTACCATGGATTACGACACGCGGGAAGAATTCGAGGACTCATCGAGCCCACAAGAGGTCAGCCAGGACAGGATCTATGCCGAACTTCCGGGGGGTATTATGTGCCCCAGGAACATCGCGACGTTGCTGTTCTACCAGTCCACCGGCGACGACAATCGTTGACTGGGGGGGGGGACATGCGACCGGCTGCCCCACGTCGGCCTGCTATGCAAGGTTCGAGGAAGGAGGACGCCAGTTGCTTCTTCACACCCGCCGGGCCGGCTGAGATGGCCTATGACTATGTCAACGAAATCGAAGATGAGGAACCCAGGAAGCCCTATGTACCGGGGCCGAAAAGAAAAGTACAGGTGATGGAGTATGACATGGAGGATGTATTCTCGTCGCGCGTCAAACTATATGCGGAAATGACGGACACAGACCCTGAGACTTACCCGCTGGCCGGTACTCCTTACGGCCCTGGGTTGACAAGCTTGGAGGACGGGCAAGGTGGTCCTCGTGGACAGGGGGCTCACCCAGCCGAGGAGGCGATAGCGGAATGTCTAAAGATAGACGCCAACGTACGTCCAGAGGACACGGTACCAGCTGTGGGTGGACAACCCGTGGTAGATGATGGGTCTCCGAACCCTCGGCCGCCTGCTCCTTCGGGAGTAGTACAACCGATGGCAGCGAGGGTGCTGATGAAGACTCTCTATTGTGCGAGGATGACCAGATACGATCTGCTCCGAGCAACGTGCGCACTGGCATCATGCGTTACTGACTGGCCCGGACAGCAAGACATAGAACTCTGCCGTCTCGTATGTTACATCAAAGCGACTCTACGCTACTGGATGGTGTCTTGTGCGGGAGGCGAAGCCCACAGAAGTCTGGCTGAAACTACATGCGGATGCCGACTTGGCTAGTGACATCAGGACGCATCGGAGCACGAGCGCCAACGCTTAGAAATTGTGGGGACCTGACACCAAGGCTCCACAGAGCTGCAACTCGAGGAGACAGACCGCTACATCGCACAGCACTCTCGAGGCAGAGATCGCATTGGCAGATGAGGCAGTACGTAGGGAACTTCTGCCTGCACTGCCGCTGTGGGAACGACTGCTGGGAAGGCACCCGAAAGCCGAGTTGATGGAAGACAATGAAGCAGTTGTGAAGGTCTGCAAGGCCGGAAGATCGCAAAAGCTTATGCACCTGCCGCGGACACATCGTGTTGATGCGGCAGCAGTTGCGGAACAGCTTGCGAGAGGTATCATCGACTTGGCGTATTGCCCTACTCAGGATCAAGCCGCTGACGTTGGTACTGAGAGATTTGAACAACCTCCCTCCGAGGCCAAAATCATTTATCTGATTCAAATGGTTGCGCCGACCTTCTGGACAGCGAGTAGCTATGGAAATGACACGCAATCGCTATTTGACTGTGAGATGCCCTACCTATAAAACCAGGGGGACCTTAAGCCGAGGCTAGGATCCAAGTCCTCTCTTGTCACTGGCGGGAAGATCGCTGGAAAGAAGGCAATGAAGAAGCCCGAGCGCCCGAACAAAGGCAAGCCCAAAGTTGTCACCGAGCCTCGCGTGCAGATGGCTGCTGCCGAATAGTCTGGTTGTATCGCCACGGAGGACTACATTGACTATGTCGAGGATCGCGTTGCGGGTGGCGCCCTGGCAACGCCGGCTACAGGACCCTCGAAAGGAACATCCACTTACCCCAGGAGGCTACTATTGGAGTTCTGTTGTGTATGGTAAATGGTACCGTATGTTTAGAATGGCCGACACCTTGTCTTTACTGGCGGGATCCTCAAGCGCGTGAATACCTGATTAAGAATAACATGACCCGGGTAAAACACCATGGATGTGCTCATTCATGGCCTTACAAATACAAAGGGACAATGTATGAACAAGCCGTGGAGTATTGCTACGACTTCTGCTAATTATTGCTGATGGGATTGTTCGGACATGTGACGGAACACATCGACATATCGAATCACGTGGTCGGGATGGTAAGATTGCTGAGGATTATACGGACGAGTTTGCTACACGTGTACACGAGCTAGTTGTAAGTACTGTCGCTGCTGGGAATGCTGCCGTCGCCTCCGTCGTGCCTCTCCTGACTCGTGCGTGCCCGCGGTCATGTCGGCTCAAGACAGCTCGGGCATCAGCATCCGCGCCGCCCACGAGCCTCCAGGTTGCCCCCGCGATTGCGCGGCTGCCCCCTTGGACCTCTCACCGCGCGCGTCGCGGTCGCCCGCGCCAGGGCCAACAGCTTCGAAAACACCCAGCGCGTGCGGGCCGGCCGGGCTCGCGAGAGGCAGGGGAGAGGCGGCGCGTGTCGGTGTTATACGCCGAGCACCCCCAGCGAGGAAGTCACCCCCTCCTGTGGACGAGATGCCGGCGTGCGTCTCGCACGGTCACCTCCGCGGCATCTGGGGAGCCATGTTCCACCGTGAGGCCGACGCCCCGAACAACTGCGGGTGCCCTCCCATCGCGGCTGTCATTGACGACCCAGACATGTCGTGGAAAAAAAACGTCGCTTTCTTGAGAGAGCTTCGTCGATCTTGTCGATGTGGTGGACATCATTCTGAAAGACCCTGGAACGGAAAAGCGTTGTCGGGCCGGCTGCCGCATCAAGTGCAATCGCGACAATCTAGAGGTCTATGACCCAGTCGATCTCAGTGATTACAGGAACGAGCCACTGTTCATTTGGATGGAAACGCAGAGAGGCGACATGAAGACCGAAAACGACGGGAACGCGAAGCACAGGGAGAAGAAAGGAGGAGGGTGGCGTGAACACGTGGTCAAATGGTACAGGGTGCCTTGTCTGTACCATATCCATTGCGACCAAACAGTTGAAGAATTTGGAGAGCGTGGCGGCGGCAGCTCTGAAGAGGCTCCTCTGCGACAGTGTCGTGGACCTCGCCGACGCCAAGGCCGCCGCCACAATGGTCGGCCAGGACCACTGGCCACAATTCCACGCGGTGGAGGCGGCCTGGTGGATGGCGCTCCTCACTTCGTCGGCTTCATCGCGGTGTCTGCGACAGATTCCGCCGCGTGGAGGACGAATGGAGGGGATCTGAAGAGGGAGGAGCAAGAGAAGGATGAGGAGAGTTGATTTAGTCATCCACCCGTGCCCATTTCTGACGCACAGCTATGCGACCGAAGCTTTGTGTTAGCTCGAGAAGAAAACAGCATTCCGCCCGCCGCGCGCGCGCCCTCCCGAGCGCCCCCCCCCGACGGGCCAGGCCCTCCCTTATCTGTATTGTCGGCCAAAGCTGAACGGACACTCTTGCAATCATATAGCCACGGCAGTTTTGGGATGCATCACCTCTGCGCAAGCTGAACCTGAGCAAGAGACTACTACAGGAAGAAGATGAAGGCGAACAATCACGAGACGAATATGATCACGTTTTGCCTTTCAGCTCTGCCAAGGATGAGCCCATGTCAACAAATAATTGGCAAACTACGGGTTATCAGCAGGAAGTGCTATCTTCGATGAAAGCGTTTTTACCAGATGAGGGATGTTCCAACTGCCCAAGGATGATGCACGGCCTAAAGACGAACCGCGCTTCCTGATCCAAATCCCGCCGACTATGTCGGGGATTCGAGCCGACGCCCTCCCTCCAAGATCTGTTGGAGCCCCTCATTCGGCAACGAGCCCCGTCCTGGAGCTCCGAAGACCAAGGGCCTCGCGCGCCCCGACCGAGACGGAGGATATGAAGGGGGCCCCATACCAATAGGTGACCAACCCGACGTCCCCTTTCACCTCTCGGACGACGAGGGCGACGTGGAGTCGATCTCGTCTGAGGGGAACTTCTCTCGCAGGCCAACGCCCAGACCCATCGGCTTCCGCGATGTTCCTCGACTGTGCGCTGGGGGAGGCGAGGTCTATGACCGTGCGTCACCTGCTCCACTGGGCGACGTTCAGCCTCCTGCGCAGGTGCCGCTTACATGCGGCGAGGATGCCGCGATCCCATCCGACGATTCCTTGGAACGGAACATGGGGGAGATCATAGAGGAGGAGCTCGAAGGCGATCCTATGAAGACGACGAGCAAACAGAGACGTGAGCCCGTCAATCTTTCAACAACCTCGACGCTCGGGAAGCGGAGCAGACCCAGCGACACACCAGAGTGCAACCCAGCGTTCGTTCCAGGGGGACAACCCGGGAGCTGTGCCCCCGGGTCCCCGCCGCGCCCCTCTCGGCCGAATCAAAGGGCACCGACCTCGACATCTGGGGCGCCTGACCCACGGACCCGCTCTCCCCGCAAGAGGAGCACCGAGGGGGGCAGACCCAGGGCCCCAAAGCCACGATCTGAGGTATCTGATTTATCCAACCTTATCGGGCAGGTCGAGCGCCTTCAGCATGCCTATTAACGCCAAGTGTACCAACTACGGACCAACGTGCGCTGTCGCACCAGAATCGCGGTGTCCTCGTTTGTCGGGTCGGTGCAAGAAGCCTGTCTGCTCCGAGTGTTCTGACATCTGCGGTCTCTGCAACCTGAACTTCTCATGCCCGACGTGTACCGCACCTGGCTCGCACAACTGCGCTGGGTTACGCGTGAACGAGTGGCGCGAAGCTGAAGAAAGAAAGAGGTTCGAGATTATGGAGATGAGGGAGAGAGAGACCTTGTGGAAATGCGTGAGCAGCTAAGACAGTCGGAGTTGCAGTAACAAGCGGCTGCTGCCCTTCAGTCGGAGCGAGACCGGGAGGCCACGGTGAATGCCGCGCGCTGCCTGGAGGAGCGTCAACGGGCGGCGGCAGCTCAACGGGCTTCCGCGGCAACAGAGGAAATGGAGATCACATTTGCCTCCGAGCGCCAAGCACATCTCCAGGAGAAGCACCTCGCAGAGGAGGCGAGGCGCGCTGTCCGGGGGGGCCGGCGAAGCTGAGCGGACGACTGTGTCGCCAGCGACCCAGGGTTTACAAGCAACAGAGAATCGGAACGCGCGACTAGCCGCGGAGACTGCCGCTGCTGTCAAACAGGCCGAGACGGACCGAATCGTCGCGGATGAGAGCTACGTTCGTTCCGAGGGCGAGATGTTACGTACCTGTGAGGAGATGTGGCGAGCTGAGGTGAACGCTGAAGAACAAGTCGAAGCGAATACTCGTGCAGCAGAACTGGAGGCCGCCAAAATGATGAAGAGTGGGGAAGCCGAGCGGGACAGTTTGTATCGCAAGCTCGGTCAGCACCAAATACAGTGGAACCCGATCGGAACATCTTCAGCAACGTTTTCAGGGACCGGTTCCGCCGCCCAAGCGAGTGCGGCGGGAGTGCCCACTGAACCTTTGTCGGCACCGACAGCGGTTGGGCGACCAGCCTCACACGGGAACTCGGGACGGAATCCCCTGTGGTGTTTCCTGTGCTCCAAAGTAGCTGCATACTGTCCCTTATGCAGTAAAAGCGTTAATGACGACCATTTCGTGTTGGACGGCGAGGTGTGCGCGCGCTGCTACGGAAAGGATTCAGCTGTGAGAAACGACGAAGCTGAGGAAAGATTTCAGGAGAAAGAAAACGAGGAACGCCAGGCGAGAAATAAACTTAAGAAGCATAACGCCGCTGCTTCTATGCCGAGGGCCTGCCCGGGGCTACGCCTCAGGGAGCGATGATCGACGGGCCGAGAGCGCTGGATCGAAGAGGCTGCTTGAGTTTGAAGCAGCCGCGAGGGCTGAAAATGAAAGACTCAAGGAAATGCTCGAACAGGCTATGCAGCGGGAAGAGGATAATGCCCGGATGTGCGCTGAATGTAGAGTCGAAATCCAATAGATGCGCGAGGAATGGACTGAGGCGGCTGCTGCCTTGGTGCAGCAGACCCAAAATAGGGAGCAAGGAGTTGATCATGAGGTCCGAGTACAGAAGGGTTCGAATACCAACTCGGGGACAACTCGCACAAGCATTGCAACCTCTTTCCCGGGATACACGCCTCCAGCGCTGGGGAGTTTGCCGAGCATCTTCAAACAGGACGATAAGGAAAATGAGGCGACCACCCCATGGAAAGCACCAGTACCAAAACATACAGGCTCAGGTCCTCCTGGCGATGACGGCGGAGATGATTGTGATGATGATGATGATTGTGATGATGATGATGATGATGATGATGATGATGATGATGATGATGATGATGATGATGATGAGGAGGACGATGGATTTCCAACACCCGACGGAGAAGAAGATAGCAATCCAGATCGTCGGCGTCGGCGTGGGGGAGGACCACCTGGAGGCGATCCGCCAGGAGGCGGCGGCGGTGGCGACGGCCCCCCATTCCTGTTGATGGATGTTGTCCCAGCCACTGCGCAATATTGGAACGACGCAGGCAAGACAGAAAATATAGTCTTGGAAGCGATCCCAGATGCCGCAAACTACCAGCGGTGGCGTCGCAATGTTGTCAGGACGGTGGCCTCGGCTTCGCCGAAAAATGAGGAAGCTGTGTTGGATAACGGACGCTTTTGACCTTAAACATGTAGGTTCGAAGGAGATGCGAGACTCCGGCCATTTCGTCCGGCTCGACATGATGATCGCAGCTGACCTCATGTCAAAGGTCAACAAGATAGTTCAAGACAGGCAATCATCATCACAGTTACGCCACCTTGCGAGTGTGATCGAAAGATTGGGCATCTCCTCGCAGACCGCCAGAAGCATGATGAAAGGTCGTGAAATTTTGCGCATCCTTGCCGTACGTGGGACCACCGCCAGGATCACGGTCAGGTGTATAGGCACGCGGATCGAATGGAGATCAAGATCCGAGGTGCGGGCAAGGAGGCGGATGCCAACTAATTCCACATCTATGATGAGTGGGTGAGGACACTTAACGAGATGGAGGACTTGAATGACTCCTTCCGCCTCGCGATGCAGGATCATTTCTACCGCCAAATGAAAAAATGCCGGTACATGCAGTTCACTCTTGTCCTCTATGGCCATTGTAACGACGAATACGGTACTGGAATGAAAAGATACGAACGATTGCTATCGAGAGTCAAAAACTTCATACACAAAGAAAGAAGGCAGAGTAACCGTGAAAAGCAGCGACTACTGCTGAACTCCCGCGGTCTCCCTGCAGGAGGCGAGAAGAGCGGGGGGGGGAGGGAGAGCGCACCAGCAAGGGCGGACCGAATCTTTATCTGAAAGACGTTCGCTTCAAGAGGTCGGTGCCGTGAAACAAGTTCCCTCAGGGCAAAGGCCCACGCACCCGGGCACAGCGTCAGCACCAGCATCCGAAGGGAAGTGGGGGGCCCGCCGCTCCAGCACAGGCTGCGCCTGCCCAGTCGGGCAAGGACAGCGGCAAGGGCGGTGGAGAAGAAGAAGAAGAAGAAGATGAGAGATGAAGAGAAGGGCGGTGGAAAGGGTAAAGACAACGATCGCGGCAGGAGCCAAGAGCGTCCCTCCGACTGGTCCAAAGGCGGCGGCAAGGACCGCGATCGTTCCCAAAGCCGCGCCTCCAGTGTCAACTCCACGAAGAATGGCTTATGCTATGCATCTAGCCGTGGAGCCTGCCCCTTGTCTTCCGAGAAATGCCCCTGCGAGCATCGACAGGCTGCGCGGGAGGAGAAGCTCTCTCGCGATAAATGTGAGGCGCGCATGGACAAGATAGGTAAAGCCCTCCCCTACAAGCGCAGCAAGGATCATATGTCTGCCGCAGCACAGAATGCGAAGAAGAGCGCTGCACCCGCACAGGGCAAAGACAAGGACAAGTCGAAGGGGAGCGGCAAGAGCAAGGAGAAGCGACAATGCTGGAGGCACCTGGCCAGACAGACCTGCCCATTGGGAAAGGACTGTTGGGACAGGGGCAATACCCCTGGACACCCGTGACCAGAGAGGCCGGCGTTCGGTGACTATGTCACCGGCGCCGTCCTGGACGGGGCTGAGGCGGATCGCTGTTGCCTTGCCCCGATGACGGGAGCGCCCTTATTCGCCACTCCCGCGGTTTTCTGCGATGGATCAGGATTCCAAGCGCCGCCATTAGGCAAGGCGCCAGCCCTCGAACAAGGTTCTCGTAGGGGTGGGCAGTATACGGATGACCACGTGTTTGAACGTGACAGAAGCAGCCTGGCTGCGCAGGCACACGCACAGAGTGGGCACACGCACTGCACTCGCTGCCCCGGACCCCTTAAATGAGCTCCAAGAGGACTGCGGGAGGGCCCCAAGAGGACCCTAAGAGGGCCTCCAGACGACCCCACAACGGCTGCCAGAAGCTTCGTCCTCGTTCTCCACCTTCTCTTCGTCCTCTTCCTCCTCGCCCTCCTCTTCCTCCTTGTCCTCCTCCTCGTTCTCGTCCTCGTCCTGGGTCTGATCAGGATGATCCACAACTTTGCCCCACTGTATGATTTTACACTGTCCTGATCAAGGCAACTCGCCTGGGCATCGTTTCTGAATGGGCTGTTTGGGATGCACAGAAGGTCGAAAACTATGGCGCATCGGTGCCCAGGCGACATGGTCAGCAAGCGCCCGTCACCCAGCACACAATATAAGATGTCGAAGCGCGCGTCGCCCCTTATGTGAGGGGTGGGTCGGGGAGGGGCGGCACACATACACACACACACACACACTCGTCTACACATAGTTATATATATATAGACGTAGAGATGTATACATCTACATGGCATGATATATGATATATGCACATGTGTATATATATATTTCTATATGTGTAGAACGGCATGTACCAACATGTACTGGTACATTCTATTCAGATGACAAGCATATAACATGTGTACAAAACATGCGTGTGACATGATCCCGATGCAGCACACGAGTCCCGAGAGAAGCGGGTCAGGGGCCCCTTCGCCGCTGCGGGGCTCTCAGACCGGGGCCCCCCCGCGCCCCGGGACTCCCGACAAAAAAAGGCCCGCGGGGCTGGAGCGCTGGTCCTGGGCAAAGGCCCTGGGGGTCCAGGACCCTGGGGGAACCAAGAGGGACCGATGCCGCTGCTCCCCAGACCTCTCCCGGGGTGCGTTCTGGCCAGGATCTCGAGGCGAATCCAGCGGTGGCGACGAGGGACGAGGGCCTCCCAGGAGGCCGACAGAAGAGGGGAACGGGCGCGAAGGACAGCGGCATCGGTACCTTTGCCTCCTCTGAGACCCGTCCCGCAGGACCCGTAGGCGTCTCGGCTGGCAGGCCGCCAACCACGACCCCCCGCCGCTGGCCCCAGCTGGGAAGGCGATCCCCTTCCTGCCGTCCGCCGACTGCCCTCTCCGCAGACTCTGGCGCAGCCGCCCGTCGCTGCTCCGGCCGTGGGGTGATCTCACACGCGCGGCGGCTCTCGGGCGCCAGCTGGCTTCGGGCATGACCGGCCGTGCCTGCCGCGACTTTCCGGAAGGGGTTGCTTGCTTCCTCCCTACATCTCTGTGCACTCTCCCTTCCCCCTCCCCCGCTCTCCCCCGCCCCCAAGGTGTACCCCGGGAGACAATCGGAAAGAAAAGGGTAGGGAGGGGGGTGGAGTCCAGCCCAGCCCGAACCTGCCCAAGCGCAACCCCGCGAGCAGGCACCGGGGACTTGGAGGTGTAGGGCCTGGAGGAGGTGAGTGAACTAAATCGCAGCGGCGCCAGATGTGAAGTTACTGAGAGCCTATAAGACAGCGCAGCCCGTTCAGCGGCGCTCTGGGCCTCAGGTCACTGGAGGCCGGCATTCAGGCCAGCATGTGGAGAAGGACGGGAGGAGAAGCAGCAGGAGCAGGACCAGGAGGGCCGTCGAGAGCCTGCACTCCCCTACGGATGCCACGAGGCCTCTGGAGGCCTCTGAGAGGTGGGCCTCCAGGGCTCTCGAGCCCTCGGCCCGAGACCGGCTCTGCAGCCTGAGGGTGCCCTGACGGTCCCGGGGGCCCGAAGCAAGCCTTCGCGTGGCGGGCCCCGGAAACCCTCCACCGAAACATATGGCCATCTCGTGACGGCCAAGCTTTTCACTCCTGCCGCCTTCCGCCGGCCTTCCCTCCGCGGAGGCCGCCTCGCTTCACATCCACCGGCTTCCGCCGCCCTTCCGCCGCCTTCCGCCGAAGGCGAGGGGGAGGGGGAGGGGGAGGAGGAGGAGGAGGAGGAGGAGGAGGAGGAGGAGGAGGAGGAGGAGGAGGAGGAGGAGGAGGAGGAGGAGGAGGAGGAGGAAGGAGGAGGAGGAGGAGGAGGAGGAGGGAGGAGGGGAGGAGGAGGAGGAGGAGGAGGGGAGGAGGAGGAGGAGGAGGAGGAGGAGGGAGGAGGAGGAGGAGGAGGAGGAGGGGTGGTGGTTCCTCGGTCCTCGAAGGCGAGGCCCCTCCTGGAGAGCCTGCGCGTGCCCGTGGGCACCGCTTCCTCCTCGGGCAGGCGACGATGGCTCCTCATCCTCCTCCTCTCCTCCTCCTCCTCCCTCCGCCTCCTCCTCTCCTCCTCCTCCTCCTCCTCCTCCGCCCTCCTCCTCCTCCTCCTCCTCCCTCCTCCTCCTCCTCCTCCTCCTCCTCCTCGATGTGAGATGGGTCAGTCCTGGCCCCCGAGCTCTCTGCAGAGGCGCCCGGGCGTCCCCGAGCCCACGGAGGTGGGGCCCCCGCGGGAAAGGGCCGCGGGAGCAGCGGCGGGGGCAGCGGCAGGGGCCATGGGGCAGCTTCGGGCACGGGAGCAAGGGCAGGGGCAGGGGCAGGTGTTGGAGGCCTGGAAATTGGCACCAACACCAGCACAGGGGTTTGCCTCCACAGGGAGATGATGATCTTAGATGTCGGTGTTGGTGGTAATAGTTCGGTCACCTTGGAAGCCAGAATATCACCACCATCACCGAGATCCGGATCGTCTTCCCTCGGTGGAGGCACACCGCCGATCTTGGTGTTGGTGTCAATCTCTAGGACTGCGAAGGTGAAGGCGCCGCGCTTCGTCAGGAGCAGAACCCCCCCAACCTCCGAGCCAACGCGAGGCGCCCACGAGGCGCCCTGGGGCGCCCACAGGCGGAAAGCTCAGAGCTGCGTGGGGGGAAAACAGCGAAGGCAAGTGCAGCAGCTATCGCGCAACGCGACGATCAGTATTCGACGACGGACCCAACACCACTAACACATTCTAACGACATGTGGCCACAAGCTGGCTCTAAGCTGACAGCGCCACGTATAGCATAGTAAGGAAGTGCTTATCCGCCACCGTGCTGCTAGGCACTGAGTGGAGTACCCTCAAGCCCATCGAGTTCTCTTTGTTTTAGCACGTACCCTACATACACTTTGCAGGACCTGGAGCCCTCTCCGAAGCCTCGGGGGCCTCACATAAGCTTGTCAAGAGCCTCTCAATAGCCTCCCTCTCAATAACATCTCAAGAGCCTTCCAAGAGCCTCGCAAGGGACCCACCCTGGAAGCCTCTCGAGAGACTTGCATAATACTCTCAAGAGCCTCTCGCGACCCTCCAAGGAGCCTCTCAGGCGACTCTCAAGAGCAGATCAACATTAGTATACCAAGATGCATTCCCAGGGGTGAGACTATAAACCGTCCATTCGATATCGCAAACAAGCTGGCCTGATTATTCATAGCCGGGTTATCCAGCTTACAACTAGGTCCGCCAACGTACGACCTCCCCCGAACCTCCTTTCTCTCCCTGAAGCCGCGATGCGATGCTCGATGCTCCCTCCTCCCTTCCGTTCCGTTCCGCAGCGGCTTGGAACGTGCCCGACCGTGGGAGCAATCGGGCACGGTGTGGGGCCGCAGCTGCACGAGAGCGGGCGCCACTCCCCTGGAGGCACCTCAATCACAGCGCCTCCCTTCCTCCCCTCCCCCCCCGCCCTCCCTCCCCCGCCCGCCGAAGGACCAAAGGGGAGCCTCCCGCCCCCGAGCCTCTCGCCCCCTCCCGAGAAAATCAGGGGGCGGCAGGGGCGCGTCACACCCGCCTGAAATGGGCGTCGGTGGCCCGGGCGATGTCCTCGCGCGCCCGGGGACGGGCCCGCCCGAGGCCCAGCGGGGCGCGGGGCAAACGAACGAGCGCCGCAGGGATGCAGATCCCCACGACGGACTCTGCCTTGGAGTCCGCCAGGCCAGCAAGTTTTTTTGCTCAGAATATGCTGGACTTCAAATGCTCCGCGACGCGGTGGTCTACTCTGAGGAGGGGGGGAGGGGGAGGAGGGGGAGGAGGGGGAGGAGGGGGAGAAGGAGGAGGAGGAGGAGGAGGAGGAGGAGGAGGAGGAGGAGGAGGAGGAGGAGGAGGAGGAGGAGGAGGAGGAGGAGGAGGAGGAGGAGGAGGAGGAGGAGGAGGAGGAGGAGGAGGAGGAGGAGGACGCTGCGACAGGAGCACGTCGAGCTCTACCATGCCTTATCCAAAGTCACCAGGGCGGGCTCGTGGGACTTCGCCGGCGCCGCATCGACGCGCTGCCGGAGCCGAGGATGGCTACTGCACCGGCAGCTGGCATCGAGAAGCAGGAGGAGCTTGAGCAGGGGCAGGAGGAGGAAGGACGATCGCGGCACCCACTGCACTATCGACCGCGGATCGCCGGAGCCCCTCGAGTCACCATCTCTCCGAGCAAGGGCCACCGCCACGACAACGAACGCACAAAGACGCTACGGCATGCCACGCTCACGTTTTTCGGGCCTGAGGGGCCCAGAAGCAAGGGCAGCAGGAGGCAAGGACAGGAAGGAGGAGGAGAAGAGGGGCGAGCAGAGAAGGAGGCAGAAGGGGGAGCAAGAGAGTCAGAGAGAGAGGGAGAAGGAACAGGGCGAGAGCGAGAGGTAGCAATAGAAGGCACGGGGGGGAGGACGCACGGGAGAAGGCGCAGGTAGGCACGGCCTCTGCTCACTGCTCCCCCCTCTCGCCAGGACTTGGGGGATGCAGATGAGAAGTGGACGCCACCGGCCCCGCCCACCATAAGCCTCCTGGCAATAGAGCAGCGGACACCGCCGTTGTAGTCGCACTGGCTGTGCTGGCGGTGGTGATGGTAGTGGTGGTAGAACAAGTAGCCATGGTCGTGGTGGGAGAAGTGGCGGTGGCACGAACGATCTTGATGGCAATAATGTTGGCGGCACTGGTGGCTGGGTAGAAGAGTGATACCAATTGACGAGTAGCAGATCGTGCTTGGTAGCCAGCAGGCACTGGCAATAGCAATGACAATGCTCAGCTGGCGCGGAATGGGACTTGGAAAGCCAGACGTGCCAGGGGCACGGAGCGCGACCTTCGAGCTGGAGGCCCTCGAAGCCTCTGGGCTCTTCGCCCGCGGGACGGGACGCCTCCATGACCGCGGGCGCCGGCCGCGCCAGCACCAGCCGCGCGCTTGGAGCTAGAGATCGGACCTCTCCAAGCGCCGCCGCTTCGGCACGGCCCGGCCGCGCTCCCGGGCCTCCAGGGAGCTCCTGTCGCTGAGGGGATCCCCGAAGGGCTGGAACCCCGCGTCGGCCGGGAAGTAGCGCCGCGCCACCTCCAGGTGCAGAGCAACGTCGCCGATCATGGGCAAGTCGTCGCCGCGATCGTACGCCTGCCGCCGCGCCGGATCCGCGAGCGCGCCGTGGGCCTCTGCGACCCTTGCGAACTCCGCGTCCGAGCCGCCAAGGTCCGGATGGCACCGCTTGCCCGCGTCCTTGTAGGCCCTCTTCAGCTCCGCCGGTGAGAAATCGGCCTGCACCTGCAACGTAGCGTAGTGATCGAGCTCCGTCTGCCTCGCCACGACCTCCGCCTCGCGCGCTCCCGCTCGCCTGAAATGCTCGGCCTGCACGTTGACCTTGCGCCCGCCGCGCGTGCGGACCAAGATGGGGGCGTGGCAGGTCCCCAGCCCGATGACAGTCGCCAACTCGCCAGCAGCCCACATGCCGTCGTAGTGTGCGACCGCCTCCAGGATGTCCCCCATGCAGATGCCGCCCGCCACTGGCGCCCTGACGCCGCGCCTCGCGCGTGCGTGCGCGTGCAGCAGCCAGCCCTGCAGCCCAGGCCACCCCGGGTCCGCCACGAGCACCCGCTCGAAGGCCTCCACGGCCTCCGCGGCGCGCCCCGAATCGAGCAGCGCCAGGGCGTGCTCGAAGAGCGCTGCGCCGTAGCGCGGGAAGGGGACCAGGGCGGCCTGGGCGGCATCAAGAGCGGCCGATGGCTTTGAGAGGCGCCGGAGGCAGAACGCCCGCTGGACCTCGAGCGCCGCCACCGTGCCCGCGCTCCCCGCCGCCGCAGCCCTGGCGGCCAGCAGGCCCTCAAGCGCCTCTGGAGCTCGGCCGTCCCCGCACAGCTCGCGCAACCCAGGCTCGGGCACGAAGTCGCGCCCCGGCCCCTCGTCGCCGTGCGAGGGCAGACGTGGAAGGCTGTCGGCCATGTCCTGGCTCGCGCGTCTCGCCCTCTCGTCGTGCTCGCGCTTCTGCCTCAGCAGGTCGTTGAGCTGACCCTCGCTCATGATGCCCACAACTTGCCAGGGGAGCTCATCCGCGGGGTCTTGTGGCCCGGAGCCCTCGGCCACCACCTCTTGGCCACCCTCCGCAGTGAGCACGCACGTGTGGTGGCCAGCGCGACTGAACCTGTCCGTGGGGATTGCGAGGCACTCCGCCGGGTCGCGCTTCTCCCCGCGCTTGCAGCATGCGCCGGGGGTCCCGAACGCAGAGTCGCAGGCACTGCAGTAGCCGGCCGAGCCGCCGCAGGGCCCCCAGCAGTCACACAGGCCGCCGCCGCCCCTGCAGAGGGGCACCTCACCGCCGTCGGCGCGCCGCAGCCGCCAGGCCTGCGTCCGGAACGTCTGCCCACCCTCCAACTCGATATGCACGGGTGCAGAGGGGCCTTCTGCGGTGCCGCCCTGGCCTTCAAGGAAGACGACGGTACCACTGGCGTTTGCCTCCCACAAGGCGTCCAGCACCGTCCGCGTTCGCACCCGCTCTCCTGGCTGGAAGCGGCCTGCGAACTCGGGGCGGCGCAGGTGGCTCCAGACTGGGCCAGCGCCAGGCAGCAGCGTGCCCCCGGCGTGGCCGAACCGATCGCGGCCGCCGCTGTCGAAAATGAGCCACTCCATCCTCCCACCGCCGGCTGCCTCGTAGCTGTGGCCCTCGGACCCGTCGGCGTAGACGTGTGCCATGCCCCACTTACTCTCCTCGTTGACGTAGGTGTGCTCGGCAAAATGCGGCAAGGAATGGTCCCGCTCCACCCTGCGGTACAGGCCGTCCATGCCCGCGACGCCGGTTGGCATGAGGGAATAGGGTCCTGCGGAAACAGATCCTGGACCCTGGGGCCGTCCCCGAGGCCAACCTTTCATCCCGAGCCGTTCTTTGACGCCCCCAGGGCCCGGAGGGGGCCCCTGGGGGCCCTCCAGGCGACAGACATGCAGGACCCCCCTTCCTTGGAGGCCTCCGAGATGGGGTCGGCGTAGACGGGGTCGGAGGTTGGCGCCGCATCGCCGATGCATCGGTGCCGTCGGCGCGGAGAAGATCGGACCCCACACCGAAGCGCATCGCAGATGCATCGCCGATGCGGCGCGATCCTCCGACCCCATCTACTCGAACCCCATCTGTCAGGGATCTACTGACCCGGGTCAGTCCAGACCTGGATCAATCAGGTTTGCAAGATTCGGGGCAAGACCCTGCAGGGTCCTGCAGGATCCTGCTCCCAAGCCAGCCCGGGCCAGTGTGCAACCCTGGCCCTGCAGGATCCTGCAACAAAAATCGGCGCCCTGCCTGACCCCTGTTTGCCTTAACTCCCGTCTCGAAGCTCCCGGGGCTGGGAGGCCCAGCTTCCTCCGGGGCCCCATTCCGTCATGGCGCATGGAGCCGCCCAGGTAGAAGCCCACCGGGAACTCACGGATGGTCCGCACCGGGCCCCGGCTCTGCCGGGGGCCCGCGTACGGCTGCAGCGCGCCGGGGCCGACGAGGCCACCGCCCCCGAAGAGGCCGCCCCAGCAGAGGCCACGAGAGAGGAGGGCAGCCAGGGGCAGCCGCGGGAGCGGCGCCCGTGGCATTCGCCAGGAGCGCCGGCGGCGGCGTGGGCGGCGGCGTTGGCGGCGAAGGGGCCGGCGCTCGGCGCTGTTCGAGGCAGCCGCGAGCCTCGAGCCGCCTGCGGCCCCCACCCTCCTTGCCGCCGGGGGGGGCGGCGCCAACCGCCTCCTCCTCCTCCTCCTCCTCCTCCTCCTCCTCCTCCTCCTGGTGCTGCTGCTCCTCCCAGAACTCTCCTGCGAGAGGAACCGTTTGCTTAGCGTGTCGCGGCGGCGGCCCCAGCGACACGCTGCGCCCCGCAAGCAAAACGTGTCGCTCTGCTCCGCGCTGCGGAAGGCCAGGAAAAAGCTCGGGACGTTGACGCTTGAGACTGGTAGAAAGCTCGGGACGTCAGCGTGTCGCGCCGAGGCGCGGTGGGCCAGAACTGGCGGCGCGCCGCGCTAACCGAAAGTTCCCGACTGTGGTAGCCTCCTCCACCTCCTCATTCTCCTTCTCTCATCATCCTCATCCTCTTCCTCTTCCTCCTCCTCCTCCTCCTCATCATCATCAGCATCAGCATCATAATCGTCATCAGCATCAGCATCATCATAATCGGCAGCATCATCGTCATCAGCATCAGCATCAGCATCAGCATCAGCATCAGCATCATCATCATCATCATCATCATCATCATCATCCACATCATCGTCATCAGCAGCATCATCATCATCATCCGCACCATCGTCATCATCGAGGGTGCGCCGCTGGATCTCCCCAAGGGGGGGGCGGGGTTCGGACCCCCCCCCCTTCCCCGATCCGTCGTCGGGGACCCCCCGCCCCCCCCCCCCCCCCCCCCTTTTCAAAAGGGAGGGGGGGGGGTCCGAACACCCCCCCCCCCCCCCCTTTGGCCGCAATCCCCCCCCTCCCCCCCTTTCGCCACGCCGCCCCCTGACTCCGGAACCCGACCCCCGCCACCCCTACCCCTAGTCCTCACCCCAACCCAAACCCCTTAACCCTAACCCCAACCACTAACCCCAGCTCCAGAGGGTACTCACTACTCACTACTCACTACCCACTACTGACTACTCGCTATTCGCTACTCACTTCCCACTACCCCCTACTCACTACTCACGACTCACTGTTCACTATTCACTACTCACTACCCACCACCCACTACTCGCTACTCACTACTCCCTACTCACAACTCCCTCCTCCCTAATCACTACTCACTACTCACTCCTCACTACCCACTACTCAATGCTCACTACTCACTAAGCACTACTCACAACTCCCTACTCACGACTCACTAATCAATTTTCATTACCCACTACCCACTATCCACTACTCACTACTCACTACTCACTACTCATTGCCCACAAATCACGATTCACTACCCACTACTCGCTACTCGTTACTCCCTACTCCCTAGACAATACTGACTACACAGTACTCAGTACTCACTACTCGCTACTCCCATACTCGCTACTCAATACTCACTACTCACTCCCCGCTTCTCACTACTCACTACTCACTACTCACTACTCCCTACTCACTAGTCACTACAGAGTCTCTAGTCACTCGTCACAGGGCACGAGTCACTAGTCACTACTCACTACCCAATACTCACTACTCACTACACACTAATCGCTACTCGCTGCCAACTATTCGCTACCCTCTTCTTACTACTCACTGCTCACTACTCCCTACGCCCTACTCCCTACTCACTACTCACTACTCACTATTCGCTACTCCCTAGTCGTTACTCATAAATCACTACCCACTACTCACTACTGACTACTCTCTACTCACTAGTCACTACTCACTACGCCCTACTCGCTCCTCACTACTCACTACTCGCTACTCCCAACTCGCTACTCACTACACACTACCCACTGCCACTACCCACTACTCTCTATTCATCACTACTCACTACTTACTACGCGCTACGTGCTGCTCAGTACTCACTACTCACTACTCACTACTCACTACTCACTACGCACTATGCACTACCCACTACTCACTACTCACTAAGCACTACTCGCCACCCACTACTCACTACCCACTACTCACTACCCACTACTCATTACTCCCTACTCCCTACTCAGTACTCACTACTCACTACTCGCTATTCACTACTCACTACTCACTACTCGCCACTCACTACTCACTTATCAGTACACACTTACTCACTATTCACGACTCACTACTCCCCACTCCCTACTCCCTACCCCCTACTCGCCACTCACTACCCACTACTCACTACCCAATACTCACTACTCACTACGCCTCACTACGCACTAACTCACTACTCACCTCTCCCTACTCCCAACTCCGTAGTCCCTACACACCTTCTCTGGCGCAGATAGGAGAAGCGAGCGAGGCCCCCCCTCCCCGGCTCCCTTTCCGGCGCAAGCGGGGGAAGGAAGGGGGGAGGTTCCGAACCCCCCCCCCCGTTTCCAGCGCCAAGGGGGGGAGGGGGGGGGGGGGGATCCGGATCCCCCCCCATCAAGGGAGGGAGGGGGGGGAGGGGGGGGGGGGTCCGGACCCCCCCCCCTTCAAGGGGGGGAGGGGGGGGGGGTTCTGGACCCCCCCCCCTTATTCAGGGGGATCCACTGGCGCACTTTCGTCATCATCATCATCATCATCATCATCATCATCATCATCATCATCATCATCATCATCATCATCATCATCATCATCATCATTGTCATCATGATCATCAGCATCATCGTCGGCAGCAGCAGCACCAGCATCATCATTATCACCATCATCACCAGCATCATCATCACCAACATCAGCATCAGCATCAGCATCATCACCAGCATTATCAGCACCATCATCGTTAGCAGCATCATCATCACCGCCGCCACCACCATCATCATCACCATCATGAGCATCAGCATCAACATCATCATCAACATCATCATTACCATCGTCATCATCATCATCATCATCATCATCATCATCATCATCATCATCATCGTCACCAGTATCAGCATCGCCAGCATCATCATCACCAACATCAGCATCATCATCGTTAGCATCATCATCACCACCACCACCATCACAATCATTATCATCAGCACATCAGCATCATCCTCATCCTCATCCTCATCCTCATCCTCATCCTCATCCTCATCATCATCATCATCATCATCATCATCATCATCATCCTCAACATCCTCCGCCTTCTCCTCTTTCGCCCACTCGCCACTCTACCTTTTAGGAAACTCCGCCATGTCGTACCACCAGACGTGTCGTTAGGACGGGCCTGGCATGTCGCCTGCGACTCCCGCGCAATGTGTGATCCCGAGGCTTAAACATTCCAACACTACACGGGTTGGACACCACATACATGTGTCACGGAATCGGTTCAGGAGCATGTGCGCTAAGAGGAACATACAAATGTCTTTTTCTAATGCAGACTGGCGTTTCCGGCACTGACAGTGCAGGCGTGACGAGCCCAAGAACTGACTGGGGACCGGCTTTCTGGAGCTCCATGAATAATCACGAGGCCTGGCGGGCGCAAGGAGCCTTCACAAGAGGAGGAGGAGGAGGAGGAGGAGGAGGAGGAGGAGGAGGAGCAGGAGCAGGAGGAGCAGGAGGAGCAGGAGGAGGAGGAGGAGGAGGAAGAGGAGCAGGAGAAGGAGGAGCAGGAGGAGGAGGACTGAAGCAATGGCCGAGCACCCTGGCCGCCCGATCGCCGGAGGACTGCGCGCGAGCCCTCGGAGTGCTCTTCCAATGAGCTTCCCGTCGGGCCCGTGGAGTGCACGGACTCCAATTCGTAGCACGCAGCACGCAACATGGAGGGACGAGGAGGAGGAGGAGGAGGAGGAGGAGGAGGAGAAGGAGGGAGGAGGAAGAAGAGGAGTGAGCGGGGGGAGAGCACGAGCCAACGCACAAGATCCCGCAGTCCACGCCTTTCAGCGGTGGAGGGGACAAACTGAAGGTCAGCAGAAGTTCATGAAACAGAGCATGCAACGAGGGCAGCGGAGAAAGCGGCGCTGGCGGCATGCAAGAGAGGAGAGGAGAAAAACGGGCAGGGGCATGAACCACCAGCCCTCGGCGAACGAGAAACTACAGCGTTCAGGGGGGACCGAGGACGAGACAGGCGGAGGAGGCAGAGGGGGAGGAGAAGAGGGGAGGGGAGAGCAAGGGAGCACATCCACACTGTTGGCCTCACTCGCACTGCTCCAACCGACGTACTGCTCCTAGCCGCGCAGCTCGCGGCACAGCACTCCCCAACTCGGGAGGCAAGAATCGTGCTGCGGCTCCCAATTGCGCTGCCTTGCGTCGTGCGGCTCGTCGCCTTCGTGCTGCACTAAGACGCGGTGAACGCAACCCTGCACTCTCACCACCTGGATGCCAGTCGTGCTGGTGCTGAGACAGACCGCCACACGCTACAGGGCGAAAACCGTGACACACTGACCGCAAGAAGCCATTAAGGACCCCCCCTGGGGTTATCATTAGCACAGCACCGTAATTAAATAATTCTGGGGGGGCGTTTTCGCCGAACGATCTGATTAGCACCGCGCAAATGGAACGACAATAAAAGATTCCCGCGCCCGGGCTCGGGTGGTATCCTAATTGGAGTTGGAATAATAAGAAGGATAAGAGTGAAATACGAGTAAAAATGATAAAGGATAAGCGTAAGAGTAAACAACTAATAATATTGCGAGAATGTCTCAGGCGGTTTGCTTGTTTCGGCGAGCAGACTCGTCTGCGTTCACACAAAAGGTGCGAGGTGCCAAAGTAACGCTTCTGGGGTGCCGGGTGCGTTATACGTTTGCCGGAGAGGGGGGGGGTCTTAATTGCTTCTTGAGGTGAACGTAGGTCATCATGCGAGCTGCCGCACCCAGTCCGTGACGCGCTACAACATGGCTGAATCTACGGCACACTCACTCTGCTGGGTCGTGCTGGATTGCAACGTGCTGCTCAATTCCGCTGGGGAAGACGACGTGGTATCACGTGATTCCTTCGTGCTGTGCAGCGGCGAGGTGTTCAGCTCCGTCGTTGTGGACACCATGGGAGTGATCGAATCCATAGAGCGGGATAGCGGCCGCGTGCTCTTCTCCCATCGTGGCAGAAATCGTGTAATCGCCCGTATCCATAGTGCTGGCCACCGACTTGCCGCACCTCACCGTGGTGATAGAAACCGCGGCCTTGCACGATCCCGCAGCGCCAGATGGCGACGTTGTGCTCACCTCCGTCGTGAAGGACCTCGTGGTAGCGCTCGATTCCATGGCTTTGAAAAACGATGTAGCGCTCGACTTCGTCGTGGCGGATGCTGGGGTAAAGCTCGACTCCAGAGTGCAAGATGCCGAAGTAAGATCATGGAAGTAAGATCATGGAAGTCAGATCAATTGGAAGATCTATGGAGTAACTTGAAGCATTGGCGCGACATCAAGTCTTCGGTAAACAACACTAAAAGAAAGAGCCGAGTACAATCACCTTCAGAAGACGAATTTGCAGTGTTTCTCGGAAGACTATTTGCTGGAGCGCCGCCTGCGCCGGAGAAGCCGCGAGTTCTCACGGAGGCGCCGTTCTCTATGGAAGAACTGTACTGACTCTGCGATGGGAAGAATGAAGGCGAACCGAGCGTCGGACGACATTGGTCTGGCATCAGAACTTCTGCGTGCTTCCCCAGCCACTTTCAGAGCACATGTGTCAACGTTGCACAACGAAGTATTATCGGAAGGACTTGCCCAGGATAGCTGGCGACGGACACTCTTCCAGATGCTTTCAAAGATCAAAGGCTGCAAGCGTCTCCGACTATAGACCCATCGCCACCGTGCGGATGATGTACAAACTATTCGCATACGTCTTGTTGGGCCGCTTGGACAACACATTGGACAAACACCTGCCTGAAGAACAGCACGCGTTCTGGGCCGACTACCGCATCGCGGAGAACCTTTTGACAGCAAAGATGCTCATTGACAAGACTCGGTCAGTGGGGATTCCCGTCTGGATTGTGAGTCTGGACTTATCGAAGGCTTTTGACCGCGTGGATTGGTCTTCCCTGTGGTCTGCGTTACGCGAATACGGTGTATCCGATCATCTTGTCTGGATATTACAAGTATTGCATGACAACCATACCGGGCAGGTTAACAAGGATTCTCAACGAACTGAGCCGTTCAACATCTTAGCTGGAGTTCGACAGGGATGCGTTCTCAGCCCGCACATGTTTTGTTGTTTGCTGGAATGGGCTATGGCACGGTGGCGGCAGAAGTCTGGGACTGAAGGGTTTGATCTACAAGACGGGTTGCGTCATCTGCTGGATTTGCATTTTGCTGACGATCTAATATCCTATGCGAAATCACAAAGAGAGGCTGCGATCCTGCTCTCGTCGCTTGTTGAGAAGTTCGCAGCCGTTGGCTTGAAATTGAATGCCGACAAGACGCTTGCGTTTACAACTCAAGCACAACCACCACAACGGCTACTGCTTCCTTCTGGTTTGGCTATTAAGCGCGTGGCTGCCCACAAATGGTTGGTGTGCATATTGCCGACGAACATGACGAAGCAAAATTTGGACTACCACCTTCAAGCTGCTCCCAAAGCCTTCTACGCAAACCGGTGGATCCTGACAGATCGACTCGTGCCTGTTGCAGCTCGTCTAAAATATTTCCATGCCGTCGTCACTCCGATCGCCTGATTCGCTTCTGGTCACCGCGTGATTTACACAACCGACAGGAGGAAGTTGGACATTACTTGCCGGAAGCTTCTCAGACAAATCGTCGGATCTACGGGTGGCATCGACTGGGCGAGCCCGTGGCATGAGATCTTACATGTTTGGCATGAGCGTGTATGCGAAAAAAAAACAAGACATATTCAGAATATGCTGCGGCCTCATGCGCTACACCGCCAATGTTCGAATTCCGCTGGGTATGTCGCACATATTCCTGCTGATCGTTGGCTATCACGCGTGCTTGAACACTGGTCTTGAACATAATCCAGAAGTGCGATGGAACACTGGTTGTTTTCAAAATGGGGCTCTCACCTTGGCCCCCGCGCGCACTCGCTTTAACGACCTGCACATAGTACAAGACTCCCGTCTGAAACTTCTTGGGGGTGTATGCCCCGACATGAAAAGCCGCGCAACATCTACACAAATGTCTGGGGCTGATGAGACGGGAGCAGAATGGGGAGAAAAGGGGCATGGGGTAGGAAGGAGACTGCGGGATTGTGCGCTTGAGCACCATGCGACAAAGAAAGAACTGCAGCAGCAGACAGCGACGACACGACCAAAAACGAAGGGGGAGGCAGGGAAGGGAGACGCCGGGGAACGGTATGGGGCAAATGGGAGAGGCGGGGGCGGGAGGGGGAGGCGGAGTGGGAGGAAGTTGGGGCGAGGGGATCGGGCAGGAGCCGGGGAACCCAGGGACGGGGGCCCCGGCCCACGGGCCCTCGCCACTGCCCCTGGGCGCTCCCAGTTGTTCGACCGCAGCAGCTCGCTGGCCTGGCGTCCCCCCCGAGGGCTCTGCGCGGCGGAGCGGGGCGAGGGCGCTCGCTCCCACGCGCCCCCCCGATCCCCCACCCCCGCCCCCTGTGCCCCCTCCTTCCTCTCATCCCCTGCCCGTCCTCCCTATCGCTCTCCAGCTCGGTAGCGCCCGCGCCATGGCGAAGCCAGAGCACGTGGCCCCCCGGGGCCCTCTTAGCCTGGTCACACTGTGGAGGTACCAATCATGCGGGACCGATGCGTGTCACACCCCTCAAGCCAACGCGCGTGCGCGCGCTCGCGCGCCATGGTTCCGAAAGGTTCCCGTCGTGCGGCCCTTGCACCACGGCAGCCCACGACACCAGGCCTCCAAGAGGCCCCCTTAACGGATCGACTGGGCGCCAATATCAGTCGCAAGGAAGCCTGCGCCGCCGCACACCAGAGCAGCGCTGGCGTCGACCGATCAGTCGCTGCATACAACAAACTCGATCACAAGCGTCGAACCGACCCCGGTACCACTTACCAGCAACAACGCTGCTCCGACCGACGTCGGCTCAGGGGCGAGCTAATGCGACTGCGCGGGAGCAGCAACATCATCTACACTGTGCTGCATTACGCCCCGCACACTCAACAGGAGCTGAGACCGTGCCCTACCAGGGCCCAAAGCCCACGCCGACGCCCACCGGGGTAAGGGCAAGGCCACTTTTCATCAGCCTGGATTCGCAGCACTGCGACGTCCCTGTGGCCACCGCGCCCGAGAGCGAGGGCGACAGGACGTCGCACACCAACAGCATCTCGACACGCACGCCAGAGGAAGGCGACAGCCTGCTACAAAGGGCCGAACTCAAACCACACCTCTACCGCTCGCAGCCTGGACCTATCAGCACCGATTACCGGCGACGTGAGGCCCTCATCCCAATGCTCCGCCGCACGGCCACAACTACCAAACCGATGCCAGGACGCGCTCAAGGGACCATCTAACAGCTCGGACAGGAAGACGCTAAATGCCTCCAGAACTTCGCCCAAGTCACTTTCGACCCAACTGGAAACACAGTCTGGATCGGCGCCGCTGTCTGCGAAGCTGGCGCTATCGCTGTCACAGCTGCGCCCGAGGAACTGTTCGCGACACAGTGCCCATGCGCGGCGCTTACTCATGGCGACTGCTTTCCAGGGGGGGCACAGGCACGGCACAGCTGAAGGCGACGGAACACCAGAAGTCAGCGAAGGGAGACGCCGCTCGCAAGCCGCTCGACGACGACCTCATGGACGCAGTCGCAGCCGCGTTTCCGCCCCACTTCCGCACTGCAAAAACTACAAGAAAGTCATGACAGCTCCTAGGGCGCCACGGCTCCGTTGCCCAAGGGCGCAGACTCACGGCCACTCTCGGGATAGAGCCAGCTGACGCCCCACTGGTCCTCTCCAAGTCTGGGCAAGGAGGCATCCAGTTCGACATGACCAGCCCTGGCACGAAAAGGGCCCCCGCCCAGCGATTACATCAGTGCGCGTAGCCCAGATGGAAGCCCCGCAACAAAATGCGCACAGCACCTCCGAAGCACAGAGTGCACGGTGCAGTCCGGGCGGACAACAGGAGTGGGCATCAGAGTCAGGCCCGACGCCAAGGACGCGAAGCAAGTCGCCCTCGAGCCACGGAGAACTGACGCCGCGGTCAGCAGAACGAAGCACCGCATCACAAGGACTGAGCCGCAGAAAGCCGCCGAGACACACACACACACAGACACACACACACACATACCGCCATGGCCCCCTCACCTGCTGCGTGGCACTGCGAAATCCAACACACAGGGTGGGACATAACGACCAGGGGCGACTGCGTGCCTCCAAGCACTGCTGACACCCCAGCTGGACCTAAAAGCGCCACTGCCCACGATCACCCAGCCACCGAGGAAAAAGCTGCGAGTGACAGCGCGCAGGGGTGGCGCCAGCGGGCTGACAGCACCAGCAAGCACACTAATGGCACCAAAGAGGGGCCCAACGTTACACCTTACCAAGGCCCCCTCGCCGTAGAAGACGCAGGCGACTGCGATATGGAAGGTAAGGCCATCTAAAAGTTAGTAAAAAAAAAAAAGTGTCCCACCCCTGACAATGTCCGCACAGTAGGAGGATATGGGCTGCGAGGATCTGCGCGACAAGAAGTGCCTGCCGAAACCAAACGTTCAAGATATGTCCGCCCAAGCTGATTCAAGGTCCGAGACCTGGTTGCCGACCTGCAGAAGCTAACCGACACCGTGGAACGAAATGACTGTTACCAGCGTGGCTAGCAGTCATGCCACCCTCGCTCAGCAATGCCAGCCGGATCGAGCAAGAAACCCACGCGGTCCAATCCGAACGAACCAGCCTGAACACGGACGTGAAGGCCTCCATGAATCAAATAGCACCTCTCGTGTCGCTGGCCTCAGCGCAAAAGACCCAACCTACCCTGGCCACAAGCCCCCCTTGGACTGGCCAGCGAGTCCAGTTCAGTAGGTGACCCCGAAACCCAGGCGCCAAGAGGAGGCGGACGGGCACTCGGATACTCTGGCATTGCGCGCCCTTTGTTAGGGCCACCGCCAGGACCGTGTTGAAGGGGCCTCGATGGGCCCCCCTTCGCACCATCGAAGTAACTCGCACTGAGGGGTTTAAAATGCAACTTGGCTCTTGCAGGGGCAGGATCGTCGGGAAGGCTACGCGCTTCGCTATACGCACAAGGAGAGCCACCTCCGCCAGACGGCCCACAAGGACCAGACCACTTCGACGAACTCTGCGACACTTGGTCGGCTCCACTGGGCGGTTTCGCAAGGGATCACCTAGACCTGCTACGGTTGGGGCCGCGCCTGATAATGACGAAGCAAACAACTTCCCTCATCCGGGTCATTTCCTCGGCGCAGACAACGCTGTCGAGAACCGCCCCGGCGTGCGCAGCCAGTCTTTCTCTTTTGACAGCCGCGGCCCCCACCTCGCCTGGCCCCCCCGAATCGGCCCACCAAGATTCCGACAGTGGTGGCCGAGAGGCTAGGGGCGACGGCCACCACGCCAGGTGCACCGCCCAACGCACAGACCGTAGGCAAGCCCTACGCAACATCCCGTCGCGGCGAATGGTCAGTACCCATGTGACCGCGAAGCCACTCGCATCGCCAGTACCCATGCGCTCAACAGCGAGCCAACTAGCTGGCGCTTTCCCTTCACCAGGCTCAAGAACAGTCAGCCCCGCTTCTCGACAGGCTCCAGCGAACGCAGCAGGCCTGGAGCGGCCCGCAACAAGCCTTTCGGCTGTCTGTGGCCCTGGGGGCGCCCCTTCACGGAAACCTCAAAGCCTTCATCTGTGCTCAACGTGCGGCACACCAGTGCTAGCATCCCTATCCACCAAAGGGCCGCGTGAACAATTAACACATGTTCCGCGGCCTCTTCTTACTGGGACGCCGCGGGGGACGACCCAAGGCGGTGCCGCTCGCTTTTCCTATGCCCCGCATCGCGCATGCCATCGCCCGTGTACAGGCGGGGCTACTGCCGCGGGTGCGCAGACAGACCCTTCAGCGGAATGATCACCGCATAGCCGCTTTGCTTTCCAGCCGGGCCCCACGCACACCGCGCCAGGGGAGAGGTCATTCCACCACCCCTGTTTCGGAAGCGGCGCATCCCGCCTTGTGAGTAAGGCCTGCGGGGCGCGTGTAACCTCGGGGCCTGGACAGACCTGCTGCCCGAAGTGCTGCCCATCTCCCGCGCTCTCTCCCTGGACCCCTCCTCCGTCGCCCTGCCCTTCACCGCCCCGTCCATCACCCATGCCTCCAACTCCCTCCCCCACCTCCCCCCGCCAATTCCAGGCCACCCTCCCTCCTCGGCCTTCTTATCACGGCTCTGATCCCTCTGCTCCTCCTCCTCCCTTCCTCCCCCTCCTCATCCTCCTCCTCCTCCTCCTCCTCCTCCTCGTCCTCCTAAGTCTCCTCCTCCTCCTCCGCCTCCTCCTCGTCCGTCTCATCACAATCACCATCATCACATTCATCATCACCATCACCGTGACCATGATCACAATCACCATCACCATCATATTTGCCACCATGACTAGCAGCAACATCACCAACAGGACCACCACCACCAACATCATCATCATCATCATCATCATCATCATCAGCATCATCATCAGCATCGTCATCATCATGATCATCATCATCATCATGATAATCAGCCTCATCATCAGCATCATTATCATCACAGTCATCATCATCATCATCATCATCATCATCATCATCATCATCATCATCATCATCATCATCATCATCATCATCATCATTAACATCATCATCAGCATCATCATCATCGTCATCATGAACATCATCAGCATCATCACCATAATCATCGTAATCATCATTATCAGCACCACCATCAACATCATCATCATCATCATCATCATCATCATCATCATCATCATCATCCGCATCAGCATCATCAACATCATCGTCATCACCATCCTCACATTCATCATCAGCAAACTCAGCATCATTATCAACATACTCCTCATCAGCATCAGCACCAGCAACATCACAATCACCATCACCATCCTCACCATAACCATCACAATCACCATCCTAATCCTCATCATCCTCATCCTCATCCTCATCCTCATCATCATCATGCTCATCAGTATCTTCATCATGCTCACCATCATGCTCACCATCTCCATCAGCACCATCAATATCATTAGCATCACCATAACCATCACAATCACCATCACCATCATCATCATCAGCATCATTATTATTATTATTATTATCAGCAGCATTGTCTCAGCCACCATCACCTTCACCATAACCATCATCATCAGCATCATCATCAGCAGCATCATCATCCATATTATCATCAATACCATCATCTCCTTCTCATCATCATCATCATCATCATCATCAGCATCATCATCATCAGCATCATCATCATCTTCTCCTCCATTTCCAAATGCCTTAACCCTTCCTCCTCGCGGGCACGGCGCAAGGACGGACTTCGTGAAGACAAAAGCACCTTTGCTGCACTCGGAGGCCAGCCAAGGCCGCCACGCTGCCGCGGCGCAAGACCAGCTGAGGCCCACCCGTCCGCTGGTTACCGGCTGGGATCCATCCGCCCGGCCAGAGCCAGCGAGACCTACAGCCAAACTTAATTGGACAGGACACCCGAGAGGACACGAGACTCTTCCGACTGCAACGTGGCCAGAACAATGAGGGGCATGCGGGCTGCAAGGGTCGGGGTAGACAGAGCACAGGGGTACCCTCGACTTGGTATGGTCGACTTGCCAAGCAGGGCCGACTGACTGTACCCGACGATGGCGCATCGCGCGTGCTTCCGCCTGCTCGCTCTCTCTTTCTCTCTCTCTCTCTCTTTTTCTCTATCTCTCTCTTTCTGTCTCTTTGTCTCTCCCGCTCTCTTGTGCAGCGCCCTGGTCCTCTTACTCCCGGGGGGGGCTGCTGATGCATGCGCATGTCCGCACTTTCCAGTCCGCCGCCATGTCTGGGCGAGAGTGATGTCCTGATGCGATTGGCTCAGGATGCGTCCCAAGAGTATCCAGCGGACCTCGTTTCTGGAGACCGTGCGGAACAACGGGAAATCCTGAAAACCCTGGAAACGCTGGACATCTTGACGTATCATTATCATGACGTCTTGCTCCTCTGCTCAACTTGTTCCCCTGTCTCTTGGCGCTGTGGCCACCATTCTGCTGGTCACTCTGCCCTTCTCGCTTGCATTCGCACGGGCTCTCGCTCCAGCCTTTCACCACTGTTACCGCTGTGTCTCGGGCTGGGCGAAAGGGGGGGATAGCAAAGGGGGGGTTGAGAATCGGCTCACGTAGCCGACTTTCCCGGCGCCGGGAGGCGCCCATGTGTCGAGGAACAGGCCCAGCGCCGGGGCCCAAACCAGCTGCACGCAGCAGATTTGGCACCCACCCTTTCCCTAATGAATCATCCCCCCCCCTTCGTAGTTACGCCCCGAGGGGCGCAGAGCGCGCGGCTGCCGAGGGAATCGTGCGCGCACCCCGCGCGCCCCTCTGAAGGGGCCCCAGGACACACAAATAAATACACACAAATAAAAAGATTCCCCATATTTTCCCATATCTTCTGGGTTTTTGTCTTCCCCCCCACTGCCCATATTTTCCCATATTTTCTGGGGAATCGAGGATTAATTGTGTCTGTGTGTTTCTTCCCCTCCTGACCTTCGTACGCCCCGAGGGGCGCAGAGCGCGCGGCTGCCGAGGGAGTCGTGCGCGCACCCCGCGCGCCCCTCCTCGTCGTCGGAGCAGGCCAGCATGTTGGCCAGGGTCTTGACCTGCTGCCCCTGCGGGCGGCGCGCGTCTGCCGGAGCGGAGGAGGAGGAGGAGGAGGAGGAGGAGGAGGAGGAGGAGGAGGAGGAGGGGAAGGGAGTATGGAGGATTAGTGAGGAGGAGGAGGAGGAGGAGGAGGAGGAGGAAGAGCGCGGGGGGGGGAAGGGGTTCTGCTGAGTGGGCTCCAGTCTCGGCCAGCCAGCTGGCACCCCAGCGAGATACCAGGGACCTGACGCTGGGCCGGCCGCGTGCCGCGGCAAGCCCGGGTGCGAGGCCTGCCTCGACACCGGGCGCCTGGCCCCCTGCCCCGCCTGCAGGCTGGCGGGAGGAGCGGAGGGACAGGGACACACGGAGGACGGCCAGTTCAGATGGACTTGTCCTGATGAACTGGTCTGGATGAACTTGTCTGCGGGTGATCTCGCCTCTGGCTGAACTCGTCTTCGGATGAACTCGTCTTCGGATAAAGCCAGTCCAGAAGATGTTGTCCGGACGAACGCGTCCTGATAAACTCGTCTCGGAAAAACTCGCCCGGATGACACGGTCTCGGACGACACGGAGGGCTCTCGGGACACACAACCATCGTGCCCCCAGGAAGAAAGACCCGACCAGTGGTCCGCTTCGAAGAAGGGCTGTGGGGCCCACCTGCCGGGCAGGAGCCACAGTCAGGGTGGAAGGGGGGTCGATGGCACTTGCCTCGACGGACCGGGCCCTGGCTCCTGGCACCCTGCGCGATCTCCTGCTTCGGCGCCGCATCGCCGATGCATCGCCGACGTCGGCGTGCAGAAACTCGGGCTCCACACCGAGCCGCATCGCCGATGCATCGGCGGTGCGGCGCGATTCTCCGACCCCCCCTGCTCGGACCCCACCTGGAAAGCCCAACCCACACGACGGCGGCTCTCCCGCCCGGGCCTGCCCGCCGCCGCTGCCTCGCTGCCGCCGACCCGCGCGCAAGCTCGCGCGCGCGCGCGCGGGTTGCCAGCCCCGCCCCGCTGCCCCGGCCACCCGGGCGGCGCCGCCTGTGCGGGCGGGCTCTTGTGCGGCTGCGCCTGGAGGAGGCGGGGGGGGGGGTGCGCGGTAGAACGGCAATCCCCTGAGGTCCTGGCGTTGCATGCACTGATTCTTCGCACCAGGCATTCCCCTGAGGTCCGGCTTAGGGCCTGAGGGTCATTTCACAGATCGATCCAGCCCGAAGAATGCCGCATGCTGCCGAACGGTACAATCGAGGGTTCACGTAACGATTTCAATGTGATGTTGCACTGTTGTGCGACGTCGGGTCTCAGGGTCTGAAGCGTGACCCAGGCTTCACTGAAGCCTTCTGAGGTCCCCTCGGCCTGCGGGGCGGGGAGAAGAGCAAAACTCTCTGAGCTGGCCTGCTCGACTAAACTCTCACTTTTCTCCGCGGCGCGACATTGGGGGCGGAAGCGAGATATCATTCAAGGAGTGATGAGTGTGAACGGGAAGCTGGGCGCTTGAAATACACCACAATCAACTGAGCTCGGATGTAAGAGGTGCTTCTTTGAATGGGGGAAGGAGGAGGAGAGGAGCGGAACGCGAACATCCCTACTCGATTCATTGATGCGGCAGCAGCGGCGCGGCAACAACCATGGCTGAGGCGTAGGAGGTGCATGCGTGTGACGTTGTGAATCTGCATGAGTGATGCAGCGTTCCGTCCGCCACCGTGCCGCGAGGCACTGAATGGAATGCCCCCAAGTCCTATGAGTGGAGTGGCGCGTTTGGCCCGAACCATGGACCCAATCTCCTGCTGCTTGGCCTCGGGATTATTGTCCGCGTCTCTTTCGCTGACGAACTCTCACAGGTCGGTCTCCACCATGGCATAGCGGCAACTGGTCGCGAAGTCCTCCGCGTCCTTCGTGACGAGAAACCCACCAACGCACTCAGTCTTGCCCTCGGTGACCTTTTCGAGCGCCTGCTTGAGATCCTCGAAATCGCTGCCCCGAGCCCAGCGGTAACCGTCCGATGTTTCGATGCGCCTGATGAAGAGTTCGGCCCTCTGCGCCGCCTTGAGGTAGCCGGGCTTGAGCTCGCTGGCGCTCGACAACACCGTGGTTGCCTACTGCACTGTGGGGGTGTCCTCTGGCAAATTGACGCCAGCCTCCGTCTTCCGCTTCGGCGCGCGCTTCGACTTCGCCCTCGAACCGCCAGCATTTCCCGCCGTTGACACGCCACTGAGCCAGGCAGCAGTCTCAGCGACCACATTCACAGGGGCGTGGGCCGCGTCGGGGGTCGACCGCCGCGCTGGCGGGCAGAGCCGCCAATGCGCTGGAACCCTGGCCATCGAGCCCGCTGGTGGAAGGATCGATCTCGCCCCACGCCATGCAGAACTCCCCCTCGCCCTCGCCGTCAATATCACGGCGCAGCGCGAGCTCCGACCACTCGTCGCGATAGCACCACTCGTCCCCGAGCTTGGCGCACTTGGCCACCGCCCTCTCGGCGCCCTCAACGGCCGCTGGCCGCTGGCCACTCCCAGCCGCCGTGGGAGACGAACATGCCTCCCACTGTATTCATCTCCCTCTGAGTGCAGTCGGTATTGCTTAGTTCCTGGGAGTGCGACCTTCTGGATCTTCGCCAACTCCAGCTCGGCCCCGTTGGTCTCGGACACCTGCCTCTGCGTCGGGGCTATGCTGGCGCAGTCGGCGCGCGGCGGGCTGCCGGCGGGGTGGGCTTTGCGAAACTGACTGCCGAGAGCTGTCCTCGGTGCGGTGAGCCCTGCTGCGACGCGCTTGAAGACGCCCCCCCTCGTCGCTGGGCGGCGCGCGCCCCGTGCCAGCGGGGCGCGCTTGGGCGAGGCACATATCAAACATCGACTCGAGCTCGTGAAACTTGCCCGCGCTGATACTAGAAGGCTGGATCTTCGCCATGCGCGCGCAGATGTCTGACGGGTCTGCGACGTCCGACGCAGTCCGGGGCAGCTCGGAGTCGCCCTGGATCGGGAGTCCGGCGCCCAGCAGCAGCCCCGCTGAAGCCTCGGCTGCAGGCGGGCTCGGAGGGCGTTGGCTCTCGGCGCCGACGTCGTCGGCAGCCGGGGGCGCGGCGCCGTGGACATCGACGGCGCCTGCCCCCGCCATCGCCGGTTCGGACGCAGCGACGGGCCCCGTCGTGGCTGACGTGACGCGCCAGGGCACAAACGCCGAAGTCCAGTGCCCGATCTCTGTCAGCCGCTCGCGCTCGAGCCAGAAAAGACGCGGGATAAGATGATGGCGAACCGTTGGGCATGCACGATGGCCCGTTAACTCGTCGCACCTCTCTGGCGCCATCCATCTTCTGGCGGCGGCGGGAGGTGCTGGGCGAGGCGGGGTAGATGGATGATTGATGATGGATTTTGCTGCGGCTCTACTCCGTCGCCTACTCTCGCGACGCATGAAAACGCGCGCCGGATGCAACTGCGCGGCGCGGGTCGCGCGGGTACGTCGAGACTAGTTGCGCTATCTAACAGCTCGACGGAGGAACCAATCTGAATCCGAAATGCCACCGCCGAGCGGCAAGCGGCTAAGCGCCCGCTCAGCCTCTTCCTCCGCAAGGTCTGGGGTCGGCTCTAACGCGAACGTCGACGAGCTCCACTTTGGCCTCCCGCACGCGCTCATGTCCTGGCGCTTGGCCTTGGCCTCGGCTTCCCGCGGCGGATCGGCGCTGCCCGAAGACGGGGGGCCTGTCGCCGCAGCGCCGGCAGGCTTCGGGAGGTTGCGCGCCCGCCCGTGGCCCGCGGCAGTCGGAGCTGGAGGTCTGACGTGACCAACAAACTTGCTCTTCACGACGCTGTTGTCGATCCTCTTTGCGGCGCTCTTATCGGTGGCGCCAGGCGACGCCTGGGCCGCGGCATCTTGTCTCTTCATCGGCGGTGATACCGCGGTTGCGGCAGCTGGGCGCTCCTGCGCACTCTTCGCGTCGACGCTCTTGCGCCCCGCAGGGCGCGCCGTCGGTGGGCCCTGTTCTTTTTCAGCTTGTTCACTGAGCTTCCGGTGCTCGCCCTTGTCGTGCGCCTCGTCAGAATGCCACGGCTTGCAGAAGGGCGCAGTGAACTGCACTGCCTTCACTCAGGTGGGATCGCTGTCGGGCGCGGCTGCTAGATGCGGCGCGGGGTCCTTGGTCGCGCAGGGAAAAGAGCAGCATTCGGTCGGCGCGCTGCTGGAATGCCGTGAAGGACCGAGCGCTCGCCAGCCCCGCGTGGCTCCCTGCTGACGCCTCCCCGCCCCCCGCCGCCCTGAGCGTCGAACTCCGCCGCGGTGGCCGCGAACGAACGCGCCGCGCCATCCCTCCACGCTGCCTGAACGTGGTCCGATGGGTCTGTGTCTTCCGCAATGCGGATCGGGAGCGGCGCCCCGACCTTGCCCGCGTCGGTGCCAACGCCCGCCCCGCCGCCGGTCGTGAGCTCCGGCGACCCTTCGAACATCCACTGGGTCTTGGCCCCGTCGGTCGCAGCGGCCGCTGCGCCCGGGGGAGCTCCGTCGTCGACGCATTCGTCGACGTCATTGACTACCTACCAGACCACCCCAACCCAACCCGAAGACCCGAATTTCGGGTTGGGGGGGGTAAGGGTTCCACACGTGTTTTTTCGATGTTTCCCGACCCCCCCCCCAACTGGAAATCGAGGGTAAATCTGAGCCTTCGGGTTGGGTTGGGGTGGTTTGGTGGGTGGTGAGTCATTGGGGCCCCCTCCTCCTCGGGGTCTTCCTCGTCGCAGTCGCCCTCGACGATCTCGTCGCCAGCGTCTGGTTCCACGGCCTCGCCTAGCCTTGTCTCGACGAGCTTGGCGGCCTCAGACGTCTTCGCCCTCGCCGCCTTGGCCGCGGGGCTGACAAGGTTAAACGCTCGGTTGGACATCGTCGATGCCCGATTCGTGTTGTCTGCGTCGGTCATCACTCCTTGTTTTCTTGGTCGTCGTGTCGACTATTGTTGTGATCGACTTGGCGACGCTAGACCTTCTCAGGGCAAGCTTGGGGTGGGCCCCCTTGATGCTCATCAGGACGGACGCATGCTTCCTGATTTTGTGTTTGTCAAACTCTGCGCGGTTCAATTTCGCTGCCTCAGAGTACCTGGCAAAACTATTCCCAAGTCCGTTGCACTGATGCCTGAGGGTTCCGTCCAACACCTCTGAGTCGTATCGCTAACGGCGCGCGATCTCGGCGTCGAGCGCCGCGTCTTCGCCCATGTACAGATGAACGCATGAAACGAAGGGCTCGAATGAAGCCAACAACTTCTTGAAGCCGTAACGGCTACGGGAAACACAGCAGGGCACGGCGACCAGAGCACGGCACGGTGCTGAAGTTCACGGCACGGCACCACAGTGCACTGCCACACCCACCATGTCAATTGACCATGGCACGACACGGCACGGCATAGTAGATACCAGCAGCGCGGTACTGCACCACATGCCATTGCACGGCACGGCGCCCACGGCTCGAACAGAACTTCAGTGCACTACGGGTGCAGAGGGCCCCAATAAGACAAAAGGCGGGATCTGAGTGCGCACGGAATCTAAAGTGTTCAGGGCGAGCGATGATAGCGACCACGTTGTGAACGCGCGTTCCCGACCGAGAACGCTTGAATCCCCATTGCCATCTACATAACATCAACATGATTCACTCGGAAGTCTGTCAGATCCCCCCCGGCCACGGCGGAGGCTCCGCGAACGCCTCCCGTGGCCCCGTGCTGCCGTGGAGGCCTGCAACGCGCGGCGCCGCTGTCGCCGCTCCGCCTTCTGCGGCCGCTGGCCCTGGCGCGGCCGGGCCCGGGCAGGCGGCCCAACACCTTGGTGTTGGCTCCCTGGCGGCGCCACGCGGGTCCGGGACCGGCACCGCGAGCCACCCCGAGCACCACCCTGGGGGGAGCGGTGGCATAGCTCCGAAACCAGGCCACGCCATCGCACGTGCCCGCCGCGCACCTGGGCGCGCTTCCCCATGAAGCGTTGGCCTCGCCGCCGAGCCGCTGGGCGCGCCGCCAGGCGCGCCGCTCTGGCCTCCTCAAGCTACATCGACCCTCGAGCCAAAATGGCTTGAGCCAAACATGGCTACGGAAGGAGAGAGGACAACACGCTCACAGCCAACAGGCTCCACGTGCACGAGGGAAGGAAGGAGCAAACAGACAGACAGATGTACACCTACGAGAGTTGCAGCGGGTACGATATGGGAAGACAGAAGGGCTCGATCGGCAGGGGGCGCCACGGCGCCCCAGCCTGGCGGAAGACCTCCGTGGCGGCAGGCAGCCAAGCCCGCGGTCTTGGGATAGGGGCGGGGCTGGGTGACTGCGGCCGCCAGGGAGGCCCGCGGCCGCAGGAGCGGACGGGAGGGGGGCAGGTGATTGTGCAGGACCGCGGGGGGCTGCCTGCTCCTCGTGGCGCGGCCTCCCCTTGGCCGCCCCTCTCGCCGTCCCCTGCTCGAGCCCCCGCAGAAAGCCGACCTCTCCAAGGGAGCCGTCTTGGGAGGGGGGCTCCAGGCGCGAGGTGTGGATCCCCGTCCTGGCGCCCAGACGAAAAAGAAAGGAGGAGGAGGAGGAGGAGGAGGAGGAGGAGGAGGAGGAGGAGGAGGAGGAGGAGGAGGAGGAGGAGGAGGAGAGGAGGAGGAGGGAGGAGGGAGAGGAGGCGGAGGAGGAGGCGCCCCCCCCCCGCTGGAGAAGGGAAGCTCTCCGGCCCGGGCGGCGAAGCGCGCCGCCATCTTCGCGCCCCATGCGGGTGGCCTGAAAGGTTGGGCCTTCCTTTTGGAGCGAGACTGCCGTCAGGAGGTGGCTGCCGAAGTCTGGGTGTCCGTGCGGAGGAGGAGGAGGAGGAGGAGGAGGAGGAGGAGGAGGAGGAGGAGGAGGAGGAGGATCGAGCCCCCCGCGGTCACAGGGTGTCTGGCGGCCCTCGATTCTGGAGCTGGAGCCCGTGCGGAGCCTTCGGAACTTTTGGGGCCCCAGGAGTCCTGACAATCTTGGGACGTGTCGTTCTCATGGCCTCGTGCTCCTCCGACTCCCAGCAGCTCGGCACCCCGCCCAGGCGACCTCTGCCAGAGCAACCGCCGCCGAGGCGAGCGCTTGGCGGCGCGCAAAGGGGGGTGGAGGGAGGCGGGGAGGCTTCTCCGAAGGAGGCTGCTTCTTAGAAGGCGCCGGCCTCACAGCCACAGACGAGACCCGCGCCTTCAAAGTTGCCAGGGGTGCTTCTGAGAAGCCCGACCCCCTGCCCCCGCCCCCCTCTGCGCGTGGCTGAAGCGCGCTGTTCCCCCCGACCCACCCCGAGGGCGGCGCGTCCTGGGCGTGCACCGCTGCCGCCGGGGACGCTTGGAGGGGCCTCCACACCCCGAGGCGCTGCTGGGGCCGAGAGGGACGGAGGAGGGAGGGGACAGCGGGAGGAGACAGAGGGAGGAGACAGAGGGAGGGAGGCAGGGAAGGAAACGAAGGGAGGGAGGGAGAGGGGGAGGAGAGGGGGACGGAGAGGGCGGGAGAGGACGGAGGGAAGCGTGGGCCCCGGACCTCGCGGGAGAGCACCACGTCGCAGGCACGGGGTAAGTGCGGAGGGGGGGGCAGAGGCGGGGTGGAGAGGGACAGAGGGAGGGGGGTTGATGCAGCGCTGGATTGGGCGACAAGCCGTTCTCGCTTTCGATGGGTGGGGGCCCGGCGGGGTGGCGCACGACGGACCACCTCCGCCACGCGGGGGCTCGGAGGCTTGCTCCCCGAGGAGACTTGCCCACCACCGGGACCTGGCGGAGGCAGCGAGGGCCAGGAGGGCACAGCTGCAGCTGCGCAGAGCGGACACCGGACGCCGACCCTCAGCCCAGTGATGCAACCCAACGCCGGCGCCAATCAAGGCCACCCGCGGACTCGGTGGAAGCTCGGCGCAGCGCGTGCCAGCCTCGCGCGCCTGCGCCCTGGTAGGGCCTTCGTGCAGGCAGGCTCTGGGCCGAGCTTCGCGCTCCGGCGTCGTCCAGGGGGAGGCGCCCCACGGTCGGCGGATGGCAGGGGTCACCTACAGCAGGAGCCGGACTTCAAAATCATCCCTGTGCGACCCTACCTAGGCGTTGGAGCATTTAGGAAAGCAACATCTACATCGACACCGACAGCTACATGTACATCTACACCTGCATCTATATCAACATCAACAGCGAGACTCACGGCTACATCTATGTATACACCTACATCTACACCTACACATACATCTATGCTATGATCTGATGAACTATGCTATACTGAGCTAGGCTATGTTATGCTATGTTATGATTGACTATGCTATGCTATGCTATGCTATGCTATGCTATGCTATGATATGATGTGCTAGTGCTGCGCTGCGCTAAGCTAAGCTAAGGTAAGCTAAGCTAAGCTAAGCTAAGCTAAGCTAGGCTAAGCTAGGCTAGGCTAGGCTAAGCTAAGCTAAGCTAAGCTGAGCTAAGCCAAGCTAAGCTAAGCTAATATGAGATAAGCTAAGCTAAGCTAAGCTAAGCTAAGCTAAGCTAAGCTAAGCTAAGCTAAGCTAAGCTAAGCTCATATGAGATAAGCTAAGCTAAGCTGGGCTGAGCTAAGCTAAGCTAAGCTGGGTGAACCCAGGGGGCGCAACTGGGGGAACCGCGGGGCGGATACTGGGGGAACCACCCGGGGCGCTTTCTACTGCCCGGCCCCTTTAAGCCCAGAGAGTAAGAACCCTTCTAGGCAGAGCCTAGGTAGGGAATAAGCCTGAGCTAAGATGAAGCTAAGATAAGCTAAGATGAAATAAACTAAGCTAAGATGAGATAAACAACGCTAAGCTAAGGGGACGTAATTGCGGGAACCGCGCGGCGGATACTGGGGGAACCGCCCAAGGCACTTTCCACTGCCCGGCCCCTTTAAGCCCAGAGAGTAAGAACCCTTCTAGGCAGAGCCTAGGTAGGGAAAAACCTCCACGAGCACCCCAACCCTGAGACCCCAGGAAGTCCATCGACTCTTGTCGGTGTGGGAACGTCACGCTTCCCATAGCAAGCCCATCGAAACCAAGAAACCCAGGGCACCCTGGATGCAAGAAGGGTGTTTCTTGGCATGGGCTTCCCCTGTAAAGCCAAGACCATCTCCGTCAACGCCCGACACGGGGAGGGCAGAGGGGGGGGAGAGGCGCAGTGGCGCAGGGGGGCTCGAGCCCGCGCTCTCGCGGCAAAGCGGGAGTAGACTGCGTGGCTCTGGCAGGCACACAGGACGCAGGCCCCCTGCCGCTTTTCGGCTCAGCTCCTGCTTGAACTGAATCCTCCGACTTGCTGGCCGCGTAAACACCTCGAGGTGGTCTTCGAACGGTCCATCCCACAGCCCACCAGCCCCTTGTCCAAACCGATCCTGCAGATCCACGCAACTGCGAGGGGCCCCAAAGCTGGCATGAGGGAGAAGCGCCCTAAGAGCACCAAAATCCTGGACCCAAGGGCTTCTCGGAGGATCCCCCAGGACCAGCTTTTCCTCCTGAGTCGTTGTTTGCGCGGCCCGGTGGCCTGAAAGGCGCCAGGGACCTGGAAAGCATTCGGCATACTCCTCGCCCTCGGGGCCCCTTCCGCTCCGTCGCGACGCGAGCATGGAATGCACTTCGACGCCACCCCTCTCGGCTCCCTTGCCGCACCGCGCTCTCCCGCTGGCTGGGGAGCTGCGGACACGCGAAGGACGAGACCCCGGGCAAGAGTCACCTCTGGCGCGCGGCTCGCCGATCGTTGCGCGCGCTGCGGCGGCAGCGGCCCGCGTGCTCGGGCTCGGCCCCCAGCGCCCCCCCCAAGAAAGCGCGCACCAAAGGCCGCCCCCACGAAGCGTCACTCCGACTCGGCGGCTCAAAGACGGGGCCCCGAGGGATGTGGCCCTAGGGACGGAACCTCAAACGAAACCGCAAACATTCCGTTTGTGATGCATCTCTACAGAATCCGGCATTTTGATGTTCCAAGTCCGAAGGGCCCGGAAGTCCCGACCTCTTTCCCAAGGCCGGTTTTTCGTCCCAGGCCGTTTTTCTGGCGGCCCCAGAGGCCTGCGAGGGCCCAGCGGCCCAAAACGGCTGAAACACTCCGGGAGTCTTGTTTGTGTTTCAGGCGTTGGACGTCTGGGTTCCGTCCTCTCCTCAGGGTCTCATGCCTCAACTCAGGGCCCTCAACTTGGAACCGCCGACCTGCGTGCAGCCGGCCAGCTCGCTCCCCCCGCCCACTTTGCGACAGCCGGCAGCGGCTCGACCCACTCCTCCTCGCCGGGCGCAGCCCCGTGGCAGCAGGCCAAACGGAGGGCGGCAGACCACGAGGCGGGCATTGTCTGAGCGTCGCTCAATGGGGGGCGATAAACGGAGGGGGGGAGAAGGTACACTTCTCGGGCCCTAGAGGTCTCCTTTGGGGCCCCAAAGGGCCCATTTGGGGGCCCTGAAGGGCCCCTTTTCTGCAGCCCTCGCTGCCCCCCCAATTCATCGCCACCCATTACGCGACGCCCAAGATGCGTGCACCAAACTATACTGTCGGGAACTTTTGCTTAGCGTGTCGCGGCGGCGGCCCCGACGACACGCCATGCCCAACGAGCGAATGGCACGTCGCTCTGCCCCGCTGGGTGGGAGGACGTGAAGGGCTCGGACCGTTGACGCCTAGGGGCCAGGACGTATTTAGCGTGTCGCGCCGAGGCGTGGTGGACCAGAACCAGCGGAGCGACACGCTAAGCAAAAGTTCTCGCCCGTTTGACGTTGATAGTTAACGAAATGCCTTACGGCCGATGTGCCGATTCATCGTGGGGTACAGCCATCGTGCTACCACATGGAACGCCACAGAAGGAACGAAGGGGCTTTTCTTCTCACGGCGAGCCTCAGCCACGAACGGGTGCCCCAACTTCGATCTAAGGATCGGCTCGAAAACCATAGTCCCATCCTGAGCCCACAGTGGACCTTTATCTCAACGCCTTGACTATGCATTATATGGCCGTTTCCGGAAACCCTGAATCCAAAAAAGTTGTAATGTCTTGGGGGTGCATTCTTTACTTCCGCCGGCTTCCGCTGGCGGAGGTACCCTCGTTTACTTCCGCCGCCTTCCCAAAACCTTCCGCCGCCTTTGGCCCAGGAAGGGGAAGGCGACTCCTTCGATCCTCGAAGGCGAGGCCCCTTCCTTATGGAACGCCTCATAGATGTGGACTGTCCGAGGGGTGCGGCAAGGTCTGGCCCTGGGGAGCTTGTCCTCATCAGACGGCTCTACTGTTCAGAGGGAGTCTAGGCGAATAGAGGCCAACGGGCGCTACGCACGCGCAATCTCTTCGGGCGCATCGCTGGCACAGCGGCCCTGCTCAGAGAAGTGCGGGGGACAGTTCGCAGGCCAACGACTCCATCTGCAGAGAGACGCGCAACACATAAATCACATACCCTGCGCGCGGATGCCGAACGAGCAGGGCTCGGACATGGGAGGGCGTCGGGGGTTGACAGCCTTTTCGCGACTCGACCATCCGCCCGCTGCAGTCGATTGACCCCCGCGTTACTTGCGTGGAGCACCTCACGGTGCGAGCATCACCTCGCCTCTGGCAACCCACGGCCGACGAGGGACCCAAGGCCGTGCGCAGGCAAGTCGGCGAGGGGGGCAGGCACCACAACGGGCACGCATGCAGCGAGCAAGCGACATGCCAAGATGACGGAGCCCCACAGGCCAGAAGGTCTCAGAAAGACGGTCCTCGACTCTGAGCCAAAGTCCACCGTGTGATCAGTGGGCAGACGATCAAAACGGGGGAGTGGCCTGCGAAAGCCTGCCTACTACTCCGCTTGGCCCGCCCGAATATTGCAGCATCCTGGCAGCCTCGCCATCCCCTCGCCATCCCCAGCACGAGTCATGCGGGCACCTTCGGAGCACACCAGGAATGCACGCTGGTCGGTGGCCACGGGGGTGAAAGACTGCCGCAGACCCCTCAGGCACCGCCACAGCAGCTACCTCCCTCTCTCTCCCGCCCTCCATCCTCCTCCTGCTCCTTTCCTGTCCTCCTTCTCATCGCGTTCCAAATCCCCCCATCGCGCGCTATCCCCGGCCATTCCACCCGCAACCTGCATCGGGCTCCCTGCCTCTCTCCGCATCTACCGCATCTCATCCCTCCCTCCACACTTACTTGTTAGCGAAGAAAGATTCGTCCGAGGCTCGGCGTCTGCGTCTTTTCGATGCCACTGAATGAAAAAGTGTTCTACTCCGCAGAGACATGGAAACGCACAGTGAAGCAAAAGAGGAAACTGCGGAGCACAAAGCGAGACATACTGCGGCGGATGGTCGGGCCCAAGAGACACGCCGACGAAGATCACGTGGCATGGATCAAACGGGCCACAACGATTGCAGAGGCCAAAACAAAAAAAGGCCAAACATTATGCTTGGTCGAAGCTTTTTCGAAAGTGAAGTGGCTTTGGGCGGGGAAGATTGCGAAAATGCCTCTAGACAGGTAGGCGAGACGGATGACAGCACGGAGAGACCACGATTGGTTGAGAACGGAATCTAAACGTATCGTGCCCAACCCGCTCACGACCACGACGCGTCGTCAGACGGGAAAATGGCTTGGTGCCATTCGCTGCCGAGAAAACTTGGGAATCGTGGCTCCCAGCGATTCGAATCTGGACGTGTGGGGGGGGCGCGCACGAACCGGAGCACGCGATGCGCACGGGCCTCTGAGCGAAGGACTGCAAAAAAAAACCTACGTTTTTTTTGCACGAAGGAGTGCAAAAAAAACCTTCGTTGAACGAAGGATTGCAAAAAAAAAACCCTTCGAACGAAGGATTGCAAAAAAAACCTTCGTTTGCAATCCTTCGTTTTTGTTGCAATCCTTCGTTTTTTTGCAATCCTTCCCTCTGGTCCTTTCCAGGGGCAGCGCACCCACGACGCTGCGCCTGCCACCCGCACGGGCCGCTGGCCTCTGACGGGCCATTGCAGGGTTCATGTCGCTTCGCTTCCCTGAGCGTCCGCCTCCCCGAATCATGCTCTTCGCCCTCATCACGCCTGCTTCCACTCCACATCCTTCTCCCCCTCCTCCTCCTCCCCCTCCTCCTCCTGCTCCTCCTCCTCCTCCTCCTCCTCCTCCTCCCCCGCCTGCCAATCTACTGTCTCTCCTCCTCCTCCTCCTCCTCCTCCTCCTCCTCCTCCTCCTCCTCCTCCTCCTCCTCCCCCTTCTCCTTCTCCTCATCCCTCTCCCCCTCGGCCGCATCAGATCCTGAAACACCACCACTATCCTCTCGTAATCCCTGTTCATGGCACCCGTTGTTCTACTAATATCCATCCTCTTCTATACTCCCCCTCCTCATCTCATATCCTCCACCCCCTCAACATCGTTATCAGACCTCTGCAATATATCATAATCGCGACCACCACTACACCATCTACACCAACCATATCATCACAATCATCATCATAAACAGCAACAGCATCATGATCATCAGCATCAGCACCATCATCATCGATCATCATCAGCAGCATCATTAGCATCACCATCAGCATCATTAGCATCATCATCATCACCATCATCATCAGCATCATCATCATCATCAATAGCACCAGCATCATAATAATAACTACCATCAGCATCACAAACGTCACCGTCGATCACCTCGCCTTCCACCCTACCCCCACGTTCCTCCTCGACCCCATCGCCCTGCCTCCCTCCCCCCTCGGGTCTCCATCCCTCGCCCATTCTCCATGCCTCCCTCCTCGCATCCCTCTTTCCTCCCTCCTCACCACTCCTGTCTCATGCACCTCCTCTTCCGCCCACTCCCTCTTCCCCACCCCATTCACCGCCCAAGCCGAGCCCCGCGGCGGCGACGGGGGCGAGCTGGAGCAGCGCGCGCACGGCTTCTGGTCCTCGCCCGTCTCGCCCGGTCGCGTCCCGAAATTGTAGTCGATGTCGAGGCTGATCGGCGTTCCCCTCTTATCCTCGCGCCCAGCCAGGGACTCCCAGGGGCCCCAATGCGGGGAGTCGGGGACGGGGGCAGAATAGGGAGGGGGAGGGCAATAGGAAAGGAGGGGGGTGAGGAGGAGAGGGGGGGAGACAAAGAGAGAGGGAGAGAGAGAGAGAGAAAGAGAACAACAAAACAAAAGAGGAGAGAGCACCGCTTCCCGCCCCCAGGGTCATGCGCCTCAGGCTCGCTCGCTCGTCCTCCTTGCCATCCTCCTTCCCCCTCGGCCGCTGCTCATCCCAGCTCTCCCCACACTCCCCAGGTCCTTTTTATTTTTCACCCCCTTCTTCTTCTTGCCCAGGTTGAGGTCGTCCGCATCCTCGTCATCCTGGGGTCGCGAGCCGCTCCAACCCAGAGCGCGCGTCCGAAGTAGGATCGGGATTACGTTACGCTTGCCCTCATCAACCTCCCGTCCTCGCCCTCATGTCTGCTGATATATATATATATGTATGTATGTATATGTCTATATCTCTCTCTCTTTGTCTTTATCTCTATGTGTGTCTCTCTCTCTCTCTCTCTTTCTCTACGCTCTCTCTCCCTCTCTCTCTATATATCCCTCTCTCTCCCTCTCTTTATCTCTCAACGTGTTTAGCGTGCATTGCCATAGACCCTGTATGTGTATGTAGGTGCGTGCTCAAATACGCTACGCGAAACTACACATGTATGTAGTGTACATACAATTGGTATGTACGTACTCTGTTGTATGTATTAAGACATGGCTCTATACATGCATACGTATATGTGTACATGTATACACAAACATACCTGCGAACATTCACGCATGCATGCACACCTGTACAACCCATTTGTGAGTTAGATGAATGCTGCTGCAACTGAGCTTTCCATTAGATACCGTCATGTGCGTCGGCTGCCGCCCCTGGCACAGAAAAGGTGCTCTTCGTGCTCTGCTGAGCAGAGAAGTAGCAATGACACTCCGTGTGTATAACCGTATGAGAATATGCCCCCCTCCCTCCATCCATGAGAGCAGGTCAACGCAACATGTGTGCATCCTTCCTTCATTGCTTCCTCTTCCTTCCCTACCTCCCTCCTTCCCTGCTTCTCTCTCTTTCTCTCTCTTTTCTCTCTCTCTCTCTCTTTCTCTCTCCCTCTCGTTCTCTCCCTCCAGCCTCGGCGCGAGGGCTGTGTTCAGGGCGAGCCCAAGCGCCAAACGCCGCGCATCCACTCATGCCTCGCGAAACTTCCGCGAAACCGGAGACGACCCTCTCTCCAGGCCGTGACAGATGGCGTCTCGTCCCTCCAGTCCCGCCCGCGCGCGCGCCATGCCACCGAAAGGCCCCCGCCGTGCGCCCTTTGCGCCACGGAGCCCAAACAACCAAGCAGGGGCCGCCACAAAGGCAACCTTACGGGATAACAGCCTATCCCGCAAGGAAGCCTGCGCCGCCGCACTCCACAGCAGTGGTGGCCTCGACTGAGCAGCCGCCGCATGCAACGGCCTTGCTCACAAGCAGCACACTGATCTCGATACGATTTTCCAGCAACGCCGTGCCGACCACCGAAATGCAGGGGCGAACTCTAATGAGATCGGGCGGGACAAACAAGATCAACGACACAATGCTGCACCAACTTCTCACGCACAACAAGGCGTCAGACCGTGACCCACCAGAGACCACGGTAGACACCGAAGCCCACCACGGTAACGGCAACGCCCCTCTCGCAAGCGTGGACGCACAGAACTGGTACGTCCCTGCAACCAGCGCGCCCGAGAAAGAGGATGACGGGACGTCGCACACAAGTAGAATCTCACATCACGCGCTAGAGGAAGCCAACAGCCTGCTACAACATATCCGAACACGACACAAACCTCTGGCGTTCGCAACTCGGGAACCGGTCAACACCGACCATCCAGTACGCGAGATCCTCATCCCAGTCCTCCACGGTACGGCCAAGGCTACCAAACGTACGCCAGGACACACTCAAGGGACCATCTCAGCTTGGATGGGACGAAACAAAACGATGTTATCTGTGAGCCTGACGCTGTTGCGGGCACGCCCACGTTCGAATGATTGTCCACGGCACAAATCTCAGGCGCTGCACCCATCAACGGCAACCGCTTCCCAGGCGGACCAAGCACGGCACGACAAAAGGCCAAATAACACCTTAAGTTATATATCTATATCTGTCGATATATATATATATTATATGAATAAACAGATACATATACACAAGTAAAAGACGTCTCTCACAAGCAGCTCAACGACGACCTCGCGGACGCTCTCACCGCTGCGCGTTCGTTCCACTTCTGCGCTGTCCAATTGCAAGAAGATATGAACATCCCAAGACAGTCGACACGTTGCATCAGTCAGAGAGCAGAAACTCACGGCCACATTCGGACTTCAGCTCGCCGACGCCCCACTGGTCGTCTCTACCTCTGGGCAGGGAGGCATTCAGTTCGACATCAGCTACCATGGCATCAAAAGGCCCCCGCCAAGTGACTACATCACTACGTGGTGCCCAGGTGGTCACCAGACCACGCTACCAGAAGCGCACAGCACCTCAACGAAGTAAAAAGGGCACGACGCTGTCCGAGCGGACGAACGAGTGGGCATCACGGTCAACCGTGACGCCTAGGCAGCGAAGCAAGTCGCCCTCGAACCACAGGTCAATGACGCCGCGATTGCTGATACAAAGGACCGCATCACAGGGATTGAAACGCAGAGCGCCACCAAGGCGCAAATTGCCAAACTCCTCCCATCCATCAGGTGGCACTGCGAAGTCCAACGCACAGGGTAGGAAAAATGGCCTCGCCATAGACGAAGCGGCCAGCCCCCCTCAGAATGCAACGGCCAGCGTCGACGGTTCCACGATTTCCTGGACCATCGAAGAGACTGAGGCGCCCAATCTTGCTGAGGTCGACTCCCCGAAAGGGCCAGCGGAAACGATCGTCTCGCCAGGGACGATCGCGACGGAGATGCCTGTCGTGGGACCACCCGCTGGGGGAACAGTGGTAGACTCGCCCCCATCCCTGCAGGACCGCGCGGCCGCCGGACCGCACCTCCAAGCGCCGCCCCAACCAGAGCCGAACCTGCTAGCGACCCTCACCCCCGAGCAACCCGCCGCCGGGGGAAAAGCCGAGCAGCGCCAGCGCGCGGGGGTCGCGCCAACGAGCCAGCAGCACCGAGGGGGAGGCCAATGTCACACCTGACCAGAGCCCCCATCGCCATGCAAGACGCAGACGACTGCGACGCGGCAGAGGAAGCCACCGAGATCGCAGGCGGCCAAACTCAACTCCTGCCCGTGACCGAACAGCAGGAGGATAGGCGCTATGATGACCTCTCTGGCGACGAAAGGCTGCCAAAACCGAACGTCCAAGATATGTCCGACCAAACGGACGCGAGGTTCCGCGACCTGGGGGCCGACAAGAGAAGCTGACCGACACTGTCTAACGGCTCGGACTAGCCGTCACCCGCGCGGCCAGCAGCCAGCCAGTCCACCCTCGCTCGGCAAGATCAGTAGCTCGAGCAAGGAATCCACGTGGTCCAAGCTGAACAAACCAACCTGAACACAGAGCTGCGAGCCTTCATGCGACAGATGGCACCACTCGTGTCTCTGCCCCAAGCATACGCGAACCAGGCTCCTCTAAGCCCGCCCACTGCCCCAAGGTCCCCCAGGTCCAGCCAGCGAGGCCAACACCGCAGGCGGCCCCGACACCCAGGCGGCAGGTGGAGGGGAGAGGACACCCGAGCTCTCTGGCTTCACGCGCCCTATTCCAGCGCCACGGCTGGCGCCATATTGAATGGGCCTCGATGCCCCCCCCCATCGAGGTAATTCACACCGGTGGATTTTGAATACTAGTCGGGTTGCAGGGGCAGGAGCACAGGGATAGCTATAGCCCGGGTCTCGACATGCGCGTCTTCCCTATAGCTGCCACCATCGCCCAGGGGGTGACGACGATCCTAGCTTTCTGCTGCTCGCGCAGCGTAGGGGGTGACGACGTACCAACGCCCGACAGCCTTGTATCGGCGTTCTTCTGTACTTTCTCCCTGCGAAAGTTTTCGCGGGCGCTCAGGCCCCAGTCTTCAGGGCATCCCCAAGTGACCAAGGGTTAGGGGCACCAGTCCCTACGCAAACGCTGTTTCCCAGCGGTGCACAACCAGAACGCAGAGGCCCCGGGGGGCATCCGTCCATGGCAGCCTCCAAGCCTGTATCGGCGCTCAACATACGGCACAGCAGTGCTAGCACCCCTCCGCACCAATGGCGGCGAGAACAATCGGCACCTACTCCGTCGCCTGTTCTCTGTGGGCCGCTGCGGGGGATGCCCCTAAGACGGTGCCATTCACTGTCCCCCAGGCTCCGCATCGCGCACTCCAGCGCGCGTGAAGACGGCGAAACTGCCACGGGTGCGCAGACAGGCAATTGAGCGGCGTGATCACCACATACCCGCATTGCTCTCCAGCTGGGGCCCCCCATAGGGCGCGCCAAGAGGGGGATCCTACCACCGCCCCTGTTTCGCAGGCGGCATCTCCCGCCCAGTGGGGTAGGCATGCAGGGGGCCCGTAGCCTCGGGGGCTGGAGGAAGCCCCGTCCGAAATGGCACGCATCTCGCTTTCTCTCTCTCTCTCTCTCTCTCGTTCTCTTGTTCCCTCTCCCCCTCTCTCTCTCTCTTTCTCTCTATCCCTCTCTGTCTCGCTCTCTCTCTCTCTCTCTTTCTGTGTGTCTCTCTCTCTCTCTCTTTCTCTTCTTCTCCTCTCTCTGTCCCACCCGCCACTCGTATCGTTTCCTCCCCTGTTGCTCCCCCTGTCCACTTCATTGTTCGTCTCACACTCCCCCTCCATCTCTTCCTTGCCATGTCGCCCCCCGCCATCCTCTCCCCCACCTCATGAGGTTGGCGAGAGTAGCACCGAAGGCAAGTGCTTGTTTGGGCCCTGTGCCCATACAGCTTCGCATTCCCCCAAGCATCTCTTGTAGAACGACCATAGGGCCTTTCAATAGGAACGGCCTGAGAAGCTACTATCTTGTAGCGCACAGCGGTGGCAGATAGATCGGTCTCATTGGGAAGGACCGTAGGGACGAGAAGATTACCCGTCTGCCCTGGGACATATGCAAGGAGGAGGCTTGGAACGGCTCTGCAACATCGATTTTGAAACTGATCAACATCTTCTGAAGATAACGGGAGCTCCTACAGCATGCGCGCGAACAAAAGAGCGTCACAACAAACGAGAAGCGCACCACTTGGAACTGAATGACGGTGAGCCTGCATGCTAAAGCAGTGCCGAGAATGCTTCGTCTCCGCACATCGTCAGCATGTGCTAGCTGCGAAAGCTATGCGCTACAACATCATACCAGTGGCCCTCCATTGAAGGCACGTCCGAGGCGCACATACAAGAGCGATAACGACGCTCCGCTTCGTACATGATGTCCCCTGTGAGCCAGCCAGTATAATCATTCATCGAGTCGTGCGCGGGTGCGCAAGGGACTGTTGCGTGGAAAAGTGGCACTGGATGCCAGTAGCGCACGGCTCCCCAACGGACATGTATTCCTGAGTTCACATTGCTGCGGCCGCTCATCCACAACCGCCGTGCAGGAATCGTTGCCGAGACTCTGTTCACGAAGCTAGTACATATCTGCAAGTGCCTGAGATAGCCAAAGCGTGCAACAATACCAATTGCGGGATCCACCAAACTCTGAGACGAACTGCTAATGGAGGTGTATCGAAACGCCAGGGTCAGAGAACCACGACGCATTGAACACTGAGTCATGGTAAGGTCGGGCTGTTGTTATGGAAGGGGGGCCATGCTTCCCTCTGCTAAGCTAGCTGGCCACTTCTCTGGGACATGCTCTGAGCAAATGGAATCCATACAGCCGCAGCACGGGGAGGCCCGAAGCTGAACCACCGTTGGCGCCCCCTCGCCATTATTCCTGATGGTTGCCAACTGCACCTCAAGACTGACTTGCCAATAATGTTCTCCTAACCGTGTTTGATACCCGTAGTTTGCTTCGTGACGTGATGGTCCTCCTGGCCACGCCGCCACAATGGTGGAAGGCGACGCGATGGCATCACCCTCACAAATCTCTTGGCAACATGTTTCGCCCAACTGCTCTCGCAAGCTGCAGGAGCCAAGCCTATGAAGACCGCCCGCAATGGCGCCAAACTCCGATGAAGACAAGGGACTGGAGGAGTACGGGAAGGAATCGGAGGAAGGGACGGAGGACGAGGGGGAAGGCGAGGAGGAGGAGGAGGAGGAGGAGGAGGAGCAGGAGGAGACGAATTAGGAGGAGGAAGAGGAGACCAATCCCCAGAAGGTGTCTGAAGCCACCCATCCGAAGCCGCTCTGAGATGTCGCACACGGTTCCGACCGCATACGGTTCTTTGAATACGAGCGTCTCGCATGGACGCGTATAGAAGGATGCGGGGAAGGAGGAGGCGATGCGGAAGTGAGGCAGGTGACAGGGAGGTCACGTGGATGATACGAGACCCTTGACTCCGAGCATGCCGATACCTTTACGCTTTCTGAGCTGTAACATCTCCTTGGTGAAGATCGGTTGCTGGTGGCTTCGGTGCCCAGGAGGAGAAGGAGGAGGAGGAGAAGGAGGAGGAGGATGAGGAGAAGGAAGAGGAGGAGGAGGACGAGGAGGAGGGAGAGGACCGAACCAGGCGCGTCCTTCTGAAGGGCAACGAGCATGTCGTCCCCGAGCAGCTCCTTCGGCCCTGTGGACTGTGGCGCCGCCTGCAGACATTGGGAAGCGAGAAACGGCAGGCGCCGTTCCTCCCTCTCCTGCGCCTGCTGTTGCTGCTGCTGTTCCTCCGCCTCCTCCTGCTTCTCGCCTGCTACCCCGTTTGCACGGCGTTCGCGCTTCTCCTCGGCACCACTGCTGCCACTCAGATGCACCTGCCAACGATGCCGACCAGGGGGGGAGACCTCCGCAACACAGAAACCTAACATTTTGCGGGGGCACGGATTGCAGTGGAAGCGAAGGGTTGGTCGGTGCGAGGCTCCACGGTTCCGCTCCGTCGGCCCACGACCGCTGGACCCGCCAGCAAACATTCCAGAAAGCATAAACGTACCTATATGCAAACGGCAAACTGATCCACCCACATCCTTCACCGCATTCGGAGAAATTCCCCCGCCCAACAGTGCACCACTGCTGCCGAACAGCCCGGAGGCGGGATTTAAAGCTCAGGCGGCGAGGCTGAAGGTGGCTCTTGAAAAAGGCCAGCCACGCCCGCTCCACTCACACGCACGCCGCAGGCCCGAAGCCCGCAGGACGGGTGGAGTGTGCGAGGGGACAGAGCCCCTGCAACCCTTTCCGACGCCGACTCACCTCACCTTTCGCTGCACGTGCATGGCTTGATTGCACCTCACCTCTGTGTTGCTCCAGGCCGGTTGTTCCAGCCCGCCCCTCACCCGGAACCCCACGGCTACTACGGACTGCATTCGACACTCGCGCCCGGAAAGCCCGTGACGCGCTCTAGGACCACAACGCTGGTAAATGAAAAGAGGGGCAAAGAACAGCCCCTTCCGATACGGGGACACAGGCTCAGGGGGGGAAGTATCGGATATCGGCGATAGTTTGGACGTCCGAAAGTGTGCGAAATGGGTACGGGAAAAATGGGTACGATGCCCAACACCAAATGTGATTCAAAACCGACGGCGGCTGCTGTGGGGCATGCGGCCGTCTGCCTCGCACGGACCAGGACCGCGGCGACGCCGACAGCGAACCCTGCTCAGAAAATGAACAAGAACTGCTGTCGGACTCTGTGTACCCACTGTTTCTGTACCCACTTCGACTGTCCCGAGATGGGACCCCGATGGCGAATCCGCACGTTGATGGATTCAAGGCGGGGGTCTATCCATACCCACCGCCGGGGAACCGACGTCCTGGTGCCCCAGCGGGCGGTGGATGTGGATATAACGTCGGCCCCCGGGGGCCCGATGATGTGATGTCCATACCCACCGCCTGCCGAGGCTCCGAAAACTGACCCTCCAGGCGGTGGTCATGTATACAAACTCCCGCGTCGGCATGGGCGCGGTAGGGGGCCAGATGCGAACCCTACCCCTACCCCTACCCCCCACGATTTCTGAGGGGGAGGGTGGGGTTCACTTTGCTCGGGAGCTCCCGAACGAAGTAGACCCCACCCTCCCCCTCAGAAATCGTGGGGGGTAGGGGGAGGAGGAGGAGGAGGAGGAGGAGGAGGAGGAGAGGAGGAGGAGGAGGAGGAGGAGGAGGAGGAAGATCGAGGATCGAGAAGGAGGAGGAGGAGGAGGAGGAGGAGGAGGAGGGTAGGGGGAGGGTTCGCATCTGGCCCCCTACCGCGGTGGGCCACCGGGCCTCCGGCTCTCGGCTCGGGCCCCCTCCGCGGCAGGCCCGCGGCCCCCCCGGCGGGAGCCCGCCGCGGGGCCGCGGGGCCCCCTCGGGCCAGGCGCGGCGGCCTCGGGCCCGGGGGGCCCCCGCCTGCAGCCCGCCCGTGGCTCGAGGGCGGTGGCCCGGGGGCCGAGCCGGCTCTGCAGTCCTCGGTCGAGGGTCGAGGACCGAGGAGGAGGAGGAGGAGGAGGACCGAGGAGGAGGAGGAGGAGGAGGAGGAGGAGGAGGAGGAGGAGGAAGATCGAGGATCGAGAAGGAGGAGGAGAGGAGGAGGAGGAGGAGGGAGGAGGAGGAGGAGGAGGAGGAGGGTCGAGGACCCCCCCTTGGCTTCTGCCCTGAGCAGCGGAAGCTCGGGCCGCCCTTGCCGGTCGGCCTCCGCAGGCCCCCCCATGGGGCCCGGGTGGCCCGAGTCTCCGGCAGAGGCCTCCCAGATGGCAGAGGCCTCCCAGTCTCTGGCAGGGGCCTCCCAGCCTCTGGTAGAGGCCTCGGTGGCCCAAGTCAAGTCCCTGGTAGAGGCCTCCCCGTCTCTGGTAGGAGGAGGAGGAGGACCGAGGAGGAGGAGGAGGAGGATGAGGAGGAGGAGGAAGAGGAGGAGGAGGAGGGGGAGGAGGAGGAGGAGGAGGAAGATCGAGGATCGAGAAGGAGGAGGAGGAGGAGGAGGAGGAGGAGGAGGAGGAGGAGGAGGGTCCGAGCAGCTGGGGCTGGAGGGCCACGCCGCATCGCCGAGGCGTCGGCGAGGCACTGCCGACGCCTGGGCGATGTGGCTCGATGTGGAGCCCAGTTCTCTCCACGCCGACGGCGCCGATGCATCGCCTACGTCGCCAGTGCATCCCCGATGCAAGGGCGATGCATCGCCGATTCGTCGGCGACGCGGCGCGATCCCCCGACCCCATCTGCTCGGACCCTATGTGGGAGGCCCAGATCTGGCGCGAGAGCTCGGCCAGCCCGCCAGGCCACCAGCGCTGCGCAAACCTCAACACCCTTGAATCGCGGAAAAATCACGGCCGGGACGTGTCTGACCGTCTTCAGCCTCTGGGGCCTTCGAAAAACGAACCGGGGATCCTCGAAAAACGAACCGGGGTCAAAAACCGGTCCCGGGGAAGGGGTCTACGTAGTCTAGACCTCAGGGGGACCACATCGCGAAAAACGCGAAGTCGGATGTTCTCGGACCGCGGGAAAATCGCGGCGTCCCCGTCCTGGTGGAGTTGCCCCCTGCCGCGGCCGCACCCTAACCTCGTTCCTTCGAGGCACATTTGCGGGGACCCTCGAGGGTGCAGCCCGTAGTTCCATCGAAAGGTGCGGAGATGTCGGCCATAGAGCTGGCCTGAGAGCCCTGCTCGCCATGTGGGCCTCTTCCCTGAGGGACTTGGCGGCATTCCAAGCCTGCTCACGAGAACACGACCTTGTCGTGGGTGACAATGTCACTGACTGCCGTAAGCAATCCATGATGCGACTCTACACGTAGCAGGCATACTCAATACCAGTTCACAGAGGAGGGCCAGGCATACCACACTAGAACAAAACAAGCCCCAAAAAGGGCATCCGACGAAATCATCGTCGTGGTCGTCGCCACCGCCGGCGTCCACCTCCTGCCCACCCCTCCTTCCTCATTTATACACTCTCATCCCGTCCCTCCTTCGCGCCCCTCTATCTCTTCATCCTGCTCTGCACCCCCATGCCTCTTTTGCTCGATCGCTGCTCTCCCCTTCCGATCGCCACCTTCTTCCTCCCCGCAGCCGCATGGGTCGCCTGTCTCGGCGGAGGTGGCGGAGGTGCCTGCGGAAACGGGGGAGGGGCAAGAGATGCAAGACTGCACATACACAGGCAGTGTCAGCGAGAGAGAGAGAGAGAGCGAGAGAGAGACAGTGAACTAGAGAAAGAGACGAAAAAGACAAACACATTAATAAACAAAGAAACAATGAACAAGTTAGGAAACGAAGAGAAAGCGAGAGAGAGAGAGAACACAGGGTGGTATGAGCTCGTATTCAGGATGGCCGATGGGGCAGAATCATAAGGAAATCGCCACATGAACAGGGGTGCGGATAATTCCGGGGGGGGGCGCGTAGAATCTGTTCTCGTTTAGGAGAAAAGAGAACCTATGTGGTGCAATCTCATGGCGGCGACGGCGACAACCCAGCCGCCATCGCGGCAAACAGGCACGGCGGTAGAGGGGGGCGCAGACCGAGAGAGAGACGAGAGGCACACATGCAGGGCCAGAGAGACCAAGCCAGAGGCCAGGGCAAGAACGAGGGAAGGAAGCCGGCGAGCGCCTGCTGCTCGATGACTTCGTCGGGCTGGGCGGGCGAGCGGGCGCGAGCCGGACAGACACAGATTATGAGCACCGAGAGAGCACGGCCACGAGCTCATCCTTCGCTCCGCCTCCGCCTCCCCCCCGCACCCCCTATCTCTCCCATCCCCTTCTTCCCGATGCGTTCCTCACCCTACGTAAGGGAGCAGCACGAAGAACGAAGGCACGGGGGGAGCACGAAGCAAGATGAGGAGGAGGATGCTAGCCCACACTGCGTGCACCGCCGGCGCCATCTCTGGGGCTGGGGGCCCTGGCGTGCGCCAGTTGGCGCTGGTGCACGTATTCAGCGTTCAGCTCTTTGCCCTAAAGGAAATTAGTACACACACACACCGCGAGCTGTTTTACCAAGTTTCGCACACTGGGCAGTTTGAGAAAACCCCTTCCTCTAGTTCATGTTTGTGGCGGTTGGTGGTGCGATCTGACCTGAGGGTAGAGCCACGTGGGGGTGGGCGTCGCGTTGTCGTCGATCACGCTGTCGGCATGGTCGCTGTGGGGTTGTCTGCTTCGGGTGCAGCTCCCGTGGGCTTGAGTCTGGTACGGCTGCTGGTTGTACTGGTCAGTGGGCCAGCGTCTGTCTCGATGTAGTCCATGTTGTCGTAGCAGGAGTGATATTCATCCTCGTTCTGGTCCTCGATGGCAATCACGTCCGAGAGCAATACTGGGTATCTCGTGTCGAATAGGTAGAGCTCGCTGCTGAGCGTAGTTTGGTGGGTCATGCTGGCGCAAGTAGCTCTGCCCCCCTTCGCTGTCTATGCCGATTGCGCAGGCACAGTAGGCACCGTGTGGCGGGGGGAGGGGGGGGGGGCAGCCAGAACCAGCGCGTGCGCATGGCTGGGGCCAGTTTGGGGCATCGCTCCAGTCGTCGGACGTGCGCACGCACAAGACGAAAGCCCATTGCACGCGCATAGCTGTGGAGCCGCGGAGTGGGAGCTTCTGGCGAACCGAGCGGCAGACGAACGCGCTCGCTACGCAAGGGGCGGGTGTCGGCCAAACTTTTGGCGAGCTCTGGCGAGGCCGCCTGGCCGAGTGCCCGCGCGAGGCGGGAGGGCGTGGGCCGCAGAGGCGCACAGCCGGGCGGACGGCCGGGACCACAAGAGGGCTTCGCGGAGCTGCATCTCGCCCAGCGCCACGGCCAGGCTCCCCCCCCCTCTCTCGAAGGCCCCGAACGCCCCGGCCTTCGGCCCGACCAGGAGCCGCCCGAAGATCCTGGAGGGTTCTCAGAACCCTCCAGAACCCTCAGAGCCCGAAGGAGAGAGAAGTATTGTTTCGCAATGCAAGGTGCAAGCGAATCCTTCGAATGCGCGCGCTTCGTTGCGATGCATCTAAAATGAAGCTAACCCCACCCGCTTTTGGTACCCCTACGCTTTTGGTACCCCTTATGGTGCTTCTGATTCTGGGCGGAGGGCCGAAGGCTCGGGGGCGGGAGCCGCGTGCGAGGAGTGGTCTCGGAGGAGTCTCGGGCGGCCGCGACACCTTCGCGCTTCAGTCCGAGGTCGAAGGCGCGAAGCCGAGGGTCGGGGTGATTCTGTGCTACTGCCGCCGCGGGGCTGTGAGCTCGGAGGGCAAATAAACGACGTCTATCTCTGGTTGGTGTTCTGGCCGAGTGGGGCACCCAGGGTCAGCTGAGACGGATCTGCAAGGGTGAGTTCCCCCATTGAGGAGCGGTGTTAAAGCACCTCCGTTGAGCCCGCCCACATGGGGTGCTGCCAGCAGTCAGAAGAAGCTTGCAGGTGCAGGCTGATGCGACGGTGGCCCCTTCCGGCGACATCGCCCGGTCTCGTTCGACGAGGAGGCGGGGGGAGGTGGGTGGGCGGGGCCAAGTGCTGAAAGCTTTTGGGTTGACGGTCGGGGACCATTCGCGAGTGCTCGCGTTGGGTCGACAAGAGATTCAGCGAGCGTCGGCCGCCTCAGAGGACCCCGACTAGGAAGAGGGCTCAGACGAGGGCAGCGAGTGTTTCGTTACACTCCCTTGAGGGCCAACCCAAGCCACACCTTGTCTCGCTCTTCCTCCTCCTCCTCCTCCTCCTCCTCCTCCTCCTCCTCCTCCTCCCCCTCCTCCTCCTCCTCTTCCCTCCTCCTCCTCCCCTCCTCCTCCTCCTCCTCCTCCTCCTCCTCCTCCTCCGCCTCCTCCCTCCTCCTCCTGCTCCCCTCCTCCTCCTCCTCCCTCCCCCTCCTCATCCTCCTCTATCCTCCTCCTCTTCCCTCCTCCTTCTCTTCCCCTCCTCCTCCTCCTCGTCGTCCTCCTCCCTCCTCCCTCCTCCTGGACTCCTCCTCCTTCTCCTCCTCCTCCTCCTCCTCATCTCATCATCTCTCTCATCATCATCATCATCATCATCATCATCATCATCATCATCATCATCATCATCATCATCATCATCATCATCATCATCATCATCATCCTCATCCTCTTCCCTCCTCCTCCTCCACCCTCCTCCTCCCTCCTCCTCCTCCTCCTCCTCCTCCTCCTCCTCCTCCTCCTCCTCCTCCTCCTCCTCGCTCCTCACTCCTCCTCCTCCCTCCTCCTGGGCTCCTCCTCCTCCTCCTCCTCGTCGCTCCTCGCTCCTCGCTCCTCGCTCCTCGCTCCTCGCTCCTCGCTCCTCACTCCTCCCCTTCCCTGGGCCCGTGCTCTGGTGGCTTTCGGGCCATAATCCAGGAGTGCCCCTTGGAACGCTTTCGGCGAGGCGCAGCCGCTGCAGGCACCCCGAGGCGGGAAAGCAGCCGAGAACCAGCCGACGCACCCGAAACCCTGGAACCTCCCTCCCCGATCCTCCCGCCCTCACTCCTCGCGAGGGCGGGCACGAGCGGCGGGCGATCCGCGGCGCTGCCCCCGCAGCGGGACAGGATGTGGGCGCAGTGCGGGATCGAGCGCTCGGAGGCCTGCCGGTGGCGGCCGTGGCCGGCAAGGGGCGCGCCGGTGGGGGTGGGGGGGGGGGGGGGGCGTCGGCCGGGCGCCACTGGGCGCGCCCCGTGCCCAGCACTGGCCCGGGTCGGTGCAAACCTGGGGCAATCGGGCTTTGCAGGATCTCGTGCGCTACCGCCGTTTGCGAAATAAACGCCCATCTTAGGGATCGAAAACAAGACGACGAAGCACGCCCCCTTTCCCCCGTATTTCAAGGTTGACGGGGAGGGCTGGGGAGTCCAACATAAGTGGGCGTTTATTTCGCAACGCTTCGCACTCCCCTTCGGCGTGTTTGGCCAACATTGAAATGCGGGGCGCGGGGCGGGGATCTCGGTACTTCCACACGTGGGCGTTTATTTCGCAAACGGCGGTATGGCCCGGGTCAGTGCACCCCTGGCTCTGCAGGGCCCTGCAAGATCCGGCGCTCTGGCCAAACCCCCGTTTGCATCGACCCTGGACCCCCGTCTCTTGAGCCCCGGAGCATCGCCGCGAACCGGAGGTCACTCCGGAGAGGGGTCACTCTGACGTGAAGCAGAATACAGTCGGGCTGCTGGAAGAAGGAACGCTAGATAAGGAGCGAAGCCCCTTTGGCACCAGAAAAGCACCACGGAATGACCCCAGGAACAGCGAGCCCCTTCTGGACCCAAGACGCTCATTACTTCAGCGTCTCGGCTGTATCGCCGGAGATCTGGGAAACGACGGCGTGCGACGCTGCCGCGGGGAGCTCCAGCAGCATCTCCGAGGCCCATCCCGCGAGGCCGCGGAGACGGACATGTGGTTCGCCCACGCGAATCCGTGCATCCTCGGCTTCGACCTCGGAGGCCTGAATAGCAGCGGCGGCCGTGGCCAGCGAGGGGCGCCAGCGAGGGAAGCGCCGGGAGCAGGCCGTCGCTGGTCGCGGCCGATCTCGGCGGTTGCGACCAGAAGAATCTGGCATCCAGCGATCAGGGCGCCTCGTGCCCAAATCTCGAAGAACAAAACAAGTCATGTGGCATGAGCATAAACTGTCTGAGGTCCGCGCGGATTTTTCGAATCGGCGCTGGAGCCCCCCTGGCGGTGTCTCCAGCGCGGATATCCGAAATGTTTGTTTTAGCCACACTTTCTGTTCCTCAAGAAATCTCCGACGCGATGCTTCTTTTGTCAATCCCAGGCGGCATTTTTCCTCAGTTTCGGCCTCCAGATATGGGCCAACACCGCTACCATAGGTAGGCCAGGGGAGAAGGGATGATGGAGAGATCGTCCTCCTCCTCCTCCTCCTTCTCCTTCTCCTCCTCCTCCTCCTTCTCCGCCTCCCCCTTCATACGAAATCTGCTCATCACCCAGGGGCCACCAACAGGCCCCAGGGCCATCAGGAACGGATGCGGGGCGAAGAGGTGCCCCTGAGGAAGGTGTTTGGAGCTCCGGGGCCGAAGATTGAAAGCATTTAATCATCGGGTGTCTGGGCCTTGCGGCCTCCTGTAGGCGGCGCGCCCAGGGGGGAAGTGAGAAGGGGCGGGCCTTCTGAACAAAAACTCGGAAGTCCCCTGGCCTTCTGAAAAGCTGTCTGAACCTCCCCCGACGACACAGAAAACTTCTCAGAAGGCGCGAGGGTTTCTGAAAAGTCCTGCCGCCGTTTGGGAAAGCCTTCTCCTTCTCACTTCCCCCCCTCGCTCGCCGCCCATCCTGTGGGGAGGGGGGGGGGCGGGGCGGAACCGTCAAGAAGGGCTCGGGGTGAAAAACCGGCCTGGGAGAACGCGACCAGGCCTCGGGAGGTTCACGTTGCGAAGCGATCACGACGAGGAAGGAGGAGGAGGAGGAGGAGGAGGAGGAGGAGGAGGAGGAGGAGGAGGAGGAGGAGGAGGAATGTCCTGGAGTGTCCTGGGCGCCACAGTCCACGTGGCCCAAGACCCTGCAGGGCACCTGGAACCATCCGACGCGCCGTCTGGGGTCGGCCCGTCAAAATAGAAGCCCAGCCCTTAAGGCGAGGCCATGCACCACCATCCCAGGCCACCAGCACTGCGGCCGCGCCGACACGTCGCCAACGGGGATCGTAGCTAAACTCCTCCAGAACCGTTTCCAAAGACCCTCAGGAGCCCGGAGGGAGCCCTGACAGCGGCGGAAATACCGAAATCACGACTCGACGACGGCGACGACGACGACCCCACCTCCCACGACACATCCACCCCCACGTCCATAAAAACAGGGCACGTTCAATTGGCGGGAGGGACACCCCTCAGCCACAAAGCTGGATTCGCCTTGTGCCCGACACGGGCCTGGTGGCAGAGGGAGGCCGATTGGTCGAACGCCTTCTCATGATTGCAATTATTGAGGCACTCCCAGATGCAATGGAACGGGATTTCGGGCGCAAACCCGCATCTAGGGCAAAAGGGGTGGGAACTCGTATCCCGCTCCGCGTTGTCGGGAAAGGGTCCGCTGCCCTCCTGACGCGACTGATGCCAAGAGCCCCACCTGGTCGTGCTCGTCACGCTGCTCTAGCCTGCGGACCTCTTGGCAGAGGGGATGGAGGTCGCCCCCCCCCCCCCCCCCCCCCAACGAGGTCCTCGCCGCGGGGGTGGCGAGAGGCCTGGGCCCAGCGCGCGGCTTGCAAACCGCCCTTGAAATCAACAGCGAACTTCGAGACATCGATATTGCCCTCAAGGCGCTCGATGTGGTCACGGTCAGGAGAATGCCAAACTTCGAATTGGCTCTCAAAAGGGCCTGTGCCACTCCACAGGAGACAGAGGTTTCCAGCCCGCGTCCAGCAGCGTGGCGACGACGGCACCCATCGGACCTCGAACCCGACGCCATAGCAGAAAGGCCAGTAAGTCGAGCGGGCCTCTGATGTCATGCCACGCTCGCATGATCCGCGCGTGCATTTCAGGAAATCAATTCCACATGCCATACGACGCGAGAAGGACGTGAACCCTGAGGGCGATGAAGGGCTCACGATCCCCATAAGACAGAGAGAGAAAGAGAGATAGAGAGAGAGCACAGTGGTGAGGCAACGACCTGGAGCTTGAATGGCAACCAGCTGAGCAGCCTGACGTCTTGAAAGCGGAGTGGAAGACGGCGAGAGCCCCATGGCCCGATGACTACATGACTAAATGACTGCAATAGTACCATGTCACATGAATGCTTGACAGCACGGGCACGCACGCGCCCGCACAAGGCTCGGGGAAGGGCACCCTGGAGCCAAAGCCCCGAGACGCCTCGGCCGCCCGAGGGCGTCGACGCAGGAGCCTTATATGCGCTGCGCCCGTGGCCTGCCCTTCCTCGGACGGTCCGCAAGCTCCGTCACCGCCCGAAGAGCACCCCCGCCCGTGTCACACGCGGGATCCACGGCCTGGAGCGCCAGGGAAACTGGGACTCCTGCTTCACGGAGGCTGGCCGAAAGAGGAGGAGGAGGGGGAGGAGGAGGAGGAGGAGGAGGAGGAGGAGGAGGAGGAGGAGGAGGAGGAGGAGGTGGAGGAGGAGGACGAGGAGGAGGAGGAGGAGGAGGAGGAGGAGGAGGAGGAGGAGCGCACGCAGCTGAGGGAGGCTGATCAGGACCTGGGTTCTCCGACTTTTCTTCTGACTGTTGAGGCTCCAGGGTCCAGGAGCGCCCTCGTCGCTACGGCGAGATGCCACTCGAAACTCTGGTCCGGACGCGCCCCGGGACAGGTCGGGGCGGGATGCCTGAAGAGTGAGGGAAACGAGCAGCAGGAGGCGGAAGAAGGGCACCGAGCTCACCGCGACCTGGACCTCGGTAAGAGCAGCTCGCGAAATTAACGACGGTCGCGCCGCGACGCCTGTGAACGGACAACGCGCAGAGACAGCGATCATCACGCAAGATGGCAACTCGGAAGGACGCCCGCCATTCGCCCACGCCAATCACGGGCAGGCCCGACCTGGGCCCTGGCATCGGTGCGAACCTCTCCCTCGCTCGGTCAGGAGAGCACGTGCACCGATCCTGGGCCCGGGACGGGCCTGGCCGGGAGCGGAGTGCGTCGATGTACTGGCTGGCGCCCCCCCCCCCCCACAGCATGCATCGCACTGCCCGTGAGCAGGGCTGCGCCGAGAGGAGCCCTGCAACGCAGCGCCCTCCGAGCGCGGCGGGCGTGCTCGGAGGGCGCAGGATCCGCGGGCCCCCCTCCTCCTCCTCCTCCTCTCCTCCTCTCCTCCTCTCCCTCCTCCTCCTCCTCCTCCTCTTCCTCCTCCTCCTCCTCCTCCTCCTCCCCCTCCTCCTCCTCCTCCTCCTCCTCCTCCTCCTTCTCCTCCTCCTCCCCTCCGCCCGAGCGGCGTCGGTGAAGAACAAAATTACCGAGAAGCGGCCTCGCGAGAGCGAGCCACCACCGTGCCCCGCGCGCTCCAGCTCGGGGGCGCGGCGGGGCGAGGCCCCGGGCGTGCTGAGGCTGCACGGCGGTCGCTGCCGGTCGCAGCACATCGGGGGGCTCAAAGAGGGGGCCCTGAGGGAGGGGGCCCCGAGGGCGGGAGAGGGGTCTGACTACCTACCAGACCACCCCAACCCAACCCGAAGGCCCGAATTTGACCCGAATTTCGGGTTGGGGGGGGTACGGATTCCATGTGTTTTTTCGATGTTCCCCGACCCCCCCCCCCACTGGAAATTGAGGATAAATTTGGGCCTTCGGGTTGGGTTGGGGTGGTTTGGTGGGTGGTGAGGGTCTGCGGTCGGGAACGTTTGGTTGGCGTGTCGCACCGTCGGTTCTGGCCCACCGCGCTCTGGAGCGACACGCTGTCGTCTTTCCGATTCCGGGAGTCAGCGTCACGCGCCTCTCCCAGCCCCACGCCCCGCGGAGCGGAGCCACGTGCTATCCGCTCGCAGGGCACAGCGTGTCGCCTGGTCCGCCGCCGCGACATGCTGAGCAAAAGATCCCGACCGTCAGCTGGACCCTCCCTGTTCGAGACCACGTCCTAAGGGCCCCGCCCCTCAGGCCCTATCGTTCAACCGCCGATCCTGTGGCAGCGCTTCCGAGCTGGCACCCGGCGCCGTCGACGCCGCCCTCGCCGCGCCGCGCCGAGCAAGACTGCGCCTGGCCCCTGTCTCTGCTTGGGCCGCACATCGGGCAGCTCGCCTCGGCAGCGCGAGGGCGCAGCGCCTGCTCGCGAAGCTCTGCCCCGCCCGTCTTCTGGTCCTTGTTCTCCTCGTGGCCCCCCTCCCCCGACGGCGGGGCCCGAACGCGCCTCAAGAGCCCCCTGTGGGCCCCGCCCTTCCTCTGAAAGGTCAGATTATTAGGCGCGCGATGAGCGCGCAATCCCGCGCACCGGCGCAGGGCCAGTCAGACGGGCGACCGAAAACGGTCGAAGAGAAAATTAACGGCGTGTGTGGCAGCCCTGCCCGCCCACTTCTGCCGCGCAGAAGAGGGGAGGAGGAAAAGACCCCATGCCCGTACAGCTATCGTGCTACCACATGGAGCACTGAATCATAAAAAAAACGCCGAGGGGATTTCCTGGCTACGGCGAGCCTCGGCTTCGATTGCTCCAGATTTCGTGATAAAAGGGAGGGGGTCTGGACCCTCCAAGACAAGCCATCTCAGACCTCCCCCGTGGGAGAACCCTCCGAGACATCGTCCCCAGACCCCCCCAGGCCCTCCAAGATAGCTTGGAAGAGACCCCCCCCGAAATGAGACCCCCCTCCCTTTATTACGAAACCTGGAGTAGCCATTCCATTCCGTGCCCCCTCTCCTCCTCTCTCCTCCTCCCCCCCCTCGCCCGCCACCCTCGCGCTAGTCCCTTTATTACGAAATCTGGAGTAGGCTGACCGACCCAGATCGAAGGCACGGCCCGAAAACCGGAGCCCCTCCGGAACCCGCAGTGGACCTTGCCCCAGAGCCACACGGAGAACTCCCCGCTGGAGGAAGAGATCGACTGCAGCATCGATTCGCCCCCCAGAGATCCAACGCATGGAAAACATCAGGACGGAGGTTCTTCGTCTTCTTCGGCCTCGAGCGGCCCTCGCCGGGCCCCGGGACCGTCAAAAAACAACTCAGGATGAGAAAGCGGCCCAGGGGAAGGGGTCAAGACTTCTGGGGGGGAAAGACAGCCGGGGGATACCAAAGCTACCGATACCGCCACTCTCCAGACCTCTCCCGGGGTGCGTTCTGACCAGAAGCTCGAGTCGAGTCCAGCGGCGGCGACGAGAACGGGAGGCACTAGATGGGGAAAACAAGCGAAGCGTAGCGGTATCGGTACCTCTTCCTCCGCTGCGAGAGACAGCAGCTGCCGTGATCCAGCGGTGCTCTCACTTCTTCTCGTAGCCCAGCACCGTGCTGCCCAGCCAGCGCTCGGTGCCCTCCACACCGCCCTCGCCTCGGCGCGCGGAGTAGGACTCCACCTGGTCCTTTGAGCATCGGTTACCCGGCCACTATGCCCAACGTCGTGGCCTGGGCCCCACTGGCCGATATACCCCCCTTGATGGGGATGTAGGCCGTTCCCTTTTGGTTTTGCAGGGTCTATTCCCAACGGGGGTGCTGAGATGGTGGGGGTCTGGATAGGGATGGGGATGTGGTCAGGGGTAAATTAAAAGATACTGATCCTTGTTGACCTGCCCGACGGAGAAATACTGCGCCTGCGGATGTGCGAAGCAGAGCGCCGAGACGGACGCACCCGGCAGCATCATGTAGGACTCCGTGAGGGTCATCGTGCCCTCGGACAGCTTGTCGATGTCCAGCAGGTCCCACATTGTCTTCTTCTCGCGGTGATCGGGCTGCGACGGGTACCCCGGAGCGGGCCGGATGCCCTGGTAGCGCACCTTGAGCAGATCCTGCAGCGACAGCTTCTCGTCCGGCGCGTAGCCCCACAGAGTAGTTCTGATCTTCTCGTGGATCAGCTCCGCAAAGGCCTCCGCCAGGCGGTCAGCGAGCGCCTCCAGCAGGATGGCCTTGTCGATGTCGCCCTTGTCCTCGAAGATCTTCCTCTGCTCGTGGCAGCCGAGCCCCCCGGTATTTGCGAAGGCGGCGATGTAGTCTGGGCACTCGCCCTTGGGCGCGATGAAGTCGCCCTGGCACATGTACGTGGCCTCTCCCATGTCCAGCTGCTGGCGCAAGCCGTAGAATTTGCACGCCACGGTGCTGCGGTCCTCGTCCGTGTACACCTCGATGTCGTCGCCCACGGAATTCGCGGGCCAGATGCCGACGACGCCCGTGGCTTGCAGGACATTCTCCTTCACGATCCAGTCGAGCATCTCCTTGGCCTCCGCGAACAGCTTCTCGGCCTCTGGACCCACGCGCTGGTCCTTGAAAATGGCAGGGTAGTCGCGGTTCGGGTACTTGCCCCGGAGCTGGTACACCTGGAAAAACGGCGTCCAGTCTATGTACTTGACTATCTCGGTGATGGGGTGGTTCTTGATACAGAGGTTGCCGAGGAACTTCGGCTTCGGCGGTGTCTTCGACCAGTCCAGCTTAGGCTTGGCCTTTTGAGCGAAGTCGAGCGTCTTCCACTTCTTGTCGATCAGCGTCGCGTAGTACTCGTCGCGGATCTCGGTGTACTCATCTTTGATGTCCTCCAGGTAGGCGGCCTTCTCGCCAGACAAGACGCTGCTCACCACGGTACAGCTTCTGGACGCATCCAGCACGTGGATGACACCGTGCTCGTACTTTTGGGCGAGCTTTACAGCAGTGTGGCGCTTCGATGTCGTGGCCCCGCCAATCATGAGCGGCATCTTCATGCCTTTCTCTTTCATCTTCTCGGCCACGTACACCATCTCGTCCAGGGACGGAGTGATGAGGCCGGACAGTCCGATGACGTCCACCCTCTCCTGAATGGCCCTTTCCAGGATCTTCTCGCAGGGCACCATGACGCCCATATCCACGACCCTGTAGTTGTTGCAGCCAAGGACAACGCCCACGATGTTCTTACCGATGTCGTGCACGTCGCCCTTGACGGTGGCCATCAGCACAGTGCCGTTGTACTTGGGCTGATCTGGGTCCTCGCCATTGGCCAGCGCGGCGGCGCGCTTCTCCTCCTCCATGAAGGGCGTCAGATAGCCGACGGCCTTCTTCATGACGCGGGCGCTCTTGATGACCTGCGGGAGGAACATCTTGCCGGCGCCGAACAGGTCCCCGATGATGCCCATGCCCTGCATCAGGGGCCCCTCGATGACAGACAGCGGCACCTTGAGGTCCGCGCGCGCCTCCTCGACGTCCCCGTCGATGAACTTGTCGATGCCGTTGATGAGCGCATGCTGCAGGCGCTCGGTGTACGTGCCGCCACGCCACGCGTCCTTCGCGTTCACGGTGGCCCCAGCGCCCGCCTGACCAGCCGCCGTCTTGGGCGGGTTCTTCACGAGCTCGGCGAACTCGAGGAAGCGCTCCACGTGCTTCCCGTCGGCGGACTTGTTCAAAACGACTTCCTCGAGGAGCGCGCGAGCCTTGGGGTCAATGTCTGTGTACCGTGGCAGGGCGCCTGGGTTCACGATGGACATGTTCAAGCCCTTTGGGACTGCGTGGTACAGGAATACGGAATGCATGGCATCACGCAGTGAGTTCAGGCCACGGAAGGAGAATGACAAATTGCTCAGGCCACCACTGAACGAAACGCACGGACACGTGCGTTTGATCTCAGCTACTGCATTGATGAAGTCGATGCCGTAGGAGTTATGCTCGGGCAAGCCTGTGGCGATCGTGAGCACATTGCAATCGAAGATAATATCCTCAGGCGGGAAGTCCAACTTGGTGCGCATAAGGCTGTAACTGCGCTGGCAGATGCGCACCTTGTCCTCGAAAGTAGCTGCCTGGCCTTGCTCATCAAACGCCATCACAACCACTGCAGCACCGTACCGCATGCAGAGCTTTGCCTGCCTTAGGAACTCCTCCTCGCCGACTTTCAACGAGATGGAATTAACAATGCTCTTGCCCTGCACACACTTCAGGCCCTCCTCGATCACAGGCCACTTGGACGAGTCAATCATGAACGGCAACCTCGCAACGTTGGGCTCGGTGACGCACAGGCGCATGAACTTACCCATGGCGGACTGCCCGTCGATCAAATCGGAGTCAAAATTGAAATCCAAAATGTCAGCCTTCTTCTCGCACTGCGCCAGGCAGACCTCCATAGCTTCGTCCCACTTGTAGGCGTCGACCAGCTTCTTGAACTTGGCAGATCCCATCAAGTTACACCGCTCTCCGACCCACTGGAAGCCGCTGTCCTCCTTCAGGATGCATGGCTCCAGCCCTGACAGCTGCATGCATGGGTACTTCGGCAGCTCAGGAAGCTTCCTTGGTGGGCAATCCTTCACTTTCTTGACCACCGCAGCAATGTGCGACGGGAACGTGCCGCAGCATCCACCGACGAAATTGAGCAAGCCATCCTTGGCGTAGTCGTGAATGTTTGTGGAGAAGATCTCCGGGTCCTCGTCGTAGCCGCCCATGGCGTTGGGAAGGCCTGCGTTCGGGTAGACGTGGCACCAGCCGAGGTTAATGTCCACGAGCATCTTGTAGAAGTGCTTCATCTGCGCAGCACCGAGGGCGCAGTTAATGCCAACGGTGAACGCTTTGGCATGCTTGACGCTCACGAAGAAGGCCTCGATTGTTTGGCCCGACAGCGTGCGGCCGCTGTTGTCCACGATGGTCGCACTGAGCATAACTGGCAGGCGCTCCTTGCCTGTCTCCAGGAAGTACTGGTCGACCGCGAAGATCGCTGCTTTCGAGTTCTGAGTGTCGAAGATGGTCTCAATCATCAAGAGGTCGACGCCGCCATCAACCAGGCCTCTGACTTGGTCCTTGTAGCTGTCGACCAGCTCGTCCCAGGTCACGTTGCGGAACGACGGGTCCTCGACGCTGGGAGACACAGACAGGGTCCGGCTCGTGGGCCCGACGGCACCAGCCACAAAGCGAGGCTTGTGCGGCTCGTCCTTCGTAACCTCGGCGGCCGCCTTCTTGGCGAGCTCCGCTCCTACCTTGTTCACCTCGTACACGACTTCCTGCATCTTGTACTCACCCTGTGAAATGGTAGTGCCGTTAAAAGTGTTCGTCTCGCAGATGTCCGAACCGCCCCTGAAGTATTCGGCGTGGATGTCCTTGATCATGTCGGGCTTGCTCAGCACAAGCAGGTCGTTGTTGCCCTTCAGAGACACCGGGACGCCATTCGCATCGATCGCGCTCCAATCCTTGAAGCGTTCTCCCCGGTAGTCCTCCTCCTGGAGGTTTTCTGCCTGGATGCGCGTGCCCATGCCGCCATCCAGATAGCAGATGCGCTCCTTCAGCTGCCCATTGAAATACGCGAGCACCTCCGAGGGCGTCGGCGTCTTCCCGGCGATGATCATCTCTGCGATTTTGCTGGTCTCGATGGACCCCTCCGTCCTGCACGGATCTGGAGGCGCAGCGCCCAGCTCGGGAACCACGTGCTCGACCTCACAGGACACCGTACAGTCGAGCGACTTCAGGAAGCTCTGCTGCTCGTCGGGCGTCGATTTCTTGATCTTCAACGGCTGCTCGGCCACTGCCGCTGGTGCCGCTGGAGGGTTCTTCACTCTCTCAGCAAACTCGAGGAAACGCTCCACATGCTGCCCGTCCGCAGAACTGTTCAGAATCACCTCCTCGCACAACTTCCGAGTATTCTCGTCAATGTCTGTATACCGCGGCAGGCCGCCTGGGTTCACGATAGACATGTTCAAGCCCTTGGGGATCGCGTGGTACAAAAAGACGGAGTGCATCGCGTCGCGGACTGAGTTGAGACCGCGGAACGAAAACGACAAATTGCTCAGACCACCACTGAACGAAACGCATGGGCAGGTTCGTTTGATCTCAGCTACAGCTTTGATGAAGTCGAGGCCGTACGAGTTATGCTCGGGCAGGCCTGTGGCGATAGTGAGCACATTGCAGTCGAAGATGATGTCCTCAGGCGGGAAGTCCAGCTCGGTGCGCATCAGGTTGTAACTGCGCTGGCAGATGCGCACCTTGTCCTCGAAGGTAGCTGCCTGCCCTTGCTCATCGAAAGCCATGACGACAACAGCTGCGCCGTAACGCATGCACAGCTTCGCCTGCCTTAGGAACTCCTCCTCGCCGACTTTCAACGAGATGGAGTTAACAATGCTCTTGCCCTGCACACACTTCAGCCCCTCCTCGATCACAGGCCATTTGGAAGAGTCGATCATGAATGGCAACCTCGCCACATTGGGCTCAGTAACGCACAGACGCATGAACTTTCCCATTGCGGATTGCCCGTCGATCAAATCGGAGTCAAAGTTGAAATCCAAAATGTCAGCCTTCTTCTCGCACTGCGCCAGGCAGACCTCCATAGCTTCGTCCCACTTGTAGGCGTCGACCAGCTTCTTGAATTTGGCAGATCCCATCAAGTTGCACCGCTCTCCGACCCACTGGAAGCCGCTGTCCTCCTTCAGGATGCATGGCTCCAGCCCTGACAGCTGCATGAATGGGTACTTCGGCAGCTCAGGAAGCTTCCTTGGTGGGCAATCCTTCACTTTCTTGACCACCGCAGCAATGTGCGACGGGAACGTGCCGCAGCATCCACCGACGAAATTGAGCAAGCCATCCTTGGCGTAGTCGTGAATGTTTGTGGAGAAGATCTCCGGGTCCTCGTCGTAGCCGCCCATGGCGTTGGGAAGGCCTGCGTTCGGGTAGACGTGGCACCAGCCGAGGTTAATGTCCACGAGCATCTTGTAGAAGTGCTTCATCTGCGCAGCACCGAGGGCGCAGTTAATGCCAACGGTGAACGCTTTGGCATGCTTGACGCTCACGAAGAAGGCCTCGATTGTTTGGCCCGACAGCGTGCGGCCGCTGTTGTCCACGATGGTCGCACTGAGCATAACTGGCAGGCGCTCCTTGCCTGTCTCCAGGAAGTACTGGTCGACCGCGAAGATCGCTGCTTTCGAGTTCTGAGTGTCGAAGATGGTCTCAATCATCAAGAGGTCGACGCCGCCATCAACCAGGCCTCTGACTTGGTCCTTGTAGCTGTCGACCAGCTCGTCCCAGGTCACGTTGCGGAACGACGGGTCCTCGACGCTGGGAGACACAGACAGGGTCCGGCTCGTGGGCCCGACGGCACCAGCCACAAAGCGAGGCTTGTGCGGCTCGTCCTTCGTAACCTCGGCGGCCGCTTTCTTGGCGAGCTCCGCTCCTACCTTGTTCACCTCGTACACGACTTCCTGCATCTTGTACTCACCCTGTGAAATGGTAGTGCCGTTAAAAGTGTTCGTCTCGCAGATGTCCGAACCGCCCCTGAAGTATTCGGCGTGGATGTCCTTGATCATGTCGGGCTTGCTCAGCACAAGCAGGTCGTTGTTGCCCTTCAGAGACACCGGGACGCCATTCGCATCGATCGCGCTCCAATCCTTGAAGCGTTCTCCCCGGTAGTCCTCCTCCTGGAGGTTTTCTGCCTGGATGCGCGTGCCCATGCCGCCATCCAGATAGCAGATGCGCTCCTTCAGCTGCCCATTGAAATACGCGAGCACCTCCGAGGGCGTCGGCGTCTTCCCGGCGATGATCATCTCTGCGATTTTGCTGGTCTCGATGGACCCCTCCGTCCTGCACGGATCTGGAGGCGCAGCGCCAGGCTTCGGGGTCACATGCTCGGCAGTGCAGGACACCTCGCACTTGACAGACCGCAAGAACGTCTGCTGCTGCTCGGGCGTGGATTTTGCGATCTTGATCGGCGGTGCGGCTGCAGCTGGCGCTGGTGCCGCTGGAGGGTTCTTCACTCTCTCAGCAAACTCGAGGAAACGCTCCACATGCTGCCCGTCCGCAGAACTGTTCAGAATCACCTCCTCGCACAACTTCCGAGTATTCTCGTCAATGTCTGTATACCGCGGCAGGCCGCCTGGGTTCACGATAGACATGTTCAAGCCCTTGGGGATCGCGTGGTACAAAAAGACGGAGTGCATCGCGTCGCGGACTGAGTTGAGACCGCGGAACGAAAACGACAAATTGCTCAGACCACCACTGAACGAAACGCATGGGCAGGTTCGTTTGATCGCAGCTACAGCTTTGATGAAGTCGAGGCCGTACGAGTTATGCTCGGGCAGGCCTGTGGCGATAGTGAGCACATTGCAGTCGAAGATGATGTCCTCAGGCGGGAAGTCCAGCTTGGTGCGCATCAGGTTGTAACTGCGCTGGCAGATGCGCACCTTGTCCTCGAAGGTAGCTGCCTGCCCTTGCTCATCGAAAGCCATGACGACAACAGCTGCGCCGTAACGCATGCACAGCTTCGCATGTCGCAGGAACTCCTCCTCGCCGACTTTCAACGAGATGGAATTAACAATGCTCTTGCCCTGCACACACTTCAGCCCCTCCTCGATCACAGGCCATTTGGAAGAGTCGATCATGAACGGCAACCTCGCCACATTGGGCTCAGTAACGCACAGACGCATGAACTTTCCCATTGCGGATTGCCCGTCAATCAGATCGGAGTCAAAATTGAAGTCTAAGATGTCAGCCTTCTTCTCGCACTGCGCCAGGCAGACCTCCATAGCTTCGTCCCACTTGTAGGCGTCGACCAGCTTCTTGAACTTGGCAGATCCCATCAAGTTACACCGCTCTCCGACCCACTGGAAGCCGCTGTCCTCCTTCAGGATGCATGGCTCCAGCCCTGACAGCTGCATGCATGGGTACTTCGGCAGCTCAGGAAGCTTCCTTGGTGGGCAATCCTTCACTTTCTTGACCACCGCAGCAATGTGCGACGGGAACGTGCCGCAGCATCCACCGACGAAATTGAGCAAGCCATCCTTGGCGTAGTCGTGAATGTTTGTGGAGAAGATCTCCGGGTCCTCGTCGTAGCCGCCCATGGCGTTGGGAAGGCCTGCGTTCGGGTAGACGTGGCACCAGCCAAGGTTAATGTCCACGAGCATCTTGTAGAAGTGCTTCATCTGCGCAGCACCGAGGGCGCAGTTAATCCGCCAGCGTGCCTGCACGGAGTGGTCGTGTTAGAATGCCTAGTCCTTTGTCTGGGAGCGGGGTTAACTGGTTTTCCAGTCCCCCCCCTCGACGTAGACGTGCCTTTGAGATCGCCCCCTGTGAATTGTTTTCTGGCGCTCTTTTCGGCCTCCAAACGGCCAAGATGGTGTCCAATAAGGCTTTCAAGGCAGTCAAAATAACACCAAAACGGCCGAAGATGGCCCAAAACGGCTCAAGAGGCTCCCAAGACGGTTCCAAGAGGGCCTCGTTCTAAGAGGACCTCCTATGGAGCCCGGGGAGGCCAACACGCCCCGAGTCGGCCCAAGACGAAGACCCCAAGATCGCCTGCGAGGCTCCCAAGAGGGCCCCAAGGCAGCACTAAAGCGCTCCCAAAGGGCACCAAGACGGTCCAGAGAGGCCCCCAAGACGGCCTTCAAAGGCGTTAGACGGGCCAATCGGCTGCCTAAGACGGCTAAAAAAGGCCCCCAAGAGGCCCCGGGAGGCCCCCAAGGGCCCCCAAGAGGTCCCAGGAGGCCTCCTGAGAGGCGCCCCAGGAGGCTACCAGGAGGCCTCCACGACACCCCAAGAGGGCCCCAAGAAGCGTTCACCTCCTCTTCCCCATGTTCTCCTGGTCCTCCTCCTCCTCCTCCTCCTCCTCCTCCTCCTCCTCCTCCTCCTCCTCCTCCTCCTCCTCCTCCTCCTCTCCTCCGCCTCCCCTCCGCGTGGACGAAGACGATGTCGGGATCGCGACCCTCCCAAGTTTAGACCACTCGCCGAAATGCCGCAGGCTGTGAACTCGACTTCCTACCAAGCGGACAAAGACGTCGAGTCCACGACCCGTCCTTCTCAGACCACTTGTCGGAATTGCGCTGTTCCTATACACAGTCTCCTTCCTCCAGCGCTGTTGCACAGGCACGGTGGTGGGCTTTGCCGCAGGCAGCTGGATACCAACGGTGAACGCTTTGGCATGCTTGACGCTCACGAAGAAGGCCTCGATTGTTTGGCCCGACAGCGTGCGGCCGCTGTTGTCCACGATGGTCGCACTGAGCATAACTGGCAGGCGCTCCTTGCCTGTCTCCAGGAAGTACTGGTCGACCGCGAAGATCGCTGCTTTCGAGTTCTGAGTGTCGAAGATGGTCTCAATCATCAAGAGGTCGACGCCGCCATCAACCAGGCCTCTGACTTGGTCCTTGTAGCTGTCGACCAGCTCGTCCCAGGTCACGTTGCGGAACGACGGGTCCTCGACGCTGGGAGACACAGACAGGGTCCGGCTCGTGGGCCCGACGGCACCAGCCACAAAGCGAGGCTTGTGCGGCTCGTCCTTCGTAACCTCGGCGGCCGCTTTCTTGGCGAGCTCCGCTCCTACCTTGTTCACCTCGTACACGACTTCCTGCATCTTGTACTCACCCTGTGAAATGGTAGTGCCGTTAAAAGTGTTCGTCTCGCAGATGTCCGAACCGCCCCTGAAGTATTCGGCGTGGATGTCCTTGATCATGTCGGGCTTGCTCAGCACAAGCAGGTCGTTGTTGCCCTTCAGAGACACCGGGACGCCATTCGCATCGATCGCGCTCCAATCCTTGAAGCGTTCTCCCCGGTAGTCCTCCTCCTGGAGGTTTTCTGCCTGGATGCGCGTGCCCATGCCGCCATCCAGATAGCAGATGCGCTCCTTCAGCTGCCCATTGAAATACGCGAGCACCTCCGAGGGCGTCGGCGTCTTCCCGGCGATGATCAGCTCTGCGATTTTGCTGGTCTCGATGGACCCCTCCGTCCTGCACGGATCTGGAGGCGCAGCGCCAGGCTCGGGCACCACGTGCTCGACCTCACAGGACACCTCACACCTGAGAGATCGCAGGAACTCCTGCTGCTGTTCTGGCGTAGACTTTTCGATTTTAAGTGCCTGGTTCATGGTATGCGACATGGCATTCATCGAATCGTGGGAGGCTGGGATTTAGATGATGCGGTGCACAATCTAACACCTGCGCTCCTCAGGAGCTAGCTTTGAGCCGGGACAGTCTGTAAGCCGAGCGCGAGGCAGGCTAGAAAGAAACGTAGGAAGGCAAAAGAACCCAAAATCGAATCAATAAATCGGACTGGCGACCGGCATGAATCGAACAGGCGGAAATCGGCAGCCAAGTCGAGAGAAGCCAAATCGGCGGAAACTGGCAGGCCACCAGGCATCCGCGAAGAGATCGGCATCCGACTCGGAATCCGAGGTCGAATCGAATCGGAATCGAAAGACGTCGAAATCGATTCGACGAAAGGAGCTTCCCCCCAACTTCCTGCCTGACCCCCCTCCCGCCCTTCCGCCCTCCCCTGCCTGCGGTCGGGAACTGTTGATCTGCGCGTCGCGGCGGCGGCCCCAGCGACACGCTACAACGTAAGAGAGGATAGCGTGTCGCTCTGCTCCGCGGGGCGGGAGGGTGGGGAAGGCTCGGGACGTTGATACGCCACAAAAATATATGTCGCAGCGCCGCTTGTTCCCGACGCGCCCAAGTGGACGATGCCTCTACTACGGCAAACCCACGGCAAGCCCTGCGTCCCGCACCCAAAATGACGCAGCCGGCGCCGCGGCAAATCCCACGGCAAACCCTGCCCCCGAGACGGAGTTTGCCCTGGCGGCCGAAGCGCCCTCCCCAAGACGTAATTGCGAACTCAATGTCTGACGTATGCCGCGGTCAATTATGTCGCCTACCTCCTCAAATGCACCAGCGAGCCCAGGTGGGCCAATTGCATCACGTTGCTCGCATCAGACGGCCCCCGCCCTACCGCCGCCAAGCCGTTTCACCCAGGACGACCTTGGGCACGAGGCCGAAGATGTCACGGGTCGTGCATGGTTGGCGCGCAGCGCCAGCATAGGAACGAGTAGCGCGGCCGCCTCAAGGGCAACACTTTTCCTGACAAACCAGCACCTCCCCAGAAATAGGGGGGGGGGATCATGGCTGCTCAAGGTGAGCCGCACCACCTAGAACCAGAACGCGCAGACACCCCGCCCCCCGAGAGGAATGCGGGCGCAGAAGAGCGCACTGGGGGGTTTCGCAAGTCGGACGCCATGAGCCCAGTGGCGCCCTTCAGACCAGCACCCTGGGCGACTTTGGAATGGCGCTTAAGGGCCCGACCCAAGAGTGGGTCAATTCGAAGCGGGAGTCGCCCCCCCCCCCCCCAGGACCCCCCAGACACCCCCCCCGCCCTCGTCGGATAGGGCCCTGAGGGTCGAGGCCGCTGACCCCCATGCGATGCCCACTGCGCCCCCCCCCGCCCACCCCGCGTCGCCCCCCCCCCCCCCCCACGGCAAGTCAAGAATGCGCGCGTCGGGAAAAGTCATGCCCATCAGCGCACGTCTCAATGCGATGAGCACGCGCAGCATGGCAAGCGCGCGGGACGCGGTCAGAGGGCTAGACAGCCAACGTTCAGCCACAAGGCTGCCACCACCTGCTTCTTTTAAGCCCCATATTCCTCTCCATTCTTCTCGCCAATCATCCCCCCTTTGCAAGAGATCATTGACGTCGATGCTTTAGACAACTCGGGGGTGCTGGATGACGCGCTTCGCGCAACGCATCATCTGGCCCGCCCCCGCCCTCTGTGCCCTTAGCTTTTTCACAATCTCAATCGCAGTGATGGGCCGCTTTACCGCAAGGGTGACCCCACAGGAGCGCGGGCCTTTGTTGCGATTGCCGAGGGTGGGGGTGAGCATGCTGTTCCGGGCACCTGGAGGGGGGAATCGGCGGGGCGGATAGCATGGGCCTGGGCGCTGAAAGGGCCACCAGCACCACTCTTGAGTTGCCTGCCTCGGCGTGGATGGGTCTGCGGATCATTACTTCCCCCCTTCACGTCCCGAACCTTGTCTCCAGTGACTCCGCGGGTTCCACCCAGCGCAAGGGGGGCCCAGCTGCCGCGATCCGAAGCGCAACTGGCAGAGCGCACGCGGATCGCGCGGCATTTGGCCTCGCCCCGCAAGAGCATCACATCACCCATGAGGAAGCGCATGGAAGAAATCACAGGAACTCTCTGGCGGAAGATCTCGCGAAAGCCGCGGCCGCGGGCCCCGCGCCGAACCCCCTTCGCCCCCCCCGCTGCCTGGATCGAGGCGCTTGCGCCTGGGGCCTCCAGAGCCTGGGAGTGGGCGCATGCCCCTTGACTCATTTTGGAAGCGACTGAGGGGGCATGAAGGACGAGTTTTCCATCTCGCAATACTCCCTAAGGCCGAGGACCCATCAGCTCACACAGCATAGACTCCAAGAAGTCCCCCAGGAGAACCAGTGATATCAAAATCGCGTTGAACGTTGTTTCGCATGACGCTTTGCCCACGCGCGCGGATGCCAGATGGGCGGCCAGAGCCCGCGACAGAGCGGCCAGGCAACTTGTCTGTCACACGCAGCTGGCTTCTTATTGTACCCATCTCGCTGGCCTTCAAAAGGGGCGCAATGCCGGGGGTCCGAAGACTCGGTGGCCATGCTGTCATCTCGTCTGGTCACGGCGGATTCAACCTCGGTTGCGAGTTGCGGGTCGATATTGTTTGTCCTCATGCTTTAAAAAAGAGACGCCCCGTCCAACTCAGACGCCAACATGTTACCCTGCCCCGCCAAGAGCCGAGGGTCCTGATTGCGAAGCTCTCGGCCCAGGCTCGGCGCTTGCGCGGCTCGTCGCGCGCGCGCCTCACGCGGGCGCTTCGCGCGTGACTTGCTCAGGCCCCTGGGCGCGCCTGTCTAACCTCGCTGCCAAGTGGCCGCCAGACATTGGCTTCTGGATGCGAGCGGGAGGGTCGGATCACGCGTTGGCCCCGCAATGTCTTCGCAGGGTCCCGGCAACCAGGAAGACAGCAACGGGGGGCGATTCCATCGGCGGCTGCTTGAGCACGGGCTCGCTGCTGCCAACACCTTTCACACTGACGGAGATGGCAACGCGCGCTCTTCCGCCCCCCAAAAAAGGGCCCTCAGAGGACTAATTATGCGGCGTGCGCCCAAGGCCTGATCCCCCCCCGCCCCTGTTCGCACGGAAGCGTTGCATCAATCCGAACACTTGCGTGAACATGATGACTACCACCCTGCGTTGGCTGCTTTATCTTGGAAGCGGCCCTGGGCCTGGGCTCGGGGGCATGGTGCGACGGAAAATGAAACCAAGTTAAGGGGCCCAGATGCCATCTGCAAGTTCGAGAAGGGGCTGAATGGGGCCCCCTTACACTCCTGGAGCACCAACATTAACAAGCACAATGGCTCGATTGCGAACACCCCCTGGGAAGCCACCTTGGAAGCCTTCGGACAAAATGCCGTCAGGCCGCGCGAGCCACGCACGCGCCCCCCCCCCCCCTTCCACGCTGATCCGCGTTCGCTGCGCGACCCGCAAGGCTTTGCATCGCGCCAGAAGTTCGATCCAGGCCAGCGCTGACCAGTGCCAAGGGGATGTCAAAACCCAAGAGGCAGATTTATATGGCCAGCGCTTGGCCACTAGCCTGGTCCAGGGCGAGCTCGCGAGATCGAGCTTCCCCAGCTTGCAATCCCCAAGTTGTTGGACCATCGCCCTCTTGAGACTATGCGCCCCCTCTCATTGGAGCCTCGAAGGCTTTCATGTATTGGGGGATAGACATCCATGAATATCGACTGCACCTGACGTCGTTCATGGCCCAGTCTACGGAGCATCTGCAGCGAGCTTTAGATGTTGATTTCCCGATCTCGCGGCCGCCCTGCACTCCGTCGCCCGCCAGCTGGTCGCGCCCCTGCCTTCGGACCAGAACTAATTCAAGGAGGCCGTCGCCAAACTCCGATCCCCGAAGTTGTTCGAAGAAGCGCCCTGGCTCTCGTAGATGCCCCTATCATAGGTGCCGAGATTCAAGATGGCCACTTGCTGGACCTCTTTAGGGAAGCCAAGGCTTGCTCCTGGCGGCAGCGTCGTGGCGCGGAAGAACGCGTGTTCCCTGCTGTCGGTTTTAAGCCAGGCGCTGTCTTTGCTTGCGATGACTCCCATGTTGCTCACGCTCCGATGGTGAGTGGCATTTCGCAAGGCATGAGCGAGAAGAAACGCATTTCCTCCTTTCCGTGCTGCCGATGATGCGGCACAGCTGAATGCCTCGACTGCCTACGTTGATGACCCCACTGCGATCGGAGAATGTGACAATTCGCTTGATGCTCGTCATTGTGGAGCGGGTTCTAGATACCATGTATGATATACTTACCGCGCAGGGCCTCCGCATGAACACTGCGCAGACCTTGCTTTTGATCAGATCGACAGGGGAGAATGCTAAGAAGCTCGAGAAGCAGCTGTTTGCCACCACGGGCACTGGCGATGCCGAGATACGATCGCCCGAGAATCACGTCCGAGCTCAAGCCCCTAGAATTTACAAACTCCTGGGGGGCGGCTTTGACGGGCAATGTTGCCCAGCATGCCGATATTCAGCATGGGATCAGCAGCGTGAAGCACGAGCTGAAACCGATCGGGACCTCCTTGGGCCCTCGAAGGGCCCTGCCTCGTTCGGTCAAAATCAAATATGCAGAGAGCCTCGCGCCCTCTAAACTTTGCTATGACAGACGTGTTTGCGCTCAGCGCAAGCGCGCAAACGGCCCAGGCGGACGTGTTCAGGGCGGCCCTGGCCATGCAATGCCATAGAGACGGAGTCAATTCTGATATTCAACATGTGTTGCATTATGCTTATAGATTGACCGTGCAGCTTGTTCATGGCATTTCCCGACTCCGTGTCCTCATTCGTCTCTTTCGCTCTGCTCACCCCATCCCTGCTACATACCCTCAACTTTATGTTCCATCATGCGTTTGGGTGGATCAAGGGCATTCGCGAGGATGTCCTCTGGTTGCAGAGCATGACGACCAATATTGATACGCCAACCGATGGCAGCGTCGGGTCGTGGATTGCTCACGTCAAGACTCATACTATTGCCACGGGCAACTTGACTTGAAAAAAAAACGCGTTTCGCCAGTTACATACGAAACAAGACCAGTTTGAACAGAAAGCCTCCACTAAAGCCTTGAAAGATATGTTCCGAAATCGTGCTCTCGATTTTCAGGTTAGCCAGCCCGGATACATTGATGATGAGGACAATGACATCCCTAGGTAATACACGCGTTGCCCTGAAAGCTCACAATACCCAGACCCACTTGCCGGCTGATCAGCCTGAGAGCTGGGTGTCGGGATCCCTGTGCCAGCCTTGCCTCGCTGAGTTTCATGGTCGAGCGCGCCTTCTGAAGCAATTGAACGATGTTTGGGGCGGCAGCTTGCGCGGTGGAGGAGCGGAGGGGCGTCAGGAAAGGAAGGCAAGGAGGGCCAAGAGACCAAAGCGATTCAGACACACAAAAAAAACGCTCCCAGGCACTCCATGATAAGTTTGCTCACCGCCCGGCCCACAAATGGACCTTGGGCCTCCCATTGCCTACAAGTCTGACTTGCCCCAGATTGGCATTGCCGACCCTTTCCCCGGTGCTTGCCACATGGCTACTGCAGAAGAGAATGGCCACCACGTCACTCTTCCAGGGGCCTGGGACGCTACCTATTCCGCCCCCCCGCGCCAGTGCATTACAGTGATAAAAGAGCAGGAAACACATCCGTCCAGCACAGCACAAATGCCTCAGTATAGTTTGAATGGGCTCCACAGATCAGTGGATGTTGTCAGACTGACAAGCTCCGATCACGATCATCGCAAGTGTTGGGTTCGAATGATTCTGGGTGGCCATGTGATTGCGGTCGTGGCCGCCCCGAATGAGAACTCTTGGGATCCTTCTGAACCCATTGGTTTTGCTGCCTTGTCGACTAGTAAGTGTGCCCTTGTGTTGGAAAGCGGCCGTCACTGGCGAATGGCCACTACCCTTTTTTAAAATGTTTCCGCTGAGGCTCATGTGCCATGGTTGACCAGTCACAGTAAGATTCCTGCAAGACGGTCCTCCCCTTGGAACATTGATGCAGTCTGGTGGGCTTGTATGTCTCAGAATACTGATCTCGCCATCCTCGCAAACATCTTTTTGGGGTCCCGCCCGCAGGCGCTGCTGTTCATGGGTGTGATCACTGCCCTTCTTCGTGACTTTATGGGAGCAGCGGGGAATGAGGATGGTCATGTTTGGGATGTTATTTTCGCTACCCTGCCACTGTTGCCGTCACAATCGTTAATTTCCTATGCGTCGCGGGGCCTGGGGGTTTTGGCCCGCATGGGGAGTTGGGACTGGCGGACAACAGCGCAGGGGGCGTCTGGTCCCTGGTGCCTCTCCCACTGCGCACGTAATGTATTGCGCCTGTTTTTTTGAATGGCTGCTTTAACAAATACCTTCGACATGAGAGAGGGAGAGGAGGAGGAGCAGAATGAGGAGGAGGAGGGGGAGGAGGAGGAAGAGGGCGAGGAGGAGGAGGAAGAAGCGGAGGAGGAGGAAGGAAGAGGAGGAGGAGGAGGAGGAGGAGGAGGAGGAGGAGGAGGACGGAGGACTTCGCTGCATTTCGTTACCCTGACCCCCACAGCTGCGAAACACGCACCGTGGCGACGAAACGAAGCGTCTCCTACCCCACGCCGTGCCTGGGCGACAAGGTTCGGTTTTCACAAAATGCACGCAACTGAAAAATCAACCGCAGCGTGTCTCACGGCGGCAACGCGCTCCGCGCGCCGCCGCGTGTCCTCTGGCCTCGACCCCAGCGGGGGGGGGAACCTCCGTGGGAACTGTGAACCCCAGGGAGGGGAGAGAAGAAGAGAGGGGGAGGAGACGAGGAGAAGGAATAGAGGAGGAGAGGGGGGGGCACAGCCCCACAACAGCCTAACCCCCTCCCCCGGGGAGAGGCGCGACCCCTCCCGCCTCCGCCGGTCCTGCGGCCCCGTCCCCTGCTCTACTTTGTTGAAGGGGCCCCAGGACACACACACATAAATACACACAAATAAAAATATTCCCCATATTTTCCCATATTTTCTGGGTTTTTGTCTTCCCCCCCTCTTCCCATATTTTCCCATATTTTCTTGGAAATCGAGGATTAATGTGTCTGTGTGTTTTCTTCCCTCCTGATTTGTACCCTGCCGATCCAGGCGGCGCCGACCGCCCCACTGGTTCCACCAGTGGGGGAAGAGTTGTTCCTGCTCTGGTCGGAAACGGGCGGGGTCGGGCGGCAAGGGGCGGCGTGCCCAGGCCCTTTGAGGGCTCGCTGCTTTATCCAGGCGTGGGTCCTCGGGCACCTCGACCCCTTCGACCCCCGGCCGGCCTCTCCTCCCGATCACGGGGGGGGAGATGTCCCCTACAGTCAAAGCTGATGGCAAAGATGCGCGATAAGGATGCAAAGGCCTTGGACTTGTGACAGCAAAAAGCCAGAACTCCATAGACCTCCGTTCCCAAAGGCCACCACCCCGAGATGGTGGCACTCCATTCCGCGCGCTCTCTGGGGGCGCGCCCGGAACGGGTTGCCGCCAGCTCGGGGAGGGGGAGCGGCCAGCTCCCCTTAGTCGGTGGTATTGGTTCTCTCTTCTCTGGTGGTGGACGCCCATGCCGACGCTTTTTGAGCGGGACTGGCCATCGAAAATGACCGGAGAGGCACGGAAGCAGGGATACCCTTTGGAAGTCGATCATCCTTACTCTCGGTTTCGACTGCATCTCCGATTCCGTGATAAGTCGCCTGCGGCATGAACCGTCGTCTATCGGTCCTGGGCATGTCCTGGGCGTGTCCTGGGCGTGTCCTGGGCGTGTCCTGGGCGTGTCGGGTCCCCCTGACGCCGAATACGACTGAAAATCTCCGGCATAATTTGTCTCTTCGAGTCGCCGGAATTAAGCTTACCCAGACCTCTGGCGTCGTGATTTGATCGCAAACGCCGGCGAGCTATTCCAGAGGGCCAAAAAATCTGTCATACCCCCGATGCGGCGCGGCACGTGTCGCGCGCCCCGATCGCATCCAGTTTCTTTTCATTTCCTCCTTCTCCTCCTTCTCCTCCTCCTGCTCCTCCTCCTCCCCCCCCTCCTCCTCCCCTCCTCCTCCTCTTCCTCCTCTCCTGCTCCTCCTCCTCCACCTCCTCGTTCTCCTCCTCCTCCTCCTCCTCCTCTTCTTCCTCCTCGTCGTCCTCCCTCCCCCCTCCTCCTCCTCCTCCTCCTACTCCTCCTCCTCCTCCTCCTCCTCCTCTTC